>JARQZK010004352.1:0-322500 GCA_030704885.1 Cynegetis impunctata | reverse complement strand
ACTCTGGTTATGTGCTCACAGCATGAAAAGTAATAATGTTATCAAGGCCATCTTTTTTAAATTTTACTCCTAACAATATTATAAATGAATTATGTTATATTCATTTTTTATGTATATAGTACAGTTTCACCGTAATACTTAATTATATACAGAAAACTGTCACTACAAAAAACAAAAAGTAACTTCAACGAATTATAGCTTTTCATCATTACGTCATAGGAAGAAATGTTTCAGAGAAAACTTATAGATAATTTAATTGGCTTTGAAATGAGGGATCCAATAATGCTTGCCGTTAAAAATATGCTTCCATATAGAGCGGTGAAACAGTAGTGGACACCGCGCCGCCGGTCCTAGCAGGACCGTTAATGCTAACCGCTGAAGTGCACCGCTGCTAATACTGCTATTAAAGATCTTGAATAGTCATTCGGTAGAAATGTAGTAACAATGTAATGACGTTCTCTTTAAGTTTTCCCTACCAAAGTTAATCTTTTTGCTATAAAAATTTATGGTTCTCTGGTGTTACTGATATAGTCTACTAAATAATGTCAATGCTTGGCAAACTAATTAAGTTTTGCAGTAAATATATCAAGAATAGTGCATTTTAACTAATTAAATATTCCGCTGAACAATTTTATTCCATATTGAAATCCCATTAATGATGAAGGATTCTCGACAATTAAAATGAATAATTTGGGTTATTTGTGCGAAGTTTGGCACACCTATTTCACTTCAATAACTCAATATTTGAGGCTATCAAGCATTTTCGATTACCTACTGGGTGATACACTTTTGGGGGTCGTACCCAATTCAACCCTCTCGAACTTTTATGCGTGCCGCCTCTGCTTCCAATGAATCGTCAATTTCAATTCTCTCCGTAATTTGGATACTTTTAGCTTTCTTGTATGTTTTTCGAAAACTGCATGGATGTCGAGATAAATAAGGGGGTACTGTCCCCCAGTATCCCTCCTTATCTACGCTGGTGGGGAGAGCTAGAAGAAAATGGCTTAGATATTCAAAACTGTCGTGGCCAAGACAATGACAATAGTGCAAATATGGTAATCGTAAATAGTGGAGTTGAAACTCGAATATTAAGTATAAATTCTAGGGCATTTTTCATACCATGCGGTTTTCATAGCTGGAATCTGCTGTTAGTAGACGTGGCAAATTTTTCTGAGGTAGCAAAAACATTTTCTGGTTTTATTGGGAAAATTTATTTGCTATTTTGCTATAAGTTCCAGCAAACGCTGAAAATTAATCAAAGGCAAACTGAAGCTTACTATGAAGCCTTTATCACACACCAGGTGGGAGATCATAACTGGGGCTATTACTGCAATTTGACGAAGTTTTTCAATGCATCGAAAGCTTAAAAAATCAAATACAACAATCAGACACACTTGGTGGTTGTGATTAGGTCTTGAACAAAATTAATGAGAGAAGCAGTTATGATCTGCCTAAAGACTTTAAAAATAAAAGTGTAGCCGAAAAAAAAGCATGTTCGATTATCAAGACAGTGAGCAACCTATAAAGTCTCCTAAAAGCCGGTAAAAAACAGGTTTTTTAATACCAGCAAATAAAATGAAAGTCAAATATTGCTGATGAAGAGTGGTGATTATGAAAAACGGTGATACAAATTTACTGTTGGCTTGTTGAGATTATTGCCACAAAAAAGGAATTTCAGCGACCAATGAACAGAAAAGTAGCTGGCAAAAGTTACCCGATGAATGTTGGCAAAGAAGAATAGGACCTCGCGAAATGTACCTTGCCCACATCAAATTAAGGTCTAGCCCTGCCACTGCCTGCATGCAATGATAAAGCCTCGACTCACAGTCCTCTCTTACGTTCTGCCACATTTCGGGAGATATTTTTCTGTACTGATCTTCTATTCTTTGGAACAGTTTTTCAATTACTCCGGGTGCGTTTGCGAAACACATTTTTCAGATGACTCCACAGGATAAAATCTAACGGATTGAGATCAGGCGAACGAGCTGGCCATTCCAAGTGACCCCTTTTCCTATCCATTGATCAGGAAGTAGTAGTCTTGCTGGAAATGTAACAGATCCTCATCAAATAGTTCGTAATAACCAGAATACGGAAGCAGCTGTTCACACGTGTTTCAGACTTCGCTTCTGTTCATACGAGTACCCCCTTTTCGTTACCGATTGGAGTTTTTCGCTAGAAATTTTGACATCGATTTCTGTATGATGATATAATGTTAAATAAATGAAAATTATACATCATTTTGCTACTATTTATTTGGTTAATGTATATTTTGAATACATGGCACAGGAATTTTGAATGTTTGTATTTTTCAGGGGGATAGCCAGTTTTTGATAATAATAATAATAATAATAATCTTTATTGTACGTATGGCTTATACAGCGTGTACTCGTCAATGTAAATATAATAAAAATGTATATAATATGAAAATAATCGTTTTTTGTACATAAACACATTGTAACACTCACAGACAAAAGACATAATATTAAAAAAAAAAAATCAGCAGGACAAGTATTCGGAAACTGAATAGAATGCTCTATTCAAAAGAAAATCTTTTATTGCCGTTTTGAATCTGGGCATGTTCAAATTCCTCAGATGTACAGGTATGTACAGGTAACTTATTGTATACTACGATGGAAGAGTACTTTGGGCATCTCTAGTAAAATGAAGATCTGTGTCTGGGGATCGACATAACATTTGCATTCCTTGTGCAATACCTGCTATGATCACCCAACTTCTCGAACTCCTGGTTGTGCTTCTTGGCATGCAATGCAGCTTTCAATATAAAGATACTCGGGAATGTGAGCAGTCTGTTCTCAATAAAGTACCCCCTACAGGAGTCTCTTGGCTGAAGCCCAAAAAGCAACCTCACAAGTCTCTTCTGGGATACAAAAACTCTTCGCCATCCCACCGAGCAACCCCACAGGAGCACTCCAGAGGACAGATGACAGTAAGCCAAACTGTAATATATACCAATCAGACCCACCGGGTTCAAAACAGATTTCATCTGCAAAATAGCAAAATATGCCTTACCTAGGCATCTACAAACATGTTGAAGCTGCGAATCCCACCGCAGTCGAGCGTCCGCAATGAAACCCAGATATTTTACTTCCTGTGCAAAATGTATGGTATCAGTGTTATCTAATGGATTTCTGATATGAAAATTCATGAAAGTTGTCTTAGATTTATTCAATATCAGTCTATTCCTTTGGCACCATTGCTCCATCAAGTCACACGCTCTCTCAATATTAGATATAGATAGGGAAACAGATATTTGCGAGACTGCTGGCAGTAAAAATGAAGAACAGTTGGTGAGTACAAAAAATTTGATTAGCTTTGCGAATGAATTCAATGAAATTTTAAATCGAATTGAATAAATATTATGTCTTCGTAGAGCTAGTAACATTTCAGTACGTAACATTCTACGATTTAATGAATATTTTCGCTGAGACATAAATTTCATGTCACTTCAATATCATCAACTCAACTGACCACTCCTATCATTCAAATAGACCAACTTCACTTTCATATTTAACTCAACCATTTTCATCATCAAAGGAAAATAATTATTCGAACAAAATCTTCTAAAGCTAAATATACTTACTTGAATTTTTCATTCAGAGAATTCAGAGATTCAGAACAAAAGTCACAAACATGTTTTGACAAAGTTACAAATCTTGCAAGGAAACTAGGACAATTATCTGAAAAACAGAAATCTATCATATTGTTTCTCTAAAAATGCTAGCTTATGAATTTACAATCGACCTTTATATTATCCCCATGCAACCTTAGAGAACGTTGAAGAAATATTGAGATGGCCACTGCAAAAGAATAAAGGGATAGGCAGGCTGTTTCGATCTTATCAGTCACTCGTCAGTAACACATATCAATCGATTGCAATAACTGAATGAATCAATCATAAAAGAATATTGAAAAATTTTCCTCAGAAACGGAAACCATCACAATATGCCGTTAAACAAATTATCGAAAATTTTGAGAAATTAGGATGTTTTCAAGCAGTAGAAGAATGACACAGTTTGTCTTACATTGTTGGACATGCGGCATAATGTTCCAAAATGGCAATTTCAATATTCTCATTATTAATGAGAGGTTTATTTCTTTCCACTACTGCTTTAGCAGATCCAAATTTCTTGAAATTTTCATTATTTTGTTTAACGGCATATTGTAATGATTTTTGAGGAAAGCGATTGGCAAATGTGTCACATGTTCTTGATATTACTTTATCACATTGTCCATATATAATAAATAAATTTAAATAATCTTTATTCGTATAATTTAAGCTCCCCGGCATTGTTATTAATAATTTTTATTGTGTCAGCGTCATAATATCAGTTTTCAGGTTTTATTGCCGCCATAGCTACCTAGATGTATTTAAAAAAAAATACTTATCTGGCAATATTTCAAAAACTAAAATTTTCAGAGATATATAGGGTAGACCTGGGTAAGTGTATAAACGGGTTAAGTGTAAAATCAGGCCAGAAAAAATATAGAATATCCAATATCATCCTTATAACTATCATTAGGCAACCAAACAAACATACCCCCCGCTACTGGGCCAAACGTAGCGCGCCCGCACGAGAATTCTGGTTTTTACACAACGGTAAAAATTTTTACGTGGATGCAGTTGACAGACGAGTTCCACGTGCCGGCGAATAAATTCTCGAGAAAGTAAGTATAAAGTATTTCATAAAATCAGGACGAATGAGCATTTCAAAAGCAAGTGGAGAGTTTCGTATTCCTTACATCGTCTTATACAAGCGAATAAAACTACTCCGAGGCCAAAAAAGTAAGACGCAAGGGCGGCCGCCAGTCCTTCTTTTCGAAGTGGAGAAACGAATTGCGGACAACTTGAAAATAATGGAGAAATGGGGCTACGGCTTATCAACATCCCAATTTATAGATAAAATCAGAGATTTTGTAACGATTAATAATATTCCGAACACTTTTAAAAATAATATTCCGGGAGACGACTGGATCGCTGGTTTTAAGAAACGACATGGTCTATCCCTGAAGAAACCACAGTCTCTGGAATACTGCCGAAAAAAGTCGACGGATCCATTCCTCATAAACGCATATTTTGATCTGTTGGAAAAGGCGTTAGAAGAGCTTGATTTGATCGAATCCCCGTAACGTGTGTTCAACTTAGACGAAACGTCATTATGCACAGATCCCTCGCGTATAAAACCCAAACAGCATCAATCGTACCGAGTTCGTACATTTTAGGTCCATTTCAGGGCGGTACGTACGGGCCCTAGTACGTACATGTTCAATATGTACAGAAATTATCAGGAATAATACGTACATTTTAATCGTATTATGTACGTACGTAGATAGAAAGTGCTGCCGAATAAGTAGGTATACCTAGTATTATCATTTTCATATAATTATATATTTGATTTGATACTATAGAAACGTACCACTGAAATAGAACTCATGTATATACAGACTCATGCAGTGAGCTATGTAACTCTATATATAGTTATCAGAGTTTTTATTTTTGATGACGTAGTGTGTACTCTAAACTTTTACGCTGCGATATTATTTAGGTACCATAAAGTTATATAAGAATGAAAGATTTTATAAATTCAGCTCGGTTAAATGAAATGGAAGACATAATTTGTTTTAAGGGGTGTTCCTTTGAGAAAATCATAGGAAGAGATGGGCAATCCCTTTACTTTTGCCCAAACAGAACAATTACCAAACCAATATCAATAAAGAATACCCCTTTAAAAACGGACAATATCTCCCTTTCTCTTGGTCTTGCGAATATAAAAAGAGACAGACTGATCTCATAATTTCATAACCATTGGTCTCTCTCTTTCTTTGTTACTCAATGTCATTTAAACAAGGATAGGCTGGTCATCGATTAGTTCATGGAGTCTCCGCATCTAGACCACAGAATACCTTATCTTTCTAGACTCTATGAACGTAAAGTAACGTATCGTGTCTGGTGCTCGTGCTCGTTTCTTTAAATAGTTTTTTTAATTTCAGTCTTGTTTTAGAAAAGTGGTAAGTGTAAAAAAAAAACGGTAAGTAAACCTTCATTCAACCATTCTTCAGTGAATAGTGATCGTAGATAGTTAGATAGTGGTAGGCTTTACTGACCTTGCCGGTGGGTACCTAACCTAATTTTTTACAAACCCGATAATTTGTCCCTGAGCAGTGTTCTAAACGCGAGTCCTACTAATAAGAAAGTGAGAGTTTTTTTTATTGGAAAAGAATGTCTAGATGTTCTAAAGTGAGCAAACATTATAAAAAAGCCTCTAAACAGTTGTACCTATTTGCTACCACCTCAGTTGGTACTCATATCAACTCAAATACTCCTTGTTGCTCTAGTTCGAGATTCAATGACAGAAATTCCAACCAGACCTCTGGCTCGGACTCTGATGAACTTTCCGACCATACAATGTTTTTTGATACGAATGACTCAGACTCAAGCTCAGACTTTGGCTTTAGAAATGATTGCGAAACAGTAGACCATTGTGTAACTAATTCTCCTGTTGAATATCCTCACTATAATTGTGTGCAGAAATTGTCTCCATTTCCTGAAACTCATGCAGAGGTATCATTTAAATATGATAATTCAAATAATGACAATTCTTGTGATCTTACTGAGGGTCTAACATCAAAATTATCAAATTGGTCAGTCCATCATAATATTACTCATACTGCTGTTAATGATTTGTTGAAAATTTTGAAGCCTTTCCATCCAGAACTACCTATTGATGCACGCACTCTTTTACATACACCTGAAAACATTACGTTAATATCGGTTGATCCTGGGCATTATCAACATTTTGGACTGGACAGTTGTTTGAAAAAACTTCTTTTGCAGTGTTCTAAAGTAGACAATTTGAGTGTCATTGACTTTTTAATTAATGTTGATGGACTTCCTATCTCCAAAAGCTCTGTCAGTCAATTTTATCCAATTTTATGTAGCTTATATGATAATCCAGGTCCTGTAGAGATGGTTGGAATATACCATGGCTATGAAAAACCTAAAGATTCTAATTTGTTCTTATCACATTTTGTAAATGATGCTAGTGAAATACTTAAAAGTGGGTTAACATATAATGGACAAATCTATCCTGTAAAGATAAAAGGATTTATTTGTGATGCTCCAGCTAAATCATATATAACCTATACAAAGGGCCATTCAGGCTACATGTCTTGTACTAAATGTCATACTGAAGGCATTTATCATGAAAGGGCTGTTTGTTTTCCTGAAACAACAAATCTCCAGTTACGCACTGATTTTGACTTTAGATCCAAGGTTCAAAAAGCTCATCACACGGGTCACTCATGTCTTGAAAATATTCCAGAATTAGACATGGTTGATTCTTTTCCTTTAGATTACATGCGCCTTGTTTGCCTGGGTGTTACTAAAAAATTACTTGTATCCATTTGGATAGCTGGGAAACCTCCAACAAAACTTCCATTCAGTAAGATCACTCAACTTTCAAAGAATTTGATGGAACAAGTGTCAAACATTCCAGTAGAGTTCAATCGAAAACCTCGAAGTGTTAGTGAGTGCAAAAGGTGGAAGGCTTCAGAATTCAGACAGTTCCTTTTATACACAGGGCCATTAGTTTTGCGCGATATCCTTTCCCGAGAAAAGTATGAACATTTTCTTGTTCTGAATATTGCAATAACTATTCTTTCATGTTCAAAATACTTTGAATACCTTGATTTTGCTGATAAACTTTTGGTTTATTTTGTAGAAACCTTTATTTCTTTATATGGAGCCAAACATTCTTCTCATAATATTCATAATTTGTTACATTTTGTGAATGATGTACGTAAATTTGGGCCTCTTGATAAGTTCAGTGCATTCCATTTTGAGAATTATATGCAAACAATAAAAAAGTTGGTCAGAAAACAAGAAAAACCTCTTCAACAATTAATCAACAGAAAGACAGAAATAGGCATAATAAAATATAATAAATTTGAACAGTCTCCTAAAATATTTCCATTTTGTGATAGGCCTCATTCTAATGGTCCATTATTATCAAATATTATGATTATAAATCAGTTTCAAGAAGCTCATTTTAAAAATTTTATTTTAAAGTGTAAAGAACCTGATAATTGTTGTTTTATAGGAGGAGAAATTGTTAATATATGTAATTTTGTAACTTCTTAAAATGCAAAAACATTAATTCTGGGATATGCATATCTCAAGAAAGAAAACTTTTATGAGAAACCATGTGAGTCATCAGTTTTTTTGAATGTTTTTCTAGTAGACAAGAAGATAAGCTCACGAAAAACATGGAGACTAGAAGATGTCGATCATAAATGTATAAAACTTACATATAAGAACAAATTTCTAATTATGCCCCTATTGCATAATTTGTAATAAAAAATTATTCTTAATTTTGATATTATAGTCATTAGTTGTTATGTTCCTATTTTTGTCAAATTTTCAAGAAAAACTTGTTTATTTTTGGTACTTTTAAGTTTTAAATTTGTTACAAGTCTGGAATTCACTCATGATATAGCCAAGCCCAGAATTTCTCAACAATTCGCTCGTTAATTTTGTTTACCAAGGTTTGTCCTGTTGTAAATGCGAGGGTAAATGTATCATTCAAGTAGGTACTTCTTTGTTAGTAAAACATATCTGAGTGAACCTTATTATTAAGTTCATTATGTATATGTATATTCAATATGTACAGCTTATTTGAAAAAAACTGATGGGATTCTCAAAGCCCTTTTCAAAAAAAATTGAGCAGTGTATTCCGAGCTACTATGTCGTCATTCATTTCCAAAAATGCCACTGTCAAATTTGAAATTTGAAATACAAAATAACCTCACAGCAAATTTGTCTAGATTTATGTATGTCAGAATGAGATATGTCATCACCTGATAATATACACTGCTTGAAAAAACAATTTTTGGAATTGTATTTTGAAAATACCTAGCTGTACTTATAGTAATCGAGATATTTCTATATTTGTTTCGCCATGTCTTCCTTAAGGCAACTGTTTTTAACTTTATAATTATTCATATCATTAAACATTTTCCGTAGGAAAAAAAATTGAATCAAAATGGATTTAAATATTTCAACATCTCCAGTGAGAACATGGACTGTTGTCAAATTTCTCGATGATTGTTCAGTAGAAGCAGTGCTCACAGTTTGGATTAACAATGACAATGAGTGTCTTTGGCCCAATTTTGCACTTGAGAAATTGACACAAGCAATAAAGGCACAAAAACTCAACACTTGTTGGCCCTCACACAAAGTTCAATTGTTTCGAAATGCAACATATGGTAAGGCTTTCCCTACTAAAAATAATAAATATTATTTGACAAATATTCATTCTACTTTTTCTCAAATATGGCAATTAGTGATTTGGATATCCAGTGTCCACTTCTAGGTTTATCATTGAAAGTTCTTCTCTAGTATCTGTAACTGTAGTCCTTATAACATAGTCAGTCAATATGTAAATAATTTGTAGAATCATATGATGTTGCAAGACAAAAAGCCAGAAGAGCAGAGGAAACAAGTGACCTTAATACTGACATAGATGAAAGTTTTCAATTGAAGAAAAGAATAGTTAAGAAAAAAATGTTCCCAGACTCTTCTGATACTGAAAGTGAAGTTGAAAGCGAGGTTGATTATTTTGGTGCCAGAAAAAATGAAAGTAATAGTACAAAACCGAAAATGCCCTGTTTGATTGGGACGAAATCGAAAATTCTGGCTATAACTCCTGTGGCTCTAGGTAGGTAGTTTTAAAATTATTCCATATTTCATAAATATAAGATTCTCAATTTCAATTGGGTGGGAATGTTTTCAGATAATTCTGATACTGAAACTGACCAATTTAGTAGAAGAGAAAATGGAAGCCATGGTACAAAACCCAAATTGCCATCTTTGCCTGGTGCAAAACTAAAAACTCCAACCAATATTCCTGTGGTTCTAGGTAAGTACATAGTATTCAACTTATGTCATATAATTAATATAACTATATGAGTGTTTTCTAGAAAGTGAAGCAAAATAAACTAATCAAAGGACAACATTAAAAGATTCCTCAAAAACAAATTGTAAGTACTTAATTTTTTTCCCCATGAATTTTTTTCTAATATTGGTCAAGTTCATGGAATATCAATTGCTGGAATTTGAAAAAGTTTAGGTCAATAAAAAGTATATTGCAAAACCAGCATTATTATCTGATATACCTAAATTGATTGAAATTCGAAAACCAGGAATATAATATTGATACTGGATGTACATTGTACATTTCGATGTTATCTATTTATTAGTTTGTTTCAATATAGTTTTATGTTTCAGCACAACAAGGTAGGACTTCCATGAATGAGTCCATGATACAAACAACTATAGAAACCTCTGAAATACAATCAGATACCAAGAAAAAAAGTGAGTTTGTGTAATACTGACTGTGAAAATAATTTGAAATTTAATTTAATTTTGCCTCCCTAGGAAACGAATGCAGCTGCTATTGTCCACATCATGGTAATATAGAGTTTTCATATACATAGTAGAAAGTTATTAATTTTTTTTTTCAGTCCAGTTCAACTCTGAAATTCTAAGGCAATTATACTTTCTACGCAGTGTATACACAGATTTAGCAGATGAATTCAAAAAACTGAAAGTGGGTCAAGATGTTCTTGATGAAGTACCATCAATACTGCAACAATTCAATGTTCCAATCTTGACAGAAGAAGGACTGCGTGAACTGGATAGTTTCTTAGGAACTATTCAAAATTTTAATAAATTGGTGTGTTCTTGAATTAATACTAAATATGCCAAGATATTTTTATTTATTTTATGTATGTAGGTTATTTATTATTAGTTAGTTATCCTATTTAATTTAATTTTAGGAGTCGGAGCTTTGTAGATTTGGTGGAAGTAACTTATTAGATTTTGTTAAAAGGTGCATGGGAACTTTAGTCTCTAATCAATTAGCCACAACTTTCAGCTGGCTAGGGAGGCGGACTAAAAAAGCATTTTCAGATCATCAGATGCTCACTAAAGTGATAATAAGTAAGATTATGGGTATTTTCCTAACCAGTCTTGAATTGACATTAATTTTTTTTTTGCTTTATTCCATTTTGTAAAAAAGTTTGACAGATAGGCAGGCAGATTATTTTATCTTTATTCCACCTTGTAATAAATGCATGCAGTATTTTTATACATTTTGGTTTTATTTTGGAGGTGCTGCCATAAAGACCAGCAAATGTACTGATAAAAAACAAGCAGAGCAGGAAATAGCTCGTTGGCTTCGTAGAGCCCCAGATCGTCTAAAGGCGTTTGGACAAAAAGAAAAAAAGGACAAGACAGATCAAGGTGACAATGAGCAACAGGAAGAAAATCTATTATAGAATACCTATTGTTGTATTTCATGTGCGCATTAGTGTTTTAGGCATAAACCTGTTCATTTGTATGGAATAAATATGCAATTAAGTTGATGTAAAGTAGTTTATTTTGTATAATATTCAGTGACTGATATTTGCAAACCAACTAAAATAACTTTATTAGAAAAAGAATGTTCATATGAAATTAACCTGCTATGCTATGGGGCCTTTTCCTTTACCGGTATACGAAAGGTATAAATGCAAAATGATTTTTTCCTGGAACTGAGTCTCAATGCTGTCAACTATAATATATGCAACAATGTGTTTTTTTTAGCGAACACTATATTTTTTTCAGGAACAAAATGGCTCATCTTCCAGATTCAAAGAATATATGGTTTATTGATATTTTGTTAAGTTCGTTTTATTATTACCTATATTTGGTTTGAAAGTAAGCAATTTATATAGATTCTTATCATTTTTTGGTGCAAAACTAAAAACTCCAACCAATATTCCTGTGGTTCTAGGTAAGTACATAGTATTCAACTTATGTCATATAATTAATATAACTATATGAGTGTTTTCTAGAAAGTGAAGCAAAATCAACTAATCAAAGGACAACATTAAAAGATTCCTCAAAAACAAATTGTAAGTACTTAATTTTTTTCCCCATGAATTTTTTTCTAATATTGGTCAAGTTCATGGAATATCAATTGCTGGAATTTGAAAAAGTTTAGGTCAATAAAAAGTATATTGCAAAACCAGCATTATTATCTGATATACCTAAATTGATTGAAATTCGAAAACCAGGAATATAATATTGATACTGGATGTACATTGTACATTTCGATGTTATCTATTTATTAGTTTGTTTCAATATAGTTTTATGTTTCAGCACAACAACGTAAGACTTCCATGAATGAGTCCATGATACAAACGATGTTTGCTCACTTTAGAACTTCTAGACATTTTTTTCCAATAAAAAAAACTTAAACCTACATAAATTGAAAAGTTCTAAGGTATTACATATATTTTTAGAATCAGAAAGTTAGGTTTCTATAAGTCTTCATTTGCTAGCCTAATATTATACACAGGATGTTCCATTTAAATAACTCAAACTGCAGTTTGCATAATTTGACGACACTGCGATTTATCTGTTTAATTTGATGGCGGTTCAAGGAAAAAACATTTTTAGTATCCATACCTTTCTTCTACCAAATAAGGTAATAAAGGCCCAGATGGGGCACGACATCTCAAAGATCCTCGGTACATACAAGTTCATAATGTGTATGTACGAAGGAATATCGTTATATGTACTGTTACGTCCATTAATAATTATCCTAAAAATGTACGAATGGAAAACGTACTGTGTCTGTATGATTTACGCCTATAATACGTACATTTCGTACATACTCGGAGTGTACAGCATTGTGGAAAATGTACGTCCAATATTCAAAATATGGACGTACTACGTCCAGAGATGTACACAAATTTGATGTACTTTTGTGCCGAGTTGTACGTATATAAAACATTTTTTGTACGTTTGGATGCTGATTGGGAAATACTTGGAGCGAAAGGAAAACCTTCATCTAGAATATTCATCTAGAAAATTATAGCTATTGCTGGGTCAGGGAAAGATAATATAACAGTTCTAGCTGGAGTCAGCGCTGCAGGTGGGAAGCTACCACCTTTGGTCATATTCAAAGGTAATAACGTATGGTCTTCATGGATACCAGACAAAAGTGAAGAAACGTTTAAAGATATGACCTTTGCCGCAAGCCCCAATGGATGGATGACTTCCGAAATATTTCGAAATTATTTTATGAAGTCTTTTATTCCTCAAGTGGCCGACCAGAAGCCTATTCTCGTAATTTATGATGGTCATGCTTCCCATGTAGATAACACACTAATAGAAAGTGCCCGATACCACAACATTAATATTCTTAAGCTACCAGCACACAGCAGCCATTTACTCCAGCCTTTGGATTTGGCAGTGTTCAGATCTTTTAAATCAATATGGGACAGGAAGTTGACAGTTTGGCAGAGAAATCATCAAGGAGTGAGACTACCAAAGAAAAACTTCACCATATTACTAGGGCAAACTTGGTCAGAAGTTGAGCCTGATATCATAAAGAATGGATTCAGAAAAGGGGGAATTGTTCCCTTCGATAGGAGAGTTGTTCCAGAAGAGAAATATGACATAGAGGCGCTGAAAAGATGGAAACGAAATATTAACAGCAGAACGGTGTTGAAGCAAAATGAAAACGACAAAGGTGAAGAAAGGACCTTGGAGGAAAATGAAAATAATGAAAGAGAAGAACAAGAAGTTGACGAGTTAAATGATAATAATGGCGATTCTGAAAAAGCCCTTCTTGAAACAGTCAAGTTTAGATCGAACCTTGTAACCAAATCCAGACGGCAGGACAAATCAATGGCCGAACTTTTAACATCCAGTCCTCGAACATTTGAGCCTGGTGAAGAATCCAACGGCATCCCATTTTCAAAGAAAAGCGGTGAATCCATGTCCTCGCTCAATAGAAGCGAAGCTATTGATGAGCCAGTTAACCAAAATGCTATAAAAGAAACTTCAACATCAGACGAACCAGATGCCTCCAAGGACGAAAATAATAAGTTGATTTCCACAAGTTTCCAGCAATTGCTTCTTGACTCCGTTAAACAGTCTTCTATGGAACCAGCTCCAAAAAGAAAGCGTTTAGCCCATGGAACAGAAATTATCACAGCCAGATCCAGTGATTCGGCACGCAATATACCATCAACTTCAAACACAAATCCTGTGATTCCAAAAGGAAAAATTAACAAAAGTAAGACTGTTTACAGGAAATCTCCAATCCAGTCCTCTAGTGATTCCGAAGAGAGTGTCTTGTACGAGGAATCTGATAAAAGTTTTAATTTGGAGGAATCTGATACCGAATCGTTTCCTTATATAAAACTGGACCAACATAATACCGTGGCTGGCAGTTGGGTCCTGGTTTCTTACGCTTCCAAAAAAAGCCTGAAGCATTTTATAGGTCAAGTAAAAGAAAAATATAATGAACAAGAGTATGAAGTTAAATTTCTGAGAAAATTTAAAGAAAATTTTGTCTGGCCGTCAATTGAAGATATTGATGTGGTTTTATTTGAAAATATAATCACTTCCTTGCCAGAGCCTACTGTAACTCGCAGAGGAGCACTCCATTTTCCTTTAAATTTCACTGGATATAATATTTAGTTCATGAAAATGTATTTTGAAATAAATAAAAAAAGTGATTTTAAGCATTTTTGTAATAATTTTCATTTCCAATATTTGACGGCTTGTTTATGCAAATTATAAAAAAGTTGAAAACTTTTTCAAAAAAGATAATTAAAAAAAAATTTAATATGCTATTTTATTTAGCTATTATTCTACTCTTTACAGTTGCCCCGCATTTATTATTATTGCAGTCAAATGGGATTTATGTTCCAATTTTACACTTTCCCGAGTACGGGGTAAGTGTAAAAATTTGTGGATAAAAAAATAATATTTGTTGTTAAGTCAGGCCTATTGAATTTATAGACCTCGAATAATACTAATTTACTCGATAATTGATTAGCCAATAAGACTTCGGCGATGCTATGTTAATTAAAAAAAAATTTTTTTTATTACATGAATATAAATGTCAACTATTAAAAAACCGTGTACACTTGCCCCGGTCTACTATATAATCTTTTTCAAATCAACCTTTATTTTTTTGCTGAATAAGATAAGTATATACAACTGATGAGCTTCCATCAAAGAAAATTAACTCTTGACATTTATCTTGATTTCATTTTTTTGAAATGAATTTTTGAACAATCTGTATTAATATTTACCAAAATAGTTCAAAATTCTCATGAAATTTCCATTTATATAAGAAATTGCTGATTATTTTAAAGCTCCCAAATGGCATTTTTGCGTATAATTGGAATGTATAATTATATATAGGATGTCCCATTTGTGATAGGCAAGTTGACACCTACTTCCGGTATAAACGGAAGTGTCATTGACTTATAACTATTAGCCGATCTGCAAACTGCGACCTTGGTATACTGTCGAATTTTCAAAATTCTCCCATGGATAGTTTTCAGTATACAGATCGATTCGGTTGGGTATATATATATATATATATATATATATATATATATATATATATATATATATATATATATATATATATATATATATATATATATATAGTGCATTTTAACTAATTATTTCCTGAGCAGTGGACACTTTTAATGTTTAATTTTCTTTTGTAAGATGTTCACTGCCTACATTTCGTTGATTAGGTCCAAATATTGTTAAAAATCATTCCACTACAGTGTCCACACATAGACATGCAATCGAACCAAGCATTAAGGCAACTTTAGTTCGTAACACAAAATGTTTTACAATTGTAAGATATTGGTATAACAAGTTCTCTTCTTGGAAAATCATTAATGAAATCGTTATAATCAATAGGAGAATTAACTCATGGGAGAGGAAAAGCTCAGAGCACCTTGAATAAATGGGTATTAGGAGCACCTTCATTTTTACGACTAAGTGAGGTCTTTAGAAATTTAGAAACTAAAAAAATGGTGGTAAAAACTTTCAATGAAATGAAGATACATATTAAATATATGGATACAACGCAGGCGAGTTTCAAGTGTAGAGTATCAAAGTTAGGTGTAAAGAAGTTTCAATAAACTCTCAGCAAATATTCATTAGAATTATATGCAACTGTGAGAGTCCTGTTAAATTGAAATTTTATTTCGAGTTCGAATTATCATCGCACCCACCTTCATTATTTGACGATACATTACTACGAAAAGGTATGAAAGCATCGTTCCTGAAACTATTTGAAGGTGCGATCGTCCAAGAAACCTTTAACGCAAATGAAGCTGTTTTTGTGATAGATGAAAGATAACTGTTTTATGCAGTGGATTGGAAAATATGTAGAAATCTCTTTCAAGGGAATAGTAGAATCATATTTAAAATATGTACTTGGTAAGTATGGAAATAAAGTAACAGTCGTTTTCGATGGGTATGCCAACGTTCCAACCACGAAATAACAATATGCAATTTACATTCTTCACATCACCTTTTACATACATTCTTGGCTGGCCAATTCAGTGGTTCGCACAGGAACAGTAGGTTGCTGATTTGATTCCTGCCTTAGTCTCGGAATACTTGCATCTGTACGAGGATAAATAATTGTCAATAATTAAATGCATCGCAATTGCTGAGTCTATAGAGATAGAGAAAAAAATACATAGATCATAGTTGAGTTACCTTGAAAGCTATAAACAAAGCTCAAAACGAAATTAATTCTTATTGGGGAAATACGTTTGTTTTTCAACTTTCCTCTTCTTACAAATATGCTCATTATCTCCTCCTATTGTACTCTTTAATTTCCTTACTTCTGACAAAAATTTTTCCAAATGTTTACCACTTAGTTGGTTGATGAATCCACTTATTTCTTCTATGGCAACCTGAAAATATAATTCATATCACTAATGCAAACTCAACAAATTTTATTGATAAATACCTTTCTTTTAACTTCATCAAATACATCTTTTCTTTTATAGATGGATCATTTTGTACTTCCTTTATAAAATGGTTGAGTTCATCTTGGTAACGTAGCTCACTTCCTGAAGGCTCATTCATTATTAAATTAGTCACAGCCATTCTTCGAACTCTGAAGGTTTTGTTGAGAGTTTGATAATCTTTTTGTTCTTAGTTCATGGTCATGCCCCACATGTGTTTCAAAAAATGTTACAGAATATAGGCCTAAACAGAATGAAATCAATTAATTCTGAAATGTTATTGATATACTGATGCTTGTTGATATTTTTACCGTTATTCTTGAAGGACATATTCCTTGAATATGAATACTGCCTCTAACCTTTGTCATTCGTCTCTCACAAACACTTTTGTATCCTGAAATTGAGAAGTGTTGAACATTGTGCCTCCAAGCCTCAAACTCTTCGCCACTCCTAAAAATACAAGTACTTTCTTTGATAAATACATGATGAATATGTCTTAAATGGTCATCATAATTCTTATAACTGGAAAATTTGTCCTTATTCTCAACAGGACAAAGACAACACAATATATATCGATTCTTGTTCTTTGGAATGTCCTCATTATGGATATTTCGAAGATGTCTATTTTTCACAGACACACTGGTGTCTTTTTTTTGCATATTCCACAAATGAGTGGATTCTTTCTGCAAAAAAGTTAAACATTTGCTGAAAACTGCTACATTATATTGTTATACGTTTATTTGAGAACTATTGCTATTAAAACATACCCCACGGATTCTATAATTTACTAAAATTAATTGGAATAGTGAACTATCGTTAGCTGAAATCGATAAAAAAAATAGCAATTAAAACTGCTCTTTTAGAATTTTGGCTAATAGTTTGCGATGTAATTCCTCAAAAAAATCACAGCACAGCTCTCAGACAAAGTTTTATGTTTTATCATAAACATAAATGAGAATCGCGCCAAAATCGAGTCAACCGTAGGATCCTATCAACCGTCCAACGAATTCACTCGATTTTACCCGAAAGCCTATAAATGTGATTGGTCGGCATTGTGTGTAAATTAATGTATACTCAATATTTGCATAGGGTAGGCAAGTCACATAAACCACAAAGCAGCTGTTGAGAATTGGGCACCTCAGAACATTTGATTTTGTACTTATTAGTTTTTATTTGAATAATTTAGAAGTTTTTGAAATGATTTAAGATCATATTAAAAGTATAGGTTTGAGGTTTTGATCCTAAATTTATCCAGTTGATGTGTAGTTATCCTATGTCTCATTCCCAGTGTGGTGCCCTCTCGATTCCGAGGCTCATCTCTTGTTAGTGTATGAAGAAGAAAATCGCCTTGACAAGCCCCTTGGCGTATTCTGTCCCTGTCATAAATCCATTAATTCATATTTGATTTATATTCGCAAATTTTTTCATCCTGTTGGCCAAAAAAAAAAAAAATTTACCGACGAATGTCAAGTTTCATAAAAATGTAGAGAAATTGATTTCAAAGTTTGGAACATTTGAAAAATTTAAGAAGCAAAAATTGAAAATTGAAAACTTTAAATGCCATAACTCTGGAGTAAATACTCATTTTTTTTATAAAACTTGATATTTGTTGGTCGAATATTAAGAATTCAATGAAAAAATAAAGCACTCTACTTTTCACAATTAAAACTAAATACTCAGCCAAAATATTCTTCGTATGTACAGTGTTAATCCCTCCCAACTATAGTGCGAGTCCCATGCACCGAAGCTGAGTGCCGCTACTGATCTAGCTTGAAACTTTAACTTCAGTCTTAACTATTGAAATGTAAATCAAACTTAATATTTCGAAATAAACAAACCAGTGTATTTTTAATTACAGTAAGAATACATATATTTCGAGTGCAGAAAAGTACCAACCCGAAGGCGAAGATGCAGTTCATTCTCGCATCTTCTAGACTCTAGACCATTGATTCCCAAAGTGGTCCAGGTGGACCCCCAGGGGTCCACGGGAGACTCGACGGGGGTCTACGTTGGCGTTATAAAAATATGGGGGTTCACGATTCAAAGGCGGGGATCCACGAAAATTTATCTGGTTTCGATATTGAAGAAATAAAATGGTGGCTTGACTTCACCTATCAATGTAGGCAGATAATACTTTGAGTAGTTCAGCGACTGTTAGGTACTTACTGTAAAAACTTGCATATTCTATATTCAGTACATCGTGTTGACACTTGCAAAGCATCGCTCTCCGTCGTCCACAACTCTTGTTCAGACTTGTAAAGTGTCGAAATACGACTTGTGGTTGTGCTTGCAATCATGCATGAACTTGTTTGATTCTTTACCAATATACCTTGGCGTTCGAATGCCAAGGTACCTACTTATTTCTTTCCTGAATTTCAAATAGAAGAGTGAAGCGAATCGCTGATAGTGTTTGCCAGTGTCGGAAAAAGTGAGTACTTTGTCATAGGTAGAAGTCTTGATGAGAATATTCAGACATACATTCAACATTTAATTGTCCTGCATGATGACTTCAAAATAAGTTTTGAAGATACTCTGACGATGCAAAGACCACCATGGGTCATGATTAATTTTCTAAATAAGATGAGTGAGAATTGATTGGTTTCTTGTACTTTGAGTAGATGTCAAAAAAGTGAAGTTGGATCATCCAACTTTGCTTTTTTGATTTGATTAACCAATAAATTCGTACTTTTCTCTCGAA
Source organism: Cynegetis impunctata (assembly GCA_030704885.1). Lineage (NCBI taxonomy): Eukaryota > Metazoa > Arthropoda > Insecta > Coleoptera > Coccinellidae > Cynegetis > Cynegetis impunctata. The sequence continues at coordinate 302,936 of JARQZK010004352.1, read as the reverse complement.
TACTGTTAATTCGTGGTTGGAACTCAGCCAACGCAAATTTTCATAGTTATATCTAATATTCACATTTTTTGTCGAGTTTTTGGAATATGGTAGAAATGTAGGTGCAGGGGGTCCACCGGAACCAGCAAAATTCTCAAAGTGGTCTATGAGAAAAAAAAGTTTGGGAACCTCTGCTCTAGACTCTGTGTTCCGCAAAGTATGTGCCCGGCACACTGGCGTACCGTGGTCAATAGGTTGGTGTGCCGCCGAAAAATGAGTTTTATGAATGTAAAGCACCATAGCTAAGAGTTAAGGTGGTGGTATACAAAAGAAATGTTGACAATTTTTGAGTTGTCGACATGTGTTGGTGATAAAAGTTTCTGTAAATTCAGGTCGTCATCAAAGAAAAATTAACAACCTTTATGTTGTCAACACGTGTTGGTGACCAAAGTAGGCAACTTTACTTTGGTAGAGCACCAACTTTTTGCGAGCGAAGCGCTTCGTTGCGGAGAAGTGAGCGAGGGACAGCTAACAGCTTAGTCTTAGTGCTTAGTTATCGCTGCCACAACCTGCTTATACCACTGCAGAAGGATAACTTGAAATGGCACAGTTATGCATAAACGAAAAAGCACATGACGGGAAAAATTAGGGGATTTATAACCAGGACTTCTGAAATTGAAAACGTACATTGCTTTTTACACAGGTAAGCACTGATGGCGAAGTCTCTGCCTGATAAATTGTTGTCTGTCCTACAAGAAGTCGCCGAAATTGTCAATTACATCAAGTCTCGACCGCTGAACTCTCGTTGTTCAATGCAGTGTGTCAGGATATGGGAGCAGATCATGTCACTTCTGTTTCTGAGCTTAAAAATACGAACCAGAGTTTTTAGAGGCCCAGGGTCCAGATTTTGTTTCTCGGTTTGAAATAGAAGAATCGGTAGCATAACTTGCGTGTCTGGCGGATATATACGCCTATTTAAATAAGCTCAACAAAAAACTGCAAGGCAGGAAGTCTAATATTTCAACGACATCCGACAAGATTGAAAGCTTTCAGGTCAAGTTGGTGTTATGGTTGAGTCACAATACCTATGGTAGTAATGAAATGTTCCCAAATGTCATGGCTGCTGATTCAGAGAAGAAAGTGCAGGCTTTGATAAGGACACACTTGTAGCTATTAGGAGAAAAGACTAACTCTTATTTTCCTAAGTGTGACCTGCAACTTATGGACAAGGAACGCATTTCTATTGGATATCTACCGATAAACGAGCAGGAAGAATTCGTGAAGCTAAAAACTGATTGTACTTCAAAACTAAGAATTTTCGAAACAGAGCTAGCATATTTTTGGATGCATATAAAAAATGAGTTTTCATTGCTTTCAAAACGCGCTATTGCAATTCTCTTATCATTTACCAGGACCTATTTATGCGAACTGGAATTTTCAACTCTCACTACGATAAAATCAAGAGAAATGGAATGCCCGAGGACGATCGACCAAGAGATGAGATCAGTCTCATCAATGATTGTACCAAATTTTGATCGCCTGTGCTCAGTTGAGCATGCTCACATTTTTCATTAAACATTGTAATGATGTTTATAATACGTAAATATCAAATAAAAATTGGTTAGGTAGGTGTACCTTGAACAAAAAAAAGTTCACGGAACACTGCGCTAGACAATGAAAGAGAATGCATTGCTGTGGCACTTTACAAAAGAGAAGAGACACCTGCCCTTGGACGTAACATCAATGAATTCAGCATCAGGCTACGGTTATAGTGAATGCGTTTCTTGACGACCAACTAGTCGGACGTACACGTCAGAACTCGCAGGAATGAATCAAATATATAATAATGTATCACTATGGTTATAGTGCTTGCGAATCGGTGTTCAGGCGTCGTTAGAAGTCATCAGAACGACGAAATATTTCAAACGTATTTAAGGCTCGTTTTCATGTGACAACAATGTCGCGACTTTAGTGCCATGACACTAAAAGTCGCGACATTTTTAAACATGCAAACTTCAAAGTCACGTTGTCGCGGTAACAATTTGAAGCCGCGGCATTAGTGTCGCGATATCAAAATCATGTTGATATTTTCGTGACATTTTACATTAGTTCCACGCAACATACCTCGTGAAAATAGCAGTGCCGCATTGTCGTGACAACGTGTGAAAGTGAGTTTTAAATAAATATTGGTTTACAATGGAAAAAGTAAATGTTGTTTTTGATATCGTCCACTTTTTGGAGGAATACGAGAAACTATCTTGTTTGTGGAACAAAATTAATCGTGGATTTAAAGACAGAATCGCAAGAAGCAAAGTGGAAGAACATCTGTTAGCTATAACTGGGATTACAGACGTAGAACCATTGCGCAAAAAAATAAGGAGGATTCGTGGTACATACAATACAGAAGTACGGAAAAATAAAAAATGCACAAAAACTGGAAGTGGAACGGGAAATGTATATGCCCCAAAGCTTTTTTGGTTTCAAGTTGCTGATAGATGCCTAAGACTAACAACCATTTTTTTTTTCTAATTTTCCTCTTCTTCACTTATAATTAAACTTAACACTCGTGCAGCCGCCGCATTCACTTCATTCGACGCCATTTTTAATTTACTACAAAAATCGTGACATTAAATACATGAAAACAACCATTAGGAATGTCATATTGTCATGACTTAAAGTGTCATGACATTATTATGTCGAATGAAAACGAGCCTTTAATTTTTCATGCGACTTCGTGCGAACGTCAAAATGGATATTGAAAAATTGATATCATTAGTTTTCGAAAATAAATGTTTATGGGACAAGAACCAGAAATTTTACAATCAAATCAAGAATTACAAGAAACTTTACCACAATATTTCCTGTCAAAAATGGGATAAAATTGCCAAGTAGATGAATACGAATCGTAAGTAGCTGATACTTTTTATTTTTGTATAGAATACAGAATAGAATATATAGTAGCTCAATATTCGATTTATAAAGTATTATACTATAGTAACTATGTTCACTTAAAGATGTATTGCCATTGCACTTCACCCATACGTAATTTTTAAAGAGTTCCCTTACTTGAATCGCTGTTGTTTAGACGAAAAGTTGAACTATCTCAAAAACAGGAAAGCTGCAGAGAAGATGCTGATTATCATTTTTCAATGAGTTTGCTGCCTTCTCTACAAAAAGTTCCTGAAAACAGAAAAATGATTGTGCGAAAGTTCATTAAGCCGCGTTTACACCGGAGTTGGCAACCAATGATTGCCGACCTTTATCGGCAATTTTGAGTTGCACGCATTAAAACAACTGCAACTCGCATTGCCGACCGGTAGTTGCAGACCGATTTTGCTAGTTGGCAACCGAAATTTGGTTTTCCGACCGGAGTCGGTAAAGATCAAAGGCGGTTGCCAACCCCGGTCGGCAATGCGAGTTGCAGCGCCAACTTGAGCTGCGACTTGAGTCTGCAACTAACCCCGCTACCCCTCCCGCCTGTCGGCTCCACGTGGTCGCGCTGCGTCAGTTCCTCAGTTCCAGCGGGTTCCAGTTATTAACTAGTCGTCGTGAGTTGTTGTGTATGGTTGTTGTTTGTGCTAGTGCAATGGAAAATCTGTTAAGTGAAGTGGAGTGGACAAATGATCAGGTCATTACTTTGATAGAGTTGTTTAGAGAGAAGCCTGTCTTGTGGAACCAAGCCCTTTCGGATTTTAAAAACAAAAATTTGAAAAATTATGCTTGGAATGAAATTTCCCAGGAAATAAAAGTAAACAAACCTGAAGTCCAGTCTAAAATGAGGAATTTGATTACAACATTCCAACGAATTCTTAAGAAGGGAAAAAGTGGTTCTGGAGCCTGCTCAAAATCAAAATGGTTTGCTTTTGACCACCTCATGTTCTTACAAGACAAAACAACTCCAACATTTAGCCGTGACGCTGGAATAAATGACACACAAGCACAGGTAAGATAATTATATTTACACTAATGACAGTAAAATGAACATACCATACCCAATTTACAACAACATTCAAGAGTACCTGTTAAATGTAACAAATAGGTAAATTGTTATATTGTTCAATGTTACAAGTAAACTGATTTACCAGTATAGCAGACAAATAACAGATTAATTTCTTGTTGGTAGTTTTCCCCTTTAATAGTTGTTTTGCCAAGGAACAGAACCCTCAGCACTCATGAAGTACGCACTTAATTCCTTCCGAATTTCTTTTGCGAGGTGTGAGGGTTTTTTAGGGATCCGTTTCAGTCTCAGTAGAGTAGTAGTAGGCATTCCCTCCACTCTCCATTCTCCAGGCACTAGTGTTGCTGTGGTCGTGTCTTCGTAATCAAAAGCTCCTGATGGACTGTACGAGACAGTCGACGATTTACTTTTACGTAAAAAATTATGTAAATGACAGCATGTCAACACAACTCTTGAAGCATTTTCTGGTTCAAGAAGCATTGGTTTCCTCAGAACCCTGAATACAACCGATACTATCCCGAATACATTCTCGACAACTCGTCGACCACGGCACTGTTGGTAGTTGAAGATACGCTCCAAGCTTCCCTTATCGTGAAGTCCCGGGAATGGCTTCATTATTGATGGCTGTAAGGGGAAGGCGTCATCAGCCAGGAGCACAGAGGGTACAGGAAGGTTTCTACCTGGCAAGTATCTCGGTTTTGGAAGACGTAAAGCTGATTTTTGTAAAAGTTTTTGCAACGAGCTATGAGCAAACACTCCGCCGTCTGACAGTCGTCCTTGGTTGCCTACCGAAACGTAGGTGAAGCAGTAATTAGCGTCTACTACTGCAAATAAGACGATGCTGAAAAACGACTTGTAGTTGAAATACTCACTTCCAGTATTTATTGGGGCTTGTAAACTAACATGTTTACCATCCATGCTCCCGATACAGTGAGGGAAGTTCCACAGGTCATTGTATTCTTTTTCGTGATGTAACCACTCCTCTTCAATTGTAGGTAGCTGAAAATACCAGAGAAAATACAGTGATGAAATATTGCAGAGGTCATAACAAAACTAATGGATTTGTAATTACAAACGGGGTTTACACCCTACTTCGATTCCCGTGGAAACGTAGACAGTTTCTCTCCAGCTTTATCTAACTATCTCAATTTTAATCGTTAGTATAATTAATGAATCCAACTAGCGGAAAGCTGTTTTCTATTATGTAAAAGTATGCACGATAAGTTTAACAAGTAACACAAAATTGTAATAAGTAACTTGGATTCGTCTTTTAACAACTATTAATTGAATATTGGGAATTTATGTACAAATACACACAAACAATTGGTATGAAGTTAAACCTCTGAACTGTTTTTTTTTCAGGTAACAGAAGACAACAATGTTAACGTGAACCTACATGAAGAATTGCCCACTCAGACTTCACGAGCCTCAAGTTCCACTGGTGAAACTTCTACTTCGATCAGCTGATGAAGCTTATTCCGTAATGAAGGAAGTGGGGAGCAATTTAAAAAAAAAAAGACGAATTTGACATTTTTGGTGATCTTGTTGCTTGTGAATTACGTAAATGTTCTGATAAAAGGTATGTAGCACTTGCTAAGCGCAGAATTAGTGACATATTATTTGATGTGGAAATGCACGAATTTAATAGGCAGCCACAATCAAATTCTGCCTGTTCCAGTACACTGTCCCTATAGGAGTCGTCTTCATGCCCGGCTGGAAATCATGAAGATGGCTTCGAAAACTCCCCATCAATCTTGAACCCGGTGGTGGACACGTCTACAGACAAAGCAGTATGGGGTGATGACTTTTACGGGGTTGATGAAGATGCCAATACATTAATTAATCTATAGAGTTTCTTTGTTTGATTTGTATTTTTTTTGTTTTATACATTTATTTCTGATTTTATGAATTGTGTTACTATAATATTATTCTACATTGTATTTGAAACATTAACTTAACTTTGTGTTCATATTTTATTAACAAGTCACTACCAGGTTGCAACTACTTTTGTCTAGATTTATTAACTCAGTGCACAACGTAAACAAATAAAAGGTATCTAAAAATAACAATATTTAGTAATTTTCTTTCTTTGCTCACCTGTATGTTATCCTTCAGGAAACCTATAACAGCCTCACAAACCTCTGGCACTAAAATAGATATCGCACTTTTGGAAACTTTAAACAAATAACTGAGACTAGTATAAGAGTCGCCACTCGCCAAAAAGCGCAATGTAATGGCCAATCTTTTTCGCACTGGAATTGCTTTCCTGTAGTTAGTATCCTGTTTACTAATTATGTGTCCAATACCAACAATTAAACTTTCAAAATCGTCACTCGACATTCTTAAAAAGTTTTTTATACTGCCATCGCATCTCAATTCTCCCGTCAAAGGATCTGTATCATCTCGATTCAATCATTTAAAAGATCGCTGCCGCTATACCTTGCTCTTGCCTGCAATGAAGGTCGAACCCAGTATCTTCTCGGTCTTTTACATTTTGATAAAATAACACACGCTGCCGCAGCAAGAACAACCTCTTCAGCACTCGACATTCTACTGGATACTGTCTGATTTTTTGGTTGCACGTTGCAGGTTGCAGACATAAAAACAAACTATGTGCCCAGGTTGCAAGTACAAGTTGCAAACTTCCATCGGCAACTAGCGTCTGCAATCGAAGTTGGCAATTTTTGGTTGCCAACTCCGGTGTAAACGCGGCTTAAGACATTCTTTTTCCGACAAGGAGATGAAAGAGCGTGAATCGGCGAATGTGGGTGAATGAGAGGCTATAGTAGTCTTGTGTGGAGGCTGGAACCCGAAGCGCAAGACCTATAGCATTTGATGTGAATGTAGGTTAACGCAAGATGTCTTTGAGCCGCGCTGGGAGATCCTGACATAACTGTTCTAAGTGACAGGTGTACGGAACGTGGGAGGGAGGGGTGGTTATAGGGTTGGCCTCCTGGCTTGGACCTGGCTACGGTCGTCCTTGCAGTAGTGGGGACAGTATCTACTGTAGCGGCAACTATTGGCACTATGAGAGGATCTCAAGTCAGCAACATTAAGAATATATCCACCAAAGAGCTGAAATCTTTCTTGGATAAGATGTCAAGTATTTACATCCTGACTAGTAGAAAGCTAGGTACGCCTCAAACAGTAACTCTCTTGAGGGTTGCTGCATGCTTTGCAACAGTAATATCTGAAGGAATCTGCATGAAAACTCTCAGTCTAACTCCCACTGTAGAATGAAGGCAAAAGGAATAAATGCATGTGGCACAGTGATGGCAAATCGAAAAAATCTACCAAAATTAAAAGACGACATGAATCTTAAACAAGGAGAATGCGACTACAACATCAGCAATGATGGTATAAGTATTGTGAAATTGAAGGACAAACGAACAGTTCACGTTATTTCCAATCTTCACAATCCTCAAAGCACAAATTGAAGTAAAAGGCGGGAAAAAGACGGATAATTCAAGATGATTCCATGCTCGAATGCCCTACCTGAGTACAATAAAAATATGAATTGTGTAGACAGATTTGATCAACTCAAATACACTTATAAAATCAACTCAAAAAGTAAAAAATGGTATATGAGGATCTTTTGGTACTTTCTAGATTGATCTATTGTAAATAGTTTTATATTATATAAACTGGAAAAATTACCGCCAATAACTCTAAAGCAATTTAGAAGAAGGGTCATAGATGGTTTACTAGCAGAGACACTGGTGGAGGTTCAAACAAAGAAACAAAGTCACGAAGAATATATTCACTTCATCAGCTCATCAACCTGTAAGATCTACCCGCAGAAGATGTGCACTTTGTAGTACAAAAGCAAAACCAATGAGATCAGAATAGGCATGTACGATATGTAAAGTTGGTTTATGCCTTGGAAAGAACAAAGATTGTTTTCAAAAATATCATTCCCATAATAATCAAACAAGGGTCCGAAAATTTCGTGAAATCTCGTGCAGCAAAGAGTTAACTCTTGTGACGTTTTCCATATGTTATACAATGCTTTGTTCTCACTAGATTTCGAATATTTTCTTTGTTTTTGTTTCAAGTCATAGAAATTTGTTTTACCGACGAGGAGATGAAAGAGCGTAAATCGGTGAATGTGGGTGAATGAGAGGCTATAGTAGTCTTGCGTGGAGGCTGGAACCCGAAGCGCAAGATCTATAGTACTTGATGCGAATGTGGGTTAACACATAACACACAGGATCCTAAGTGTGTGAACCTTCTCACTTTTCGACGATGCATTGCGAACAGTTTTTTGCAAACTCATGGTAATGAGATACAAATCATCTGCTCCAGTTGAAGATGTTAGGTTTGATGGTATAAATCATCTCATTCAGTATCATGAGAATGATAAAAAATATAAGATTTGTGTAAAATGTAATGTAGGGCTTCACCCGAAACACTGCTTCATTACTTATAATAAAAAACAATAATACCTGAGAAAAAAATTTTGTTTTGATTGTAGAAAGGTAGAAATGATATGCGTGTAGTCCTTTTAAAAGGATGAGCTATAATTTTTCAACTGAGGATGAGATTGAAAAAGTACTCGTCAAAACATGATGAAAAGAATACATTTGACGTATTTTCATGCAAAAATTACAAAATGCCATGAAAAAAGTTGCCATGCACTAATGGGTTAATACCTTCTTCTAGAGATCAAGGCTTGACAGTTGATGATGCGAATCTCATTTTTGACGCTTTCTGCTTTCATCAATTCAAGTTTGATTCAATTATCAACTCTGTTGAAAAGAACACTAAGTCAACCCCAGGAGAAATCAGTCGATTTACTGATATCCAATACAGGTCAAAGCTTTATACTGAGAGCAATAGACAAGATCATTGCTTAACTATCAAGATCATTGAAAATCATGGGGAGACGTTGAGAATTACTGTCTGATGTCAACCTGCTTTAACTGCTGCAGCTGCTTCTTGGAAAGCTGTTTATTCCACTTCTGACACCAGTTGTTAGATAACACTGTTAAACTCTGACGTTTTCCATATGTTTTACAACGCTTTGTTCTCACTAGATTTCGAATATTTTTTTCGTTTTTATTCTAAGTACATAGAAATTCGTTTTTCCGACAAGGAGATGGAAGAGCGTAAATCGGTGGCTGTGGGGCGAATCAGAGGCTATAGTAGTCTTGTGAGGAGGCTGGAACCGGAAGCGGAAGACCTACAGCACTTGATGCGAATGTGGGTTAACGCAAGGTGTCTTTGAGCCGCGCTGGGAGCTAGGAGATCCTGACATAACTGTTCTAAGTGACAGGTATACGGAACGTGGGAGGGAGGGGGTTGCTATGGGGTTGGCCGGGTTTTTTGAAAAGGTTTACACAAAAAATCATTTTTTCGTAGACATGTCAAAAACTGTGTTTGAAATTTTCAAAATAAACAATCTAACGCACGTTGTACAAACCAAGGACAAACCTTGCTTGCATTTTTGAAATATATGGAAATTATTTTTAAGTTTATAAGAAATGTATAATTAATTATACATTTATATATATATAATAATAATGTTAAGTGTTCATTAATGTCAGTTCTACTTTTGCAATAGCTGGACCAAATTTCAGAAATAATATTTACCGGCTATTTTGTTGGTAACTATAGCACATAGAAAAAGAGTTGGGGATGTAAAATACATATTACCAAAATATATTTCTTTATAGGGCTTGATCAGGGGAAAGAAGTGGTATTTTCCACTGATCTGTCACTGTCTAGATATGGCTGCAAAAAATGCTTGGCAACTCTATAGACACAACGGTGGGCTAACGGATCATTTTTAGGAGTTAGAAGAGCTATTACCCTACGGATCTTAGAAACTTATGAGAAAACTACAAAGAGAGGGCCTAACAGGTCATCTAGAAACTTACATGCGCACTCAAGATTGGATAGAATCGACCATTTGATTGCTCACCAAGAGAACCAAACACGATGTCATAAAAATTGAAACTTTTTGTGCCAAAATTGTTCAGTTGCTCTTCATACCGTGGTATCTTCCGTGAGAAATATCACTGGTTATGATCCTTTGAAAAAAACGTTTAAGGCGCTAAGCTTGGCTATGTACCTTGGAACGTCCTTATAAACAATATGCGATGAATTAGTACACTTAATTTTAAAAGAAACTACAGGTTATAGGTGTCACTCAGCTGAAGATCGAAGACAATGGTTGGAAAATGTTGAACATTTTAGGAGACAGGCTGATTTTCGTTGGGGTATTAAAAGGGCATCACTGGCCAATAAGGATCTAGAAGAAAAAAAATAGAGTGAACCACTTTTCTTGCCTTCAGTTACTGAATTTGGCAATGACACTGCCAAATATGTCTTGAAATATATTTAAATTAATCTGAACTTAATTATATATATATATATATATATATATATATATATATATATATATATATATATATATATATATATATATATATATATAATTGAAGTGAACTAGGACATTTATTTGAAACTAATCAAACAAACCTCCTAGCGGAGCTGGTTATACGAGTTCACGAAACATCGATTGTTTGATTAGTTTCATATAAATGTCCTAGTTCACTTCATTTTATTGCCACGAACGTGTATAGATAACACAAATAATTCTGTTTTCTATATATATATATATATATATATATATATATATATATATATATATATATATAAATATATATAATATATATATATATATATATATAATATAAATATATATATATAATATATATATATATATATATATATATATATATATATATATATATATATATATATATATATAGATATATATATATATATATATATATATATATATTGCAGAAAGAATATATTATCAAAGATAATGAACGAAAAGCACAACTGCTCGAGGCTTCAATTGGATCCAACAAAATTCAAAAATAGCGTAGAACGGGGCTACATGAAAATACAGGGGTTAGTTGAAAATGAACGCAGCTTGAATTGACAGGTGCTGCTGCTTAACGTCATATTTAGGAAACATAATTCTAAGTCAGTCAGTTAGAGCATAACAACAAATGGCGGTAACGTTGTTTTTGTTTGTTTCTGCGGAATAGTGTGGCACGTAGAAATCTACAGTAAGGTAAAAAACAATGTTTTTTTTTCGTGAATACTTATTATTGCCTAGATATACTGGAATGATTAGTACAGCGATGTATTTTTTCCTATGAGCATCATAACCGGTTGACACTAATATAACCTCAATTCATCGCTGTTGCTAATTTGAAAGCCAGTGTCGTAGATTTTATTTTTTGGTGTCATTTCAGGGGCTTCTTGAAAATGGTTCGAAATTATAAGAGAAAGGTGGGAAGTCGGCCGTACCGCAATTACACGGAGGAAACGTTGAATGCTGCTGTGCGGAGGTATGAAAGGGGCAATTTGACTCAACTCAGTGAAGAATGTGGCATACCCATATGGCACATTGTATAGAAAAATTAAAGGATTACATCCACTAAATTTGGGACACTGTACTGCATTGTCACTTTCTGATGAAAAAACCATTGTAAAAGCAATATGTATAGCATCAAAGTGGGGCTTTCATTTCGAACCTAGTGATATAAAAAATGTAGTTCAGTATTTTTTGACCAGAAGAGGTCAACAAGTGAAACCATTCGTGGATAATAGACCTGGAGAGGGTTAGATGGAGAAGTTTTTGAATCGACACAAAGACGATTTGTCTAAAAGAATATCGCATTAAAAAAAAGATTGATCATACAAGTATAAATGGTAATTTCGATAATCTTACAAACGTGCTCAAGGATGTCAATGCCGAAGCGATAGTCAACTACGACGAAACAAACTTCACCGATGACCCCGGTCGCATCGAAGACATTGTTCGAAAGCAGTCTAAGAGAGCAGAAAAAGTTATGGACACCTCGAAGTCTTCGACTTCAGTCATGTGGAAAATGGATAGGAGCAATCAAACGATTTTAAAATCGCTTTTTCATCATAATATAATAATTTTTTCGTGAAAGATAAAATCTTGTATGCATCTTGTATGCACCGCATGCATTCATCCCTCGGGCCAGAGGCCCTCGGGCCGAATGTTTCCCTCAGGGCATAAGGATCTATATAACGCACTTGGTACATAAATAACTAATTTGTTCTCATTTGTGGGCATAGAATATTGGATATTAATTATCACAAACAGGTAATTTTTTGTATTTTGTAAATGTCCACATATGTGTACAACGGTCATTTTGGCCAACTTCAAATTTGAAATGGAATTCAAAAACCAATTCGCATAAAAAAAAATTTTTCATATATTTTCTACTGATTACTGAATTATAAAATTACTTTCAACAACTGTAAGCTTCGGCCTGATAATTTGCTTCAGGTTCATGATGCTTGGCTCTATTTCAACTTCTAGTCGGGGCAAACTAACATAATTTTAATCAGAATACGGAAAAATAGAAACCAGAACTAGCCCAACGGGAAATGGTTGGGGGGGTTACTAACATGAAAAAAAAAATAAATGCAGTTACTGACCTTGGGGACTAACTTAGGGGGGTGAAAAAAGTGAAAAAAATTCAAAGTCAATAGTTTGGATGCGTATTACGAGAAAATTTGACGTCGGAGATGAAAATGTTCAACAGCAAAATTGTAGGTAATAAAAAGATCTTTCATTTTTATTAAGGGTACTTTTCATCATAACCTCAAAATTATCGAGAAAATTAAAAATTTTCCAAAAAATAATAAAATTTTCGTTTTTATATTATAACTTTTACAAAAATTAATGAATTGTTATGAAACTTGGTGAAAATATACCTTTACATATTATAAATAACCAAAAAAAAGTTCAAAAGAAAATAATGGAAAATTTTTGATTTTTAATTTTTTTTTAAAAAAAAATCCTTTTTTCAGACGAAAATTGTACGGTGGAAAATCATCGTAAATAGATTTTTCAAAGCTCATTTTGTTTGTTTTTTCGTCTACTTCTTGATAAATTAGAGACACAATATAGCTTCTATTTAAGAATATGCTAAAAAATGCAAAAAACGAAAAAAGTCAATTTTGAAAAAAAAAATTTCAGTAATTGTTGATAATTTTGTTTAAATTTCGAAAAAATGTTAAAATTAATTTCACCAATCGATTCTACGTGAAAAAATATTTAAGAAACTGTATTTTGTTGTTAAAAATTACTCCAATATTTAGGGGTGGTAAAGGGTTGCTTCTGGAGGGTGAATAAAGTAATGATCGTCCTCATGCAATTTTCGGCTAAAATTGACGTTAAACAAAAAATTAGTAATCAATGAAAGTTGTAGATTTTGAAAAATTCTTCAAGTTTTGTAGGTCATTTTTACCATAACCTCAAAATTGAAAAAAAAATATGCAAAAAATGTATTTTTTTACATTTTTTACTTTTTTGAACTTTCTTATTATTTCTGTGTACTTAGTAGACAAAATGTGTGGTTGAATGAAAGTATTATAGTAATGATACTAGAAAACTTTAAAAATCAGAAAAAATATACGGAAAGATTAACGCGCATGATCAGACCTACAGACAGTACACCTATCTCTCAATCATAGAGGCTCTATGGGTATTTGTTATACACGAGGCTTTTATTTTCCGCCATACCATTGCTACGCAGATCTCTGCAGGAGTTGTCAAGATTCGGGTAATTGTTGCAATATACAACAAGTTTCAGAAGATGTAAGCGATGGTGAAGACGAAGAGCCAAGTCCTCAAAATAATATAAACAATGAGGAAGTCGAAGATGATTATGAAGAAAAGATGGAGTGTGAAGATTCGCAGTTTAGCGAAGAATCGGAGGGTGAAGAAGAAGAACTGATTCATGTAAATAAAAGAAAAGGATTAGTGTAGTTTGCAATGTGTATTTTTAAGATTTAATCATTTTTTTTGTAATAAAAAGTTCTTTTTTTAAGTTTTGATCATATTTTAACAAAATAAATACATATTTTCCTCATGAACTTCCTATGAGTTTCCTCAAAATCTTGAACATTTTTTCCAAATTAAAGTTACAACTATAATACTTTTATTCAACCACACATTTTGTCTATTAAGTACACAAAAATAAGAAGAAAAGAATTAATAAGAATGTTCAAAAAAGTAAAAAATGTAAAAAAATACATTTTTTGCATATTTTTTTTTCAATTTTGAGGTTATGGTAAAAATGACCTACAAAACTTGAAGAATTTTTCAAAATCTACAACTTTTATTGATTACTAATTTTTTGTTTAACGTCAATTTTAGCCGAAAATTGCATGAGGACGATCATTACTTTATTCACCCTCCTGAAGCAACCCTTTACCACCCCTAAATATTGGAGTAATTTTTAACAACAAAATACAGTTTCTTGAATATTTTTTCACGTAGAATCGATTGGTGAAATTAATTTTAACATTTTTTTGAAATTTAAACAAAATTATCAACAATTACTGAAATTTTTTTTTTCAAAATTGACTTTTTTCGTTTTTTGCATTTTTTAGCATATTCTTAAATAGAAGCTATATTGTGTCTCTAATTTATCAAGTAGACGAAAAAACAAACAAAATGAGCTTTGAAAAATCTATTTACGATGATTTTCCACCGTACAATTTTCGTCTGAAAAAAGGACTTTTTTTTTTAAAAAAAATTAAAAATCAAAAATTTTCCATTATTTTCTTTTGAAAATTTTTTTGGTTATTTATTATATGTAAAGGTATATTTTCACCAAGTTTCATAACAATTCATTAATTTTTGTAAAAGTTATAATATAAAAACGAAAATTTTATTATTTTTTGGAAAATTTTTAATTTTCTCGATAATTTTGAGGTAATGATGAAAAGTACCCCTAATAAAAATGAAAGATCTTTTTATTACCTACAACTTTGCTGTTGAACATTTTCATCTCCGACGTCAAATTTTCTCGTAATACGCATCCAAACTATTGACTTTGAATTTTTTTCACTTTATCCCACCCCCCTAAGTTAGTCCCCAAGGTCAGTAACTGCATTTATTTTTTTTTTCATGTTAGTAACCCCCCAACCATTTCCCGTTGGGCTAGTTCTGGTTTCTATTTTTCCGTGCTCAAATTTAGTTTGCCCCGACTATTCAACGTTTTACGGGATGAAAAATGTAACATGAAATATTAACATACTCGATAATTTGGAGGATCCAGAGCTATCGGATATAGATGATATTGATATCGTCGATTTAGACGCTGAATATACAGGGGAGGGCGACTCAGACTCTAACGACGATGAATTTGATAGTGAAGACGATTTGCCCCTATCAGAAATAAAGCAACAAGTTATAGAACATCAACCAGCAAGAGTGTGGTATGTTGAAAAAGACAATAATCTGTCAGGCAATGCTCCACCGTTTCTCTCTTCTCGTAGAATTAATATACAGGGTGAAACTCCTCATGCATATTTTATGGAGCAATTTCCTGAAAGTCTCTTCAAACACATTAGAGATGAAACTGTTAGATACGCTATTCAATCAGGCACTGAATTGCATGTGACGGTGCCAGAAATCAAAATATTTTTTTGCAATAAATATAATTATGACATATATAAAATATCCTGCATACAAAATGTATTGGTCATCAACTAAAGACCTACGTTTGAATATGATAGCTGATAATATGTCGCGCCATAGGTATGAAGAGATAAAGAAATATCTGCACTTTACAGATAACGCAAACATACCAGTAGATAATAAAGATTGCTATATATAAGTAAGACCTTCACTAGATGTGTTTGAAAAAATATTTTCGGAAGCTTGCACGCCAACTGAATATTCAGCTATAGATGAAATGATAATTCCTTTCAAGGGAAGAAGCAGATATAAACAATATATGAAATCTAAGCCACACAAATGGGGTTTCAAAGTTTGGGTGCGAGCTTCTGCTGATGGTTATGTTTCAAAATTAGAAATTTACCAAACTTCTAAGAAGAACAAAACTGAGCTGGGTATCATAGGCGATATAGTGGTAAGGCCAGTTCAACACCAACAACCACCAGCGGAACAAAATCCTCAGCAAGAACAACAAGAACAGAAAAAGGAAGTCAAGCCAAAATTTTCTAGGCCCGTAAACTCTAAGAAAGAGTTTAAGATGGCGGAGTCGAAAGCTGACCTCACCCCCAAGGCCAAGAGCTTGATCCCTTCCACCGAAAAGAATGACCCAATGGTAAACGAATTCATAACAATAGATGGTGTAAACGGATTTGTCGGGGTTGCAACCAACCGCAAGTTTCAACTTGACTATTCGCAATATATGACCCTCGTGCGGGCGTCATATGACGCAGCCACTACATTTGACAGGGCGTTGCGCAAATATGTCTCGTTTTCCGAATACCAGTACTATTGTGTTGTACTATTGTGGAAAAGAATTTACGACATTCTATCAGCTCGAGGTATAAATACTTTCGAAGCTTTAGAGCTTAATAAGTTACTATCGTTTGACCTACCCGTGCCTGAAGATGTCAATTTGTACTTACAAGGAGTGGAAGACGTGAAAGACCCCTCGTCTCGCGAGTTCCACCTTGCCATCCAAGACGTTATCACAGATCTACAGGTGAATGGAGCTACCGGATTTTACGGTAGAGTGGACGAATTAAGTCATATTTTCTATGAGACTTTGCCCTCGCCGGGAATTTCCCTCCTTCAAATAAGAGCTGATTTGACTTATCAACCTGGACAGCCGTTAGACTGGGACCTACCAGAGAACTTGTACCACAGCCAATCTGCTTGGCTGGAGTAGAAGAGAAAGGTTGAC
Organism: Cynegetis impunctata; assembly: GCA_030704885.1. Taxonomy (NCBI): domain Eukaryota; kingdom Metazoa; phylum Arthropoda; class Insecta; order Coleoptera; family Coccinellidae; genus Cynegetis; species Cynegetis impunctata. The sequence goes on along the minus strand of JARQZK010004352.1, from coordinate 286,268 downwards.
GGACGATCAGAGCCGTGCCCTGAACGAAGCGGGCATCACAGAGGATGACTTCACGTTAGAAATGTTGGAGGTATTCCAATAAATGTTTCACTACTTAAATATGTAGGAAACCAAATTGAAAACTCTAAATGCAAGGCCATAGCTGTATTTCCAACATCGACTATGGGCTCAGCAAGTCAGATTCCCTACAGCACCAGGAGTGCATCCGATGCAGAAATGATGCCGAATGAAGGAATTGCATCCAAACAAATGATGACAAACAGTTATTGTCAGTTTTCCTCGCATGTCGCAAGTGGAGCCGCCATAATGTTCTGACATCGGAGATCTAAACCACATGCTATTTTTAGACAATCTCTTTACTTCTTTGAACACTGTTGCGTATTTACGTCAAAAACGAATATATGTCGTAGGCACTATAAGGTCGAATAGAATTGGTGACGCTAATGCTAGATTGGTCTGTGAAAAAGATATGAAAATGTAGGAAGAGGGTCCAGCACAGTAACCACATCTTCGGATAACATAACAGTTATCAGATGGATGGATAATAACGCTGTCCACATGATCTCTACATTTGCTGGTATTCAACCAATGGATACAGTCAGGACATGGGACAGGTCAAAGAAGTGTTATACAGAAGTTTCACGGCCAGATGCGGTGAAAAAATATAATCGATTTATGGGTGGGGTCGACATGGCGGACAGAATGGTTGCCCATTATCCACATGCCGCAAAAAACAAGAAATTTTATATGAGAATAGCATTTCACTTTATAAACATAGCAATACTAAATGCGTGGATTCTTTATCGCGAGGTCAACAAATGTAAAATGCCGTTGTTAGAGTTCAAGGCGTATATAGCCAATAGTCTTTTTGAGGATAACAGGAAAAGGGGGCGACCTTCAGAAGGAATCGAGCCGCCTATCAAAAAAAAACATTGGGCCAAAGCTACTTCTGAAGTCCGTTTCGACAGCGTTGGTCATTTTCCAGAAAAACGGGAGCTGAAGAATCCTCCAAAGTGCCATTACAAAAATTGCAAAAGACGCACACGATATGCGTGTCGAAAATGTGAGGAACCTCTTTGTCCAGAATGTATGGAGGGTTTTCACATGTGAGCCTCTAATTCCCAGTGTCCACAAATGTGGCCGGATCTAGTTTTTTAGTTTTTGTGAAAAATACAATTTGAAATGTTGAAATTATGTGATAATTTACATACTATGATCGAATAAAACTTGCGACAATTTTTTTAAATTTTTTATTTACAAGTTGAACATTTTGCTCCTGAAGAGGTTAATTCAACGCATAACTTTATACATAAAGGTAAGAAAGCACCGTCCACCAAAGATATTTGAAACCAACAACTCACCGTTTAGATCGAAAATGCAGATTTCCTGTTCTAGAATACGAGGTCTGTCCGAAAAAAATTCCATAGTTCAAATCTCCCGCCAAAAGTATCCGGAACGCGACTACGCGGCAGTATGTTGTGTACTGACTCGTTTTGAAGTTCCCTGCATAGCGACGGGGCCGGCCGGTTCATAGTTGCGGTGCGTCATCTGTGTTTATCTATGCGATGTTTTTTTCTCCCGTCGCATTTTGATAACAGTAAAAATGACAGAAAAGTTTGGAACAACGTTATTGCATTAAATTTTGCGTTCGAAATGAATTTTCGCGAGCCAAAACGTATGAAATGGTGAGGAAATCCTTCGGTAGTGAATGTATGGGTCTTACCCAGATAAAGGAGTGGTATAATCGACCACAGAAAACACGTCAGAGCAGGAGCAATGTGAAGTCAATGTTGATCGCCTTTTTCGACCACCGAGGCGTTGTTCACCACGACTTCGCTCCTCAAGGCCAGACAATTAATAAGGAGTACTACGTAGAAATTTTGAAGCGATAGCGTGACTTAATCAGAAGAAAACGACCAGATCTTTGACGCAGCGGTGACTGGCTTCTCCATCACGACAACGCTCCGGCGCACTCCTTGCAGCTTGTGCAGCAATTTTTGGAAAAACACGGCATCCAGCAGCTCCGTCAACTACTCTACAGTCCAGACATAGCCCCCTGGCTATTTCCTAAACTGAAATTACCCCTGAAGGGGCAGAGATTTGACGACATTCCGACGATACAACAGAATGCGACGCGCGAACTCGAGGCGATTCCAAAAACTGGATTTTTAAATTGCTTCCAAAACTGGAAAAAACGGTGGCAGCAGGTCGTGGAGTTCAAGGGGGAGTACTTTGAATGGTGCACTGCACCGGATGTAAAAAAAAACGAAAAATAAATTGATTTTTTCTAATGTGGTCGGATTTTTTCCGGACAGACCTCGTACGTACCTCGTAACATGGAGATATCTATTCTACAACAGTGGAGTATATGATTCCACAGCACACTAACATAGTGTTTTAAAAACTCTGGATATACTCACGAGAGCGTGCTCCGTAAATGCTTGTGGAATACGTATAACCAGCTCCCTTGGAAAGTTGTTTGATAATTTGTAAATTATGAAAAAAATTTCCTTGTTCACTTTATGTAATTCATGAAATTGACTATGGGCAACAAGTATGTTTTACTTATCTGGAGAAGTTGAGTATTATGAGGTCTAAAATACCAGGTTTAGTGAAGGCGAATTACTAAGGGCCAGTTGTTCAGTCAGGGATAATCTGCAGTTTTATGTGAACCTTGGATTATCCAGTTTTCACTGCGTAGTCAGAAGTTGAATCTTGGTTTGAATCCAGGTTTCGCCAAACCAGCAAAATCGGCGGATTAAGTTGCACTCTCTCATAAACGACATACATTACCAGACTTCTTTTCTGCATTTCAGTTCGAAACCAAAATGAAATCACATACGGAAGGAAGAAAATGCACTGTAGTAGTACTCAACAAAGGTTTAAGCCCAAGACATTGACAACATCTAAAGTATAGAAATTGGAAAAATAATCAGAAATAATGGATTTTATGTAAGATGATGAGGATATGATTGAGTTGGTGAATATCCTATCAGGGCACCTCGGACTTATAAATTTCGTGAAAATCATTTTGAAAAATTGTCACATGAAGAATGAATTTGTATTCAGGTTCAGATTACCTGAAGATATTATGAGGATTATCGTGAACATGGATTCTCCTGAAATCAGTAATAAAACCAATTGGTAAGTAGTAATAAGTGCATTAAGAAATGTTGATAATATCTAGTATTTTTGTGATTCCATTGCAGAATATTATTTTCTAGTTAATATAACACAACAAGAATTACAGTGGCACATCCTTACTTTTTTAGGAATCATGCCCTCAGCTAAGAAATGGTATTGATAGCCCTACGCTTCTATGCCACAGGAAGGGTGTTGATAGTAGCAGGAGACTTTTTGGGAATGGATAAATCAACTGCAAGTCGTACTGTAGCCAAGCTATCTAGGGCAATTCCCAGGTTAGCAGAAACTGTAATATATATGCCACGTACTGAATAAATACAATTTCAGGATTTTATAGGTTGGCACTGTTTCCCAAATGTAAAGGGGCTATCTATATACTGTACGCATGTAAAAATTCAATCACCAGGTGGGAATAATGCTGAATACTTTCGAAATAGAAAAAAGATATTTTTCAATGAATGTTCAGCTGATTGGTGATGCAGATTTGAAAATCCAAGAGATAGTGTGCAGATGGCCTGGATCTACCCATGATTCCACCATTTTTAACAACTGTAATGTGAAGAGGAGATTTGAAAATGGCGAGTTCGGGAATTCAGTGATATTCGGTGATAGTGGGTACCCTGTGAAAGAATATTTGATCACAAAATTGGCACAAGTCAACAGCGAAGCTGAACGACTTCTCATATTACATATCAAAATATGTTCAGTGCAATGAAAAAGCAAGAAATCGACAACGTAAAACTAAAGATCACGAGGAGCAGGATGAACATGACAATAAGAGTAGCAGAAATTTAACTTTTATTTATCATTTGCAAACTAAAATATAGAAGAAATATTTTTCAAATACTTTATGCATACGTGTCCAGAATTCAATAAAATGAATTCTGCTGGAAATATCAAGAAAGACCAAAGAGGTTAAGTAGATAAAAACTACATGTTGGATGAGTCAGGCAACAAGAAACAATGGATGCTGAAGAAAGTAATAAAATCAGAACAAAATCAGACAAATCTTTCAAATGCTATACCATGGATATGGAAAAAATAATATTCACTCCGTCAATCAAGGTTGGAAAGCTTCATTACATGCAAAAATAAAAAACCTACAATTTCACCTTATGCAACTTGAGCAATTCCCAAGTGAAGAACTTTATGTTACACGAAGGAATTGACACTGAAGTTCTCCAGAAATTGCAAGCCTTTTATGAAGAACCTTATCCAGTTCAAATTGTTTGAAAAGTGCAAGTGAAGATAGCAGATTGAGAAGTAAATACAGTTCGTGTAGTTAAAATTTTCGGTTCAACCAAGAGTACCTCAGGAATAATCTTATTCCTAACATTGTCAGAATAAGAATTCAACCATAGCAGCCAGAAAAGATACAAGAGTGGCCCAAACAATCTAGATAAAAGAATAATGTAGACAGTATAGACGGACATATAAGGAAACACAGAGAGAGACCAAGGCATCTAATCGACAATGAAACGGACCACCCCCCATGACAAGACCAAAAGCAAAAATGGAGACCACAAGGCGAAGATCCAAAACACTAGGGACTTAAAGCCATATAGAAAGACGCGATTGCGATCCTCTTCGGCAGGAAGATCTGATGATGAATCCGTGGCAAGCCTGGTGCTGAGCGAAACTCGAGGCGGCACGGCACCTGTAGTTGTAGACCAAAACCCGGACATAATGGGGGAGCTATACACAATCATGGACAAAGATGCCAGACGCGCGGGGAGTCAGGAAGAAACTCTGGACCCACCCGACATAAGTGACGAGGAAGTGCCGGACCCCGACGGACAAGAGATGGCGTGTGATCACGGAGAGGTCATGGCCTCCCTGACAGCGCTCCACAGCAAGATGGACAGGCTAGTCGAGATCGCCAACCGGCAGGATGCTCGGGTGGACGCACTCATGATTCGGGTCAAGACTCTTGAGGAGGCGAAGAGATTCAATCTACAAGCTGTGGACCCTTTGTATCCTGATCTCGCAGCAATAGCTCCCACCGGCCACTCAGAGGTATCTCGGGTGGTGACAGCCCCTGGAATCAGCGGCGGCATATCTAGCGTGATGCTATAAAACTTCATTTAGTATAGGACCTTCAGTTAGAAGACTAATATATTTACAAATATATAAAGATGTTTTATCACAAACAAATTGATTCCCTCATCTCAACAATCAATGTGTTGGCTTCCTTTGCAGTAGAATCATTACTTATTGAAGGAAGCAGTGCTGACAATGCCTTTGGAACTGACATAAGCAAGTGTACATATCGCTATGTTTCTAGATGCCAAGGCAAGAGTGGGAAGATAGCAGTAATAGTAAGAGCATGTGGAGAAATAATACATGTAAACAATGATAGGGATGAAGAATACTGAAGCAATTTTCTATCGAACTGCAATATTCATCCCAAAGAATGACAATGCTAAGTTCTAAACAAAGAGATAGGTTGTCACAACTGCATATTTGGAAGAACTATCAACACAGCAATAACCCAGTCGCAGATGTCCAAAGATATTGTGGAGCATCCCAAAATTGAATCCAAATGGCAGTTTCAATCAAACCAAGTAGATAAAATATTAATGGTCATTACTTCTTCAATTGGTGTCCTTGCTTCTCTCATATTGTATAGAATGTATACAAGAAAAAATAAACAGCTTTGCAGTACCAACCATACTGCTGTTCAAAATATCTCTAGTTTTCCTTGTCTCTACTATTAGCGAACTTGCCCCTGACTCTCAATCTTCGTAATTTTAGGAAAAATAAATTCTTCTCAAATCTACTAAAAACTTAATGCATATGTATTTCAACATTTTATTTCAAAACTAAATGTTTTTTATTAGATATTCATTCAAGAAAGGAGATGTTATACAGAATTATACTGAGGTAGTACATGCTGAATTAATTAGTAGATTATTCTAAAGATCACTTTAGAAGTGACATAAGTAAACTTTATTTCACAAGTTCAAACATCAATCCAAAAAACTAAAGATTTCTAAACGAAATCAAGAAGTAACGTTAGATTCAAATATATATCAATAAGGAAGATCCCGAGGATTGAGTGGTAGAATCGTGAATTACAGCGATATTGAACTACTTAATTCTGAAGTTAGCATGTTAGAAAAAGGACATAAATCTATTACAAATACCATTAATAAAAACTCGAAATGATTATTAGCTGTTTATCTATTTTAGCTTTGAAGAATACTGATGAACCAGCGTTAGCCAAATTAAAAAATTTCAAAAATTCTCAGAAGCCCTCAGGTTCCAAAATCAAATGAATAGATGACATGAAATTGAAACAAAAAACTGAAGTTGATAATATTTCAACTATCACTTGAGTAAATGAATCACATGCAATAGTAGTTCCTTTGAGAAACTAATAATTTTCTTCAAACGAAACAAATTGAAGAAATATCAGTTTATCCAACAAATAAATTTCAAAACACTTTTAGACATGCACTTCAGGAAAATTTCCGAAAAACACTTTGAAAACCTGATTTTTCCAATAATAAATATGAATCCTATAACTCCCAAACTTCACGAATAAATAAAAAACCACAAAGAAAATTACCCAATACGACCTGTAGTTTCTTCCTTAATACCTCAATGTACAAACTAGCGGAAGATCCGAATTTAACATTCAGAGAATTAACTAATTCTATATGAAGATATAATGACTATCATAAATTTTGACTAAATTGAAATCAAAGCACTTCTTACATTCGAGGAAGCTGTTAACGAAAATGAATGGAGAAATGAAATTCAAAAAGAAAAAAATTCACTACTGAAGAACGAAACTTGGCTTTATGTTGAAGGAAATCAATCAAACGGTGAAGAAGTTCTGAAATGCGGTGGATATTCAAAGTGAAGGAAGTGAATAATATAAAGCAAGGTGGTGGCTAAAGGATGTTCGCAAGACCGTTATTCTATGGATCTGGACATTTTGTCTTCTATGGACAACTCCTTGATAACTCTCCTGGGCTTATTGGACTACAGCAAAGCCTTCGACATTATAAATCATTTACTGATGAGGGCCAAATTAATGTACTATTCGTTCCATCCAATGATTGTTGGATGGCTGACTAGTTACCTTAGCGACAGGCAACAATATGTCGATATCGATGGTGTGGTGTCCCCTACAAGAACTTTACACCAGGGAGTCCCTCAAGGCAGCTTGCTGGGGCCTATACTGTTTCCATATTCACGGCTGACCTCAGTAAGTGCATTGAGCATTGTAAGATCCATCAATATGCTGACGATACTCAGGTCTACATTTCCAGCATTCCTGGTGATAAATATCGCAATTAACCTGTTAAACCAAGATCTCTCATCTCTGAGTAGTTGGTCCGCACAAAATGGTCTTTTGTTGAACCCGAGGGTTAGTATCCTTGTTGGTACGGAAACCTCTAGAAGAAAAGCAATTGCTTCTATGACCAGTGATGTGGTGCTTGATGGATCAGTGATTGAGTTCAGTGATACTGTTAGGAATTTGGGTGTGGTGTTTGATTCGGGACTCAGCTTTCGTGAACACGTCATAAAGACACTTAGCAAGGGATATGCTACTCTTAAATACCTTTATAGCTTTAAGAATTTCATTAGTAGTACTATGAAGTGGAAATTAACATGTAGTCTGATTATGAGTTTGTTCAATTATTGTAATCCACTATATTTCACCTTGATCACAAAGGCTATGCAGGGTAGGGTGCAGAAGTTGCAGAACTCCTGCCCCAGATATTCCTTTAATATTGGCTATACTGAACATATAACTCCGCACTTCATATCTAGAGAAATACTTAAGTGTGACAAAATGTTTTTGTGCCAATATGCTGTTTTGGTTTTTAAAGTAATTAAAAATAAAGAACCTTCTTACCCCTATGATCTATTGGAAAGGAGGAACTCTTGTCATAATGTAAATATTCGCTCTAAAGAGCTTCTCACTGTACCTGCCCACAAGACTGCCAAGTTTGAGAAGAGTTTTGTCTATATGGCCACATATATTTTTAACAAGCATCATGATATTTTTCTGGCATGTAATTCTGTTGCGTGTTTCCGGACTAAATTTAAGAGGTGTATGCTGCAGTTGCAGACTTTGTGAGAGGGATGTGGCCCTGCATGGTCTGTGTGCTTTGCATTTATTGAGGATGTTACTGTCATTTTAAGTCTCTTTAATTAGGTTGAAGTGGTAGAACAGTGAAGACTGAACTTTAAACCTTTTGTACAAATACAGATAGAGTTTTTTTGTTTTGTTTGTGCAATAAAAGTATTATTATTATATAGTCCAGTAGTAGATGCTACATCTCTGGAACAACTATTCGCAATTTCTGCTAAGAAGAACTGGAGTATACAAACTGTTGATGTCAAGACTGCATTTTTGTACGGATAATTAGATGAACCAGTTTATATGAGAGTGTCAGAAGGATTTGATCAAAAAGGAAATATGTGCCTCAAGATGAAACCTTTATATGGTTTAAGACAAGCACTTGTCAATGAAATGAAATATTTACTTATGTTCTTGAAGAACTTAAAATGATTCAATTGAAATCAGGTCAATTCATATTCAAATCTGAAGAAGTTGATATGTATTTCGCTATACATGTTAATGGCTGTAATGAAAACCCAAAAACTTATCTTGCCATGGATATGAATAAAAGAGAAGGATTGATAATAAAACAAAAGAATTATGTCAATGAAGTGCTGAAAAGATTCAATATGCAAGATTCACAACCAATGATACTCAAGATATTTACAAGATTGATGACGAAGATGAACAAAACGAAAGTGATGTGATTTTAAACTACAGAGAAGGAATTGAAAGCTTATTGATTTATTCTGTTAGACACGTCCTGATTTAAGTTTCGCAATAAACTATGAGAGTCGCTCAGCAGAGAATCTAAAGATGGTAGAGACTATGTAAATCTGAAAAGAACTCTTCGATACTTAAAAAGAACAGTTTCCGCTGGAATTTTCTACAGAAGTGATGAGAATGAAGATGCGAAAGCTTTTCATCTAGTTGCATATTGTCGTTCAGATTTTCGGGAGACATTGATACAAGGAATAAAGAAGATATTAAACAAATAAAAAAGAAAAAGTCCGGGATATGTTATAGCTTTATTAGGCAGTCCAATAACATGGTCATCAAGAAGACAAAAAACTGTATCGAAATCAACCATGGAAGCAGAACTTATTGCTGCTTGCGAGTGTGCCAATGAAATGAAATGTCTCATTAAATTATTAAAGGAACTAAGCGGGGAAGAAGTCAAGGCTACATTATACATTGATAACCAAAGTTCTATCAAGTTAATCAAGGCAGGAAGAATGAAGAGAAGAAGACACATCGAAATTGAATATTTCTTCATTAAGAATGAATAATTCAAAAATCTTTTCATAATGATATATATGTACCGTCAGATGAAAATGATGAGTGATATTTTTAACTAAACTTTTACCTCATTGTAGATCTGAAGAATTTCTACTCTATTAAAATAGTTATTTACTAGTGAGCGGCCCCATTCGTGAAAATATAGATCCATGAAAAAATAGAACTTGAAAAATATAAATCACCGAACCCCGATGGGTGTCACGCCACTGCCCGCCGCATACCTCGCCGTCGTGGGGAATCAGCTGATTCCGTACGCGGGAACTCGTTACTACGACGCGATTGGGCCTCGCGCGCCCGGTAACTTTCGGACCGAACGGAAGCCCTCCAATTGCTCGTTCGAAAGCTGGTCACGTGAATTCGAACTCTTCGATTAATTGGAACTCTTCGATTCATGGGAAAATAGTTCTTAAGCGTCCGGAATGCGTTCGTTTTTGCGAATTTCGGAAAAACGTCAAACTTTAAACGTTCGATATCGAAAATCGGCGTCTCGGATCGAGGCGAGACGTAGCCTAAGCACTACGGAAAGGACGTGGGCGATCGACGGGGCCCTTCGGGCCCCGCGATTCGCGGCCGATCTCCTTATCTCGGCTTCGTAAGTTTGCCAAAATGCGGCCTTCGGCCGCCTGCATTTTGGGAAGTCCAAAATGGCAAACCAATTATTTATTTAGTATTATATATGATATGAGTGTTAAAAGTGATGTTTTATTTTGTGAATGAAAAAGTTTGTGAAATGTGCGGAGCGTAGCGGAGCGAATTGAACAATTTCACGAACAAAATGAAATCACTTTAAACACAAATATCATACAATCTTTTTTTGTATAACTGCCTTATTTTGATAATAAAATAGGTGAATTTGAAATGACATTAAACTTCAAAATGGATTTTTATATTCAAATAATAACAAGGTTGATGTGAATGGCAAACGTTGTCAACAATACGGTTACTAACAAATGCTTGTTTACAAATGAAAAAGACGCTGTCATTTAAATTGCGTTTTTGTCCAATGTTTGTATTTGGTTCTTGACTGTTTAATATGTTTGTCGATAGTGGAATAGTTAATAAAAGTGTTGATTTGGTTGGAATGGATAATGAAGAGTCAGCAAGAAGAGCAACTTTGGAACTCTTACCTAAAAAATCAGTTCAGCAGTACGATATTGCATATACCAATTTCCTGGCCTGGTGTAAATTGAAAAATGTAGAAGGGAACTTCAGCGAACCTGTTTTCTTAGCACACTTACAAAAAAAATCAAAAATATGGAGCTCGTCAACTTTGTGGAGCAAATTTTCAATGATCAAGTCAAGCGCCCTTGTTGAAAATGGTGTTGATGTTAGTAAATATTTCAAGCAAACAGCATATTTAAAACGGAAAAGATAAGGATATCGTTCCAAGAAATCGAAAATTCCAACAAATGAACAAGTTGAAAAGTTTTTAAACGAAACACCAGATGAGAAATACTTGATGGTTAAGGTTGCAACTATTTTTGGATTATTTGGAGCCTGTCGGCGTAAAGAAATGTGTAGTTTATCAGTAGAAGATATCGAAATAACAAATAAATCATTGGTCATATCTGATTTCATTATAAGAAAATGGAGTGTTTATACACACATAAAATATTTTTTTCGTAATCCCATACTGTTGTTTTGATTTAACGGTATTCAGATGACAATTGAAAAGTCAGTGTTAACGGCCGGCGGCCGTTAAGAAATCACGTGTTCAAATATTTATTTCAAAACATCATTCTGGTTACAATAACAATTATAATAAAACTAACTATTTATTTATTTGAAAAGTAATTTCACAATTGCTATTATTTGAAATGTCTATCTTATTGATTAGAGATTTATCATCTATAGCAACAGTTTTTGAACTTATTGTCGGTGAAGCCTCATTATTATGAAAAAGTTGTCTCGTTATCTTCATTCTCTTCGAAACTGAATTTTCAATATACGACTCCGCCACCGCAGAGGAGTCCCAACCTCCAAGTTCTATTACCGATAGTAGATCGCCACCATTTTCTACAAGCATGGTATCCGAGGATCTGCGAAACGAGTGCCCTGTGTAGAGCTGAGGGTTTTCTAATTTTAATAATGCTGCACTTTTCTTTGGAACGCCTCCAATAGTATGAATGCCCATTACTTGTTTTACACATTTACCATTCCTATAACCAATGAAAAATCTCCGATTTTCTAGATTCGAAGGTCGCAAATCTACGTATTTTTGGTATAAACCATAGGCATCAAAGGGGAAGTCCTTCTTTGGGAATGACAAATACCCTATTCTTTTTGTTTTTAGTCATCCTCAATGTAACTAAAACTTTGGTACTGGTGCTTTCAAAATCATCCACACTCAGCTTCACAAGTTCTTCACGTCTATAGGCACCAAAAATTCCACACATTAATACAACCTTTTCAAGCAACCATGTATGATCATTTGCCTCCAACAAAAACTTAATTACTTCTTCAGACAAAATTTTTGATTTATTTGGGTTGTATCCATCAGACTTTCGTCTCAAGAATAAAAATAATTTTCCAAATCTGAAAACACATTTCTGTTGGCAATACTCTAATATGGTGCAAGATTTAAAATAACTAACCTTGAAATGTCAATGTTGTCATAAACTCTCAAAGCAAGTTTCAACATTGAAATCTTCGTCCACAGCGAGTTGGGAGAATAAACCTTCGATTTTCCTTTCGCATAGGCTAATAAAACATCTTCATTAACCACCTTCACATTCTTGCTATTACGCCAATTTTCAAAATTTTCATATTCTTTTTTATACAGCTGTTGAGTTATTGCCGGCAGTAAATCAACACTCGCTGCACATGATTCTTCCAATATTTCAAAAGGAATTTCATTTTGTTCCTCAATTTCATCCAAAGTGGTCGTTACAGCGAACTTGCGAACACAAAAAACTGACGTTGTTTATAAAATTGCCAAACAGTTCCATGACAACAGAGTGCACGACGTTGGGATTTTTTTTCAGAATTACGAGGTACTGGGTTTGTTTTTTCTTCGGAATCAAAATGTAATCTTCCAACGGGATTACGAAAAGTCTTTAACGACACACGGCCGATACGCAAATAACGGATTCGGTTAGTTATAATCCTCGGCTGCGCCTCGGATTACAATATCCAACCTCATCCGTTATTTGCTACATATCGGCCTTGTTACGTTAATAACTATAACACGCTTCCATGTAAACAATCACTTTTAACACTGTTGGCTGTCATTAAAAGTGTCACTTTTAATGGCAGTTGTACAAAAAATTGTTTTTGATAATGTTTTATATTCACAATTGCAATGAATGAAAATGACAATAATTCCTTTATCCTTAAGTAGGAATGCATGCATAAAACCGCCCTTCGTTTCTGGGGAAGCGTTGGTATTTGGTTGGACTTGGACGGTTTTATTTAGTTGTTTCTTATACATAGGTTAATGCCAATCATAAAAAAAAAATGCAGTTAGTGACATATGTAAGAAGGATGTACCATAGAAAATAGATTGAATAAATAACCTAAAAAAAATAACAACGTTTAATATAAAATATTAAAAGAGATCGATAATATATAAAAGTCAATAATCAAAAACCAAATAAACTAAATACAATGCGAGCCAAACTTGGAGGATATTTAATTAAATAATGGTCGTTCATTATCTACAGGCACTTTTCCAACATACGATTTATTCAAGTAAAGAATAGACCTTTCCAGAATACGTAGAAGAGAGATGAAAGATCTGAACTGAGCCAGTATGAGAGAGAAACAGGTATATTTCATGCGTCACTTGTGGGAAGCTTTAAAAGATGCGCAAACATTAGTGCGAGAGAGAAATGGAAAGAGAGAGTACGTCAGTTGAATTTTGCTCAATCAGGTTGGCCATCCTGGTATGTCGTAAATATATTGACAACTGATGCTGTCATTTACATTAATGACTTTAACCTTTACGATTTTACTTGTTTGAATGTTGTCGTGCATCAAGCATTATCAAGCCTCATGTGTACTATGGATTATGGTGAGTGGAGTAAAGACATTTCACGTTTCCAAGCATTCAGTTTTGGCAGTGCGAAGAAGTTTTTTATTTCGAAATCATGGACAAGTAGACAAAGTAGTCGTGGCTACAAATTCTTTGCAGAAAGTTATATCCACGATATGTTTGCACACAAAACGGATTTTATAATCAAAGCGAAGTGCTACAGAAGCCAGAAGAAGAGTGAAAGTCCACATAGACTTCATTTACAGTTCTCCCCTTCGATGGATGCTGTGGTCGGAGGTCATTGCACTTGTGAAGCTGGGTAAGAAAAATGTATTTCTTTCTAATACACGAAATCTTACGCGAGGGAGGTGAAAAACGCTGAAACACTAATTATTCTTTTTTACAGAAATTCGGAATCTTGTAATCATGTAGTTGGCCTGGCATATTTTCTACAACATATCATATTGAAAGGGTTTGACGAAATTCCGGAAAATCTATCCTGTACTTCACTTCCAATGGAGTGGAACAAGCCAAGGGGTGCAAAAATAGTACCTGAACAACTGCCAGGAAGTGTGTTTCATGACCCCACCAATGTAAACCGTGCCAAAGATCCTGTGATTTGCAAAATACGCAATCCAATACGCAACAAGGCATTAACTGAAATTACAATAGAAAATGTCGTCACTTTGAAAGAAACATTAAGTAACATAAATTCAAGCATTGGATTTGCATCTTTCAACAGAAAATATGGTTGATACAAGAACAATATTGCTGAGAGATGGTATGTACAAACTTCTAAAACAAAATAGATTCACTGCAAATAATTGTAATTTCATTTATAGGTATACATGTACTATCATCATCGATGCTAGGCCATATGGCACGTGCTAAACGTGCAGAAAGGAAAGAACAGGTGCAGTACAAGGAGCTGCCTATTACGTTGCTAGTGGATGACAAAGAGATGGTGGATATTTTGATCGGCTTACCACCAGTTCACTCCTGTTTGAGGGTTCTCAACATAGAAGAAGTTGCTGTTATTGAAAAGAACACAAGGCAACAAAATCTCACTGATTTATGGAGAGAAATGAGGAAATTTCGATTCACTGCATCAAAATTTGGATTTGTTTGTAAAAGAAAAGTCTTTAATGGAGCTTTCTTCAAACAATTTATCCAGCCTGACGACATCAGTCATGTGAGATCAGTGGCTCATGGCACAAAAACTGAGTCTGTGGCAATTGAACGGTATTTAGAGGAAAATGTTGGTATTTCTTATTTCAAATGTGGATTTGTAATACATCCATATGCAATTCATTTGGGCGCAAGTCCTGACGGTATCGTTTATGACAGGAGTACTTCAACCTTTGGGGTTTTGGAAATAAAATGTCCTTGCCGTAGTAAGGTACAATCTTTGAAGGAATATACCACATTGAAAACTTTTTGTATGGAACCTGATGAAAACGGTAAGTTGAGCCTGAAACACAACCATGATTATTATTATCAAGTTCAAGGGCAGATGCTACTATCTGGACTACGCTGGGCAGAATTTGTCGTATATATAGCAAAAACGCAGGAAATTGCTCAAGAGAGAATTCACTTTGATCCACTTTTTTGTGAAGAAATGTATAAGAAATTGAGTGATGTTTACCATAAGCATATGGAAGAAACAGTATTAATTCATTGTTCGTAGTCTAAAAGGCCTTTTGCTGTACCCAAGCAAATTTCTTCGGAATTCTCTCGGGTGAGTAATGGAATCCTCTCCATCCTTCCCAACCCACATTTTCCATTTCCCTTTCTTTTTTAATGCGCCGCGACGCAAAAGACTTACACTTGGCTCTTGAAATACAGACACTAGGAAGAGAACAGGTTCTAGTGCTGACCGCAGCACGTGAGTCCTAATCTAAGTGCAAGACTGGAGGTTTAGTAGGCAAACGCCCGGAAACCGAAGGGACAGAGGTGTTTTTAGTGGGTAGGCAATATTGCATATATATATATATATATATATATATATATATATGTGTGATAATTTTTGAAATCTTTTTTGGGGATGTGGCTTAGATAAAGTAGATGTCACTTTTTTTTTCTCTAAATAATCATTTAATTTCTTCCAACGATTCGGCTTCGTGAAGCCTTTTTCAAGGACTACAATGGAGAGAAAGAAAAAATTATTGTCACCAATGTCACAGTTAAAAGTTACACACATATATTCTGGCTTAAGAATAAATATTTTAATAGATATATATATATATATATATATATATATATATATATATATATATATATATATATATATATATATAACAGTTGAATCCCACACAGGCCGGGTTAGCAACCGGTATCGCTTTTGAAGTTTTCACCTTGATTAAAAAAAAAAAAAAACTTTATGTATATTTATTGTTGATATTTGAAAGCTTGTGTCAATTTATTACTAGTCTCAAGTGATATATATTATTTCTAGAGCTATGTTATTCTTAAGATCATGATTTCTTATATTTGTATTTTACTGAGGTTACATGTTTTACAATAAATAAATAAATAAATATACAGGATGACGCAGTATGTTTCTGAAAAATTATCACTTTATTTGTACTTATCAAAACTAATTTAGTGATTTACTAATAGCCAGGTTCATTTGAAGAATGAAAGTTAATTTAGTGTCAAAAATAATCCCTAGATTTTTCATTTCTTATATTGATTGTAAATTTTGGTTTTTAAGTTGATACTGATAATCCACTGAATCGGAGATTTTCTGAAAGTACAAGGAAAAGTTCAGAAAATTTTTCAAAAAGTACTTTATATAACTACTATATGTTATGTCACATATTGTTATCAGTAAGTTAAGTAGCTGAAGATCCATTTCACGATTGGTTCTCCAAAATCAAATGCTGAGTTTGGTAATAAGATGATTTGATTTATAAAAAATCTTTATGAATATTTATTGTTGATATTTGAAAGCTTGTATCAATTTATTGCTAGTCTCAAGTGATATTTATTATTTTTAGAGTTATGTTAGTCTTAAGATCATGATTTCTTATATTTGTATTGTACTGAGGTTACATGTTTTACAATAAATAAATATACAGGATGACGTAGTATGTTTCTGAAAAATTATCACTCTATTTGTACTTATCAAAACTAATTTAGTGATTTACTAATAGCCATGTTCATTTGAAGAATGAAAGTTAATTTAGTGTCAAAAATAATCCCTAGATTTTTCATTTCTTATATTGATTGTAAATTTTGGTTTTTAAGTTTATACTGATAATCCACTGAATCGGAGATTTTCTGAAAGTACAAGGAAAAGTTCAGAAAATCTTTTAAAAAGTATTTTAATAACTACTATATGTAACATATTGTTATCAGTAAGTTAAGTAGCTGAAGATCCATTTCACGATTGGTTCTCAAAAATCAAATGCTCTGAGTGGTAATAAGATGATTTGATTTATACTATCGAACGCCTTTCAAATATCAGTATAAATAGCTGATCTAGTATTTATTATCTACAGCATTTGTGATCAACTGAGTGTAAATAATCAATAAATAATTAATCTTATATGAATTTGCTGTGAGATAATCCAATAATTTTTAAATTTCTGGCATTACAAATAGCTATGTTTGTAAGCAACGTTTTTTCCTTTTTTTATACAACACAAAAGTTTAAATAAATTAACTCGGTTAATAAAGCACAATTTATTTATTATCTATGGGTAAGCCCAACAAATTAACATAATAATAGTTACCTTACAAACTTAACCTACTTATAGCTAAACTAATAAAAATTATTACAGGATAAAACTGAGAAGATGTTACATATTAAAATAATACCAAAATGAAATCACCATCAAAATGTGAGAAGATAGTAACAGATAAATGGCAGAAAAAACACTATCCCATTTGCCTTCTCTGGTATGCAAATTCAGAATAGGAGAAGTTATTGACAAATTGAATATATTTTCTAAACGAAGAAAATATAATTTGGTGCAGAAAGTAATTTATCAGGGTAGACTAATAGTTTGCCCTTTTACACTTGTATAGATTTTCTAAACAGTAAAAAATAGATTTCCTTCAGAATAAGACAAGTTACTGACAAATTGAATATATTTTCTAAATATAAGAAAATATAATTTGGCGAACAAAGTTATTTATCGGGGTAGACTAATGGTTTGCCCTCTTACACTTGTATAGATTTTCTAAACAACAGTAAAAAATAGATTTCCTCCAGAAAAATGAAATTCAAGCAATATTCACAGATGCATATTCCAGTATTGATCTGAGTAAAGCAAAATATGGTGTTTATGTTTTTTGAACTGAAAACTCATTAGATGAGTGAATGATATATAACTGTTTAAATTAACAATATTTGATTGTTTTCATTTACAGAACAACGACATCAGTAGGTACATTATTATCATTGTCATTCTTATTTTCTTGTATTAAACCATACCTGAAATTGCACAACAAGACACACACTGTGTAAATTTGTTCTATTGAAGCTAAACTGGCAATAGGTATTGGCGAACACAATATTTTGTATGTTTTCAACCTACCTATGGCACGTTCCACGTGTATTCTATCTTTTGCAATATTTCGAGTTGTCACAACTTCTTCTGCTGTAAATTGGGTACCACTTATTTTAAATACTGGGATATTGATGTTTACATTAACGGCTTGAAACAAGTCAATAACGTTAAACCCTTTTTCTGCTAGTATGACATCACCTGGTAAAATTTGACCTTTATCAACCTTTTCTTTTAAGATGTTTAAAAACCCACTTGCTTCAATAATCCCCTTATCTGATATTGATCCAGTGAATAAAGGGGAGGCGTAAATGATAGACCCAGCAGGTTCAATCATTATAAGTGATTTAAGAGTTGTTGCTCCTTTGTAATTTGAATAGCACTGACTCTGTTTTTGGAAAGATGATGGTCTTTGAATGACAAACTCAGTACAGTCAAGGCTACCAATAACATTTGGGTACTTTGCTTTCATACTTTCCGAGGCCCTACTTATCAATACGTCCCTATTGGGCCATATGTCCAGACAACCTAAACGTAAATGCATTAAATTGATCCAACATAAAAATATATTATCAACACTTGATTTGGAGATTGAAAACAAATCCTCCAGTGTTTCTACAGACATCCCTCTTCTTAATCTTACAAGAGTTAAAAAAAATTGATTTTTTGCAGACAATTTGTTGAGGTGTTGCCTCACTGTTTCTTGATCATTAACGTGAATGGCAATGTCATTGATATTGCCACTAGGCAATATCCAATTAAATACAACCATTAAAAGTTGGTATGTTTGACAACCAGTGTAATAGAGAATTTTCTTGTCATTGCTTGAAAATTTCTCCAAATTGAATAATGCCTTTGGCTGTACTGATTCTTGTAATCTTTTGTTTTCTTGATTGAGATATGTAATTTCGTTCCTTAATATATCTATGGTTTTCGAACAGGAGCTTTTGCAGGTGTCCGATTCCATGTTGTCACTACTTGTTTCACTTCTAATATTTTTGTGTGAGGTTGACTTTTGCGAGAGAGGGCTGCGACTTGATGTTGATACTGTCAATTCGCCCCCAGCTTTGGCATTCTCTTTCGATATCCAAGTCATGTTCATTGAATGGTTGGCTGCTTTCATTCTTTTATTTGTGAATACCTGAAGAAAAAAATAACATTTTAGCACAAAAGAATGTATTATCATAGATTCACAAACAAGCATATTTGAATACACATAAAAATGAAAATCACAATCATATTTGAATACACATAGAAATCACATGTAATTTGACATATATAAAACATATATATGTACTATAGAAACAGCTTTCCAATAAAATTTTCTTTAGTGTTCTCTTGAACTTTCCAACCCTTCAACTAGGAAATTAAGTGTAGTGGCGCCATCTGTTGTCGAGTATTTGAACTTCATTCAGAACAACGATTATTTGGGTTGCATTTCGAAAGGCTCTGCGAGCAATTGCAGCATGTGCATGTGTAGTAATAGCTCGAAATTTAAAATTCCAATTTCAATAAACTTTTAAATTACATTTGTTACTATAATAAAGTTATCAAATTTTGTGTATTTATGCAGCAGTAGCTAACTTATGTTTTGAAGTTAAAGTGACATAATTAGGATAATTGTGCTACTCTCAGGAGATTTTCGGCAAATACTTCCAGTTATTCCCAAGTCAACACCAGCAGACGAGATCAATGCATGCTTAAAAAAGTCACATCTCTGGCCACAAGTACAAATACTGCAATTAACAAAAAACATGAGGGTTGTATTACCTAAAGATCAAAGAACGGCACATTTTGCTAAAATACTTTTACAAATAGGCGAAGGTACATATCCTACTGACCAAACGACCGGCCTCATTGAACTCAATAGTGATTTCTGTAACATAGCCACTACTGAAAACGAACTAATAGACAAAATTTATCCAAATATTATTCAGAACTATATACCAACGTAGAGTGGTTATTTCAAAGAGCAATTTTGACCACTAAAAATAATATTGTTGACGATATCAATTTTAATATTCTAAAGAAAATACCTGGTGAAGAGAAAATATATAAATCGATCGACACGATGGTATCCATTGAAGAAAGTGTCAACTTCCCTACTAAATTTCTTAACTCTTCACAAGTACCAGGAATACCATTACGCTGCCTTCGTCTGAAAATTGGATCTCCAATCATACTACTCAGAAATCTCAACTCCCAAAAACTATGTAATGGAATGAGGATTATCGTGAAACAGCTATTGAATAATATCATTGAAGTTGAACTTATTTCTGGAAAGAACAAGGGACACACAGTATTTATACCATATCTCTTCTGAATTGCCATTTTAATATAAAAGATTGCAGTTTCCAATTAAATTAGCCTTTAGTTTCACAACCAAAAAAGCGCAAGGGCAAACTTAAAAATATTGTGGCATCAACCTCAAAGAATCCTGCTTCTCTTACGGTCAGCTATATGTAGCTTGCTCAATAGTAGGAAATTCGAAAAATTTATATATATATATATATATATATATATATATATATATATATATATATATATATAAATATATATATTGCTATGGTTTTATTTATTTGCAATATTAGAATTGAAATAAATGGTACAATATTAAATGATATTGATCAAGGAAAGGAAAACTTCAATGAATTTAAAATAGATAGTAGTAAATGATAGATGATTATGAGATATATGTATATCTTATCAATGATAAAACTTGAACATATGAGAAAGAAAAAATATGCAAATGGTTAATTAAAATAATGGTATTATTTAAATTTCAATTAATGTGAATTTATATAAGTAACAAAGAATCACAATGATGATAAATGTAAATGTATGACTTATAAATGATCAAGAATAATTTTTAAATCAATAATATATGAAAAACTCTTGTAGAATGTCAGAAAATTAAAATGTCATTAATCGTTGGAAGTAAATATCAAGTAAATCAATAGAAATTCATGAAATATTAGAAATATAGGAGAATTCAAGTAATAAAATCTTTGTAAAGAATAAATGGAAGAAATTAATCAAGGATAACATGCTTAATATATGTAGAATACATATGATTATGGAAATTTTATGTATCGTAGAATCAACAAAATTTGTATATCAAATAATAAGTAAATTTCAAGTCATTGAAGGTAATTAATCATATATAAAGATATTAGAAGAGATTAGTTAACTGTTTTATATATAAAATTATTGTAGAATAATGTAATAAAGTAGAATTTCAAGGTAGAATCAGAAAATATATATATCGAAATGTCAAATTTTTCAAGTAGAAATAATATCTGAATTAAAGGACAGAATATTGAAAATTTTAATACAAAATGATCAGAATATTCTTTAGATGAGTTTAACTAGATATTTTCAGTCTAAAATATATGTTTTTATTACAAATTTGTTAAAAATCTAATCAAATGTCATTTAATTATTCAAAATAATCAAATTGAAGTACTGAGTTTGAAAAATTTAAAATTATCATAAAGAAGCTGTTATTATTGAAATAATCAATTTCCAAAATTATTGTATATTTAATTAAATTGTATGATAGAGAAACATTCACAGTACCTGTTAGTATAATATTTTAAAAATGAGTAAAATCATAAAAAGGATATTAAGAATGTTCTAGAAAAAACCATCAGGTTACTTGATATTAATAAAATAATATAAGGTTATATAAGGAGGTAGAACATCCGGCTTTAGGCCGAGCAGAGAATTCCAGTTGAGAAGAGAAGATAGCGGAGAGGGCGAGCTACGAATGTTCTTTTTAGAACAACGTACTCAATCAAGTGTGACAGGTGTTTTACGAAATCGACCTTGCTGGAACCCTTTTTTCTGACTGATAGAAAATTGGGATTCGGTGCAGCGATCGATCCACTTTGAGGATCTTTTCGATTGTGCGCTACCCACTGATCGCCTAGCGGCGTGGGTACAGGCACCGGCTAGATTCTTGGTGGTACTAACCAATTTTTATTTCAGGGACTTTATTTTTCAGGGAATAACTTAACGGCGCTAGGAGGAAGCGCAAATATGCTACAACAAAAAATGTCGAGCATGAATGAATCGTCGAGCGGTTCGGAAGACGACAGATCTTCCAAAAATCGCCGAAAAGTGAAGACCAGCGAAACGGACAAAATAATTTTAGGACTACAACAGCAAGTCTACGCATATGCCTTGCAAATTGAAGAGTTGCTGAAAGCAAATAAAGCGCAGCAAGAAATGATAAATAACTTTCACGAGGCCGCGAAAGTAATTACAGTCCCGGAGATGCCGGCTGAAAATGTTCCAGAGAGCATGGACGACGCCGATATTTCTGAAAATGAAAAATCGAAATCGCAACCGAGCATTGGATATGCCGGAGCGATTAAACGAAAACGCGAAGACAAGAAAGACGAAATCTTGATACCGCAACAAGAAGAGACGACTGAAGTGCTAGAGCACAAAGTACCTCCCGTCGAAATAGGAGGAAGCGATGACTGGGTTCAATTGAGTAGAATACTCAAACAAAAAAATATCAACTTCGTGAAAGCGAAGACCACGAGAGAGGGAATAAAAATATTCCCCATGACTGTGACCGACTTGCGGAAATTAACGGCGTATCTGAATAGTACGAAAAGATCGTACTTCACTTATACGTTGAAGGAAGACAAATTGATACACGTAGTAATCGGTGGACTACCGATCAACACAAATGTCAACGACATTAAAGAAGATTTAGCGGATCTAGGAATCCAAGCTATAGAAGTATCAAGAATGACGTCAAAAAAGAACAGACAGCCGCTTCCACTATTCATAGTGAAAACGAGCAATAAGAAAATATACGATGTCAAATGGCTTTGCAACCTGAGCGTTTCAGTAGAAATGAAACGAAAATCGACGGAACCCGGGCAATGCCATCGATGCCAACGGTACGGTCATGCTCAAAGCAGATGTACCTTTCCATTCCGGTGCGTGAAATGCGCAGGAAGTCATCCGGTGCATGAATGCACCTTGGCAAGCGACCCGAAGCTGAAGAAAGCGAAATCTGCGTTATGCGGTGAAGGACATCCAGCAAGCTACAAAGGGTGCAGTAAATATACTCCCCCAAATCGGCAAACAAAGAAAGCAAACAAAGGGCCAAAGCCAAATATCAAAAAACCAGCGGAAGCCAAGAAGACAGAAATTGCGCCACGAAAAGAAGCCGTTGCAGAATTACCAGAAGAGGTAATAACACCGTCAAGTGCCGGCTCTACGCGACATGATACAACACAAAAACCGAGAAAAAACAAGTACAAGAAACAAAAACCAGCGAAAAAAACCCAGAAGAAATCGGGGGCTACAAATATCTCGAAGCAATCGGCCACAGAAATTGCACTGCAACAATGGGCCGAAGTCATCGCTGACAACAATGCTAAAAGATATACTTAATTAATGGTAGACACAAACCAATTAATTCCATCAGCAGTGAAGATTTTCTCATGGAACGTCTGTGGGATAAGAAAAAGAAAAATTGAAATAGAAGAGATAATCACAGAAAAACAGCCAGATGTAATAGCGTTGCAAGAAACGAAAATTAAGAAAAATCATCGGTTAGGATTCACGGGATATGAAACCTACAGATTCGATAAAAGAAGCCGAGGAGGTGGAGTCGCGCTATTAATAAGAAGTAGTTTGAAACATCATCTGATTCAAGAAGAAGGAACAGAAATAGATGGCATCACTGCTGAGATAGAAATGAAAAATAACAACAAAATTATAATCACGTCGGTATATAAACCACCAAAAAATATTTTGCTAAAAGAAGATATAGATGACTTGCTTAGAGGAAATAAATCACGAATACTAATAGGAGATCTAAATTGTAAATCCATCGCGTGGCACAGTAACGATCAGAATGTGAACGGAGTAAGATTACAACAATATGCAGAAGAAAATGGAGCCGTAATAATAGGGCCAGAAGTGCCGACATATATTCCAGTATGCAACGGAACACCAGATGTTTTGGATATAGCGATTCTGAAAAATATAGCTCTAGACTACGAAATAACAACCCTAGAAGAGGGGACATCGGATCATAACCCAATAATGCTGGAAATTGGACACGGAAATAGACAAGAAATTACTGAAACGAAAGTGCATACAAAGTGGGATGTATACACAAAAACATTAGACACAATGATAACGGATATCCCAATCATAACGAATAAAGAAGAACTGGAAGAATCAGTTTCTAAATTACAAGAGAACATACTTAGTGCATTCGAAATAGCAAGTAATAAAAAACGACAACCTGTGAATAGACATCCATATGGAAAAATACCTTATGAAATCAAAACATTGATAAGAGAAAACAGAAGGCTTAGGAGATTATACCGAAGGCACCGAACTGAACAAGACAAAGCAGAACTACGAGTACACAGCCAGGTGCTTAAAAACGCATTGAAAAACTATCGAGAAAATAGGTGGAATCAAAAACTCGAAACTTTAGATACCAGAGACCACACTGCATGGACTATGCAGAAGAAATTGCGTAGAGTGAAAGAACATATCCCACCCCTACATAGTGCAAATGGTATGGTATACACAGAAGAAGATAAGGCTGAAGCACTGGCAGAATCAATCGAAAGAGAAGGCCGAATAAATGAACATCTAGACGATGATGAAAGACACGAAAGATTCGTTACAAGAGTGGTCGGAGAGATTCGAGATCTAGAAAGCGAAAGAGATGTCACAGATTCAACCACCGAAGAAGAGGTGAGAATTATTATCAGAAAATTGAAGAGACGAAAAGCGCCCGGTCCGGATAATATAACACATGCTATGCTGAAAAACTTGCCTAGAAAAGGTACAGAAGCAATAGCATCAATTGTGAATGCGATTATGAGTTTCGACCACTTTCCAATGCAGTGGAAGCACACCGACGTGATAGTCTTCGGAAAACCAAACAAGGATAGAAAATTCCCACAGAATTACAGACAAATAAGCCTTTTACCTGTACTCGTCAAAGTAGCAGAAAGAGTAATAGTGAGAAGATTACGCGAAGAAACAGACGAACTAGATATATTGCCAAAAGAACAGTTCGGATTCAGACAAGGACACTCGGAACAACAAGTACTGCGAATAGTAGAAACGATTACAAAAGGATTCCAAATTAAAGCCATGACAGGCGCGGTGTTCCTAGATGTAGCAAGAGCCTTCGACAGAGTTTGGCAAGACGGACTTGTATGCAAAATGCATAACGCGGGATATAAACTAAAGACCTGTAAATTGATAAAAAACTACATGAGCGGCATAACGTTCAGTGTAAAAATTGGCAATACAAGATCTCAACCAAGAAATACAGAAGCAGGGGTTCCCCAGGGATCCGTACTTGGCCCACTGCTATACCTGATATATACTCACGACATTCCTCAGACAACGAACACAAGATTATTCGTGTATGCTGACGATACTGCCATTACCAGCACACATAGGAACGTAGGAATAATATGTAAAAGGCTACAAGAAGAGATGAACCAAATCTCGAAATGGTGCGTAAAATGGAAGATAGGAATCAATGGCCAGAAGAGCCAAGCAATCTTATTCCAGAAAAGGATGCAAAAACCAATAGAAAACATAAAGATAGAAAACAACGATATTCAATGGTCTAAGGAAGTTACTTTGCTGGGAGTAACTATGGATGCGAGATTAACATGGAGAAAACATGTAAACAAAGCAGTACAAAAGACAAAAGCAGCAATGGCGCAGCTGTATCCACTCATCAATAAGAAGAGCAAGATGACGAACAGAGTCAAGATAGCCCTGATAAGGGCCATAGACCACAACTGACGTACGGATCAATAGCGTGGGGATACACTGCAAAAAGCAACCTAGACCGGATAGCAAGTGCGGAAAATAGATTGATTAGAACAGCATTGGGAGCACCATGGTATGTTCGAAATGAACAAATACATAGAGATATTGAATGGGAACCTATCAAAGAATTTATGAAGAGAAAAGCGCAAAATATATTTACGGCAATAAAAGAGCAACAAAATCAAGAGCTCAGAGAATTGACAAACTACGATCCAGAAGAGGACGCACAAAGAACGAGAGTTTATTACAAAAGACCTAGAGATCAACTGGACTAATAATTATTTTTTATTTTCAGGTACTTCAAATCCATTAGCTGTACCTAGATTTCTTCGGAAACTTAGGCGAGCAATGGAATCTTTTTTTTTAATGCGCCGCGACGCAGAGAGACATACACTTGGGTCTTGAAATATAGACACAACTATTGAATCCCACACAGGCCGGGTTAGAACCGGTATCGCTTTTGAAGTTTTCACCTCGATTAAAAAAAAAAAAAAAGGCTTTAGGCAGTTCTTAATTTGCATTCAAGAGATAACTATTGTCGGTTTGAGATCCAGATTCATTTGTTTTTGTCATCCATATTGAATATTTAAAAGCATAAGGATAGCTGAAAGTATAAGTTTATTATAAATTAATAATGAGTGAATATAAAATTGCTGATAGTACCTGATATTGATGAAAATAGGAATAAGTGAAAGAATTGTGCTTATTTGTGGTGAAATCCAGTTACTACAAAACCTAAGTGAGGTTATATAAGGATATCATCGAGAATTGCAGAAATTTGCAGAATTGCAGAAAGTTGCAGAATCACAAATTCAATTAAGCAGGAGAGAAGAAGAAGAAAGAATATTTGGACACATATTGAAAATAGAATACCCGAAAAGTGAAACATTAAATCGTGAGTTTTTGAACATTAATATTGGCCAATAAATAGAGTAAATATTTGCGAATATAAATATTGAAAAGGGGATTAATTAATTTAATATTTAAAAAGGTACCATAGTAGAATAATAAATAGTTATTGTTGTTGCTAATTTAGTACAGAATTTGTATGTGACAATTGAGGTTAATAAATGTATGAAAATTTTATATTATTGAATTGATTGAAGTTTGAAGTGATAGGCAGTTCTTAATTTGCATTCAAGAGATAACCATTGTCGGTTTGAGATCCAGATTCATTTGTTTTTGTCATCCATATTGAATATTTAAAAGCATAAGGATAGCTGAAAGTATAAGTTTATTATAAATTAATATTGAGTGAATATAAAATTGCTGATAGTACCTGATATTGATGAAAATAGGAATAAGTGAAAGAATTGTGCTTATTTGTGGTGAAATCCAGTTACTACAAAACCTAAGTGAGGTTATATAAGGATATCATCGAGAATTGCAGAAATTTGCGGAATTGCAGAATCACAAATTCAATTAAGCAGGAGAGAAGAAGTAAGAATATTTGGACACATATTGAAAATAGAATACCCGAAAAGTGAAACATTAAATCGTGAGTTTTTGAACATTAATATTGGCCAATAAATAGAGTAAATATTTGCAAATATAAATATTGAAAAGGGGATTAATTAATTTAATATTTAAAAAGGTACCATAGTAGAATAATAAATAGTTATTGTTGTTGCTAATTTAGTATAGAATTTGTATGTGACAATTGAGATTAATAAATGTATGAAAATTTTATATTTTTGAATTGATTGAAGTTTGAAGTGATAGTTAAAGTGATAGAAGATAAATAAAATCAATTTCAATATAGGAGAACTTTCCCTGAGATAATTTAATAGAGTCAAATAAAAATAAAATAGATAAATATCAATTTAATTGTGTTTCAAAACTATTAATAGGCGATCAAATTAATAAAATCATAATAATTATTTTCCACAACATAAAGAAAAATTAAGATATAAATTGTAAATTCTTAATAATTCGCACACAACGTGGGGCTAAAATATATATAAAATTAAGTAAATTCATAATAATATATATATATATATATACCCCGGACAATAAAATAAAAAATATTGTTTATAAACAAGTTGTACTTCTTACGTCATAGTTCATTTTTTTATTTCAACTACCACGTAATCTCATATCAATTCCCGAGCGAAGCCGGGTTACATAGCTAGTATATATATATATATATATATATATATATATATATATATATATATATATATATATATATATATATATATATATATATATATATATATATATATATTGGATTTGTTCACATAAGAGTGACTGTAGATTACACCCAGAAAGATGTGCGCTTAGTGATCATGTGCATAAAGAAGGTCATAATATCAATTTTGATGCTGCTAAAATCTAATAAATATAAGAGACTTTTTCTGGAAATGGCCTTAATTTCGCAGTCATCCTTGTGTGTTAAAAAAAGACTGATATTAAGCATTTAAGTAAAATATATTCATTCTTATTGCACTTGGATCAATATCCTTACAGCTTAGGAGTTTCAAACTCCTTTTCTATTGATTGATTTAATTTAAATTTTAATTTTATGTTTCACTTTTCCAGTTTCTTGGTGTCTCAAGGCTTATAGACAGTTTTGATCCTTTTTATTGTTTTCCTGAATTTTAAATAACGTTTTTCATCATAATAATTTTCAAGCAAAAACGTTTCCACAACATCGCCATGTATTTTTTCCCCTATAAGTCGAATTTCCATAACTCTAATATTTCTGAAACTCGAACTGAAATTCAGCAGTAACCGAGGCGACAACCAAGCATAAATCGATTTTTTTTGGGGCAACACTCACTGCAACTTCGGAAAATTACCTAGCGGAGAGCCGCCGACAGATCCAAACTTGTTTTTCTTAGTTTTACAATACCCAGTACCTACGAACACAACACAGATTAGGCGCCTGATTGGTCTTATAGGTTATTATCGTAGATTTTTGAAGGATTTTGCGACCGTTTGTGCTCCTATTTCTGATTTATTGAAAGGTCGAGAGAAAGGTTAAAGTATCGTATGGAATGATGAGACAGATACGGCATTCTTAAAAATTAAAACTCTGTTGACATCCACTCCAATATTGGCAAGCCCTGACTTTTTTAAAAAGTTTTATTTAGCTACTGATGCATCGGATAAGTCAGTTGGTAGTGTCCTTTTCCAGGAGAATGATGGACTTTAGCACCCAATTGCCTACTTCAGTAAAACTTTGAATAAATGTCAGCCGAAATACTCTACTACGGAGAGGAAGCTATTGGCTATTTTAATGACTGTTGAACGTTTTCGTCCATATATTGAGGGTACCGAATTTAGTGTGATTACTGACCATTCATCGCTATTGTGGTTACATTCAATGAAGAATCCATCTCTAAGACTTGCCCGGTAGATAGTTAGATTGTCGTGTCACAAATTTAACATTCTACATCGTAGTGGCTCTTTGAATACTGTCGCCGATGCCTTGTCACGTATACCGGAACCTTTAGAGATAAATGTGTTAAATTTAAGCTCTTATTTGAAACCTAATAAATGGTATAAGGATATGGTGCATAGAGTATCGAGTAATGGTCAACTCTATCCAGACTTTAGAGTTGAAAATAATATCCTGTACAAGCATGTCCTGTGTAAAAATCATGTAGAAGATAATTCCTCTGGATGGAAAATTGTGGCACCTTTCCCTAATCGATTAGAAGTGTTGAGAAAATGAGTATCAAGTAATGGTCAACTATATCCAGACTTTAGAGTTGAAAATAATATCCTGTACAAGCATGTCCTGTGTAAAAATCATGTAGAAGATTATTCCTCTGGATGGAAAATTGTCGTACCTTTCCCTAATCGATTAGAAGTGTTGAGAAAATTCCACGATGAACCCACTGCGGTGCATTTAGGAGTTTTCAAAACGTTATCTCGTGTTTCTGAGTTGTACTATTGGCCCCGCATGAGGCAATACGTAATTTCATATATCCGTAAATGCACGATATGTCCAAGGTCTAGAAGCGGAAATCAATATGTTTTGGTAGTTACCGATTGGTTTACTAAGTTTGTTTTTGTCCACCCTATGGCTCGAGCTACTTCGAAAGCCATAATTAAGTTCATGGAAAACCAAGTCTTTCTTGTGTTTGGCGTTCCGCAGATAGTGGTGGTAGATAATGCCCCACAATTCATATCCAAAGAATTCAAAGATTTCATCAAGTTAATAGAACTATTGTCACAGCTATAAGGTCTTATGTGAACGGAGACCATAAGAATTGGGATAAATTTATTCATCACATCGCTCAAGCGATTCGGCTGGCTAAACATGAAGTGACGGGATTTTCACCCTCCTACCTCTGCTTTCTTAGAAATGTACCTGTCGATGGTTCGCAAATTCTGAAAATGCTGACAATAAAGTGCAAATTTCAAACAAAGTTTCGGATTCTGAGATAAATTACCTGGGTTGTATGTGTCAGTACAAAAGAACTTGCTTCATGCATTTAAGAAAAGTGCTTCTCGATATAACCTTCGACGTCGTAACGTCAATTTTTATCGAGGACAAAGAGTGCGGAAAACCAATTCTACCCTATCTGATGCCGTCAATAAATATTCTGCCGAATTAGCGCCTAAATACATCCCTTGCGTTATACAAAAAGTTATCTCACCGCTTGTTTATAATTTGAAAGACTTGGACGGAAAAGACCTCGGTAATATTCACGTAGAGAACATATAAAGTTAGATGTTACACAGGATGATACGAATTCTGCAGAGGACGATGACGGCAATAGCGACAATTAAAATTTCGAATTAAGTTCCATCCTGGTATGGTGGGGGTTTCGGACACCAATATATGCTTGGGAAATATATTCGTCGAATATCTGACGTGATAATAATAGAGAGAATTAAATTCTACCCTGGTATTGGTGGGGGTTGTTGGAACCAATAGATGCTTGGGAAATATATCCGTCGAATATCTGACGTGATAATATAAAGGGATTTAAGTTCTACCCTGGTATTGGTGGGGGTTTCGGACACCAATAGATGCTTAGGAAATATATCCGTCGAATATCTGACGTGATAATAATAGAGAGATTTAAATGCTACCCTGGTATTGGTGGGAGTTTTGGAACCAATATATGCTTGGGAAATATATCCGTCGAATATCTGACGTGATAATAATAGAGATAATTAAATTCTATCCTGGTATTGGTGGGGGTTGTTGGAACCAATAGATGCTTGGGAAATATATCCGTCGAATATCTGACGTGATAATATAAAGGGATTTAAGATCTACCCTGGTATTGGTGGGGGTTTTGGACACCAATAGAAGCTTGGGAAATATATCCGTCGAATATCTGACGTGATAATAATAGAGAGAATTAAATTCCACCCTGGTATTGGTGGGGGTTTTGGAACCAATATATGCTTGGAAAACGTATCCGTCGAATAGCTGACGTGATAATATAGAGGGATTTAAGATCTACCCTGGTATTGGTGGGGGTTTAGGACACCAATAGATGCTTGGGAAATATATCCGTCGAATATCTGACGTGATAATATAAAGGGATTTAAGTTCTACCCTGGTATTGGTGGGGGTTTTGGAACCAATATATGCTTGGAAAACGTATCCGTCGAATAGCTGACGATGACGTGATAATATATAGGTAAATTGAGTATTTCTTTTTTAATTAAAATTCAACTGAAAATCAGTGGATACTTCTTAGAGTATCCATTGTAACTATGCATCCATCTATTGGCAACACTGAATTTTTGAGATGAAATTATTGATATATTATTGTAATAATTTTGATTTTGGTGCTGAGCGTAAAAAGAAATGTATGTCAGAATTTTGGTGTTCATATAATGATAATTTTTGTTGAGTGTTGGTACAATTTGGTTAGGTTACCGCTTATTTCCTGAATGTTTTTTATGCGCCGCTTATGCTAATTTGAGTGTAAATTGCGGCTGCTTTGGGGGAAAATTGGATTTGCATAGAAATAACCACCTCATAATCTATTTTCACTATTAGTTGATTAAAAAATATACTCAGTTATACCTATCCTGTTTTGTAAGTTTCCTCAAAACTTACTGGCGCCCTCAGTTTGTGTCTTTTTAGTCACATTGATTATTTTGGTTCTTGTTACCTTTCCGAAAGTCGAAATGTGAAATTAAGCGAATCTAGAAATTCGGTCTTTACTACTTTCCCTATTGTCGAAATGCTCCTAGAAATGTGAGCGATAATAATGAAATAACAAATAACATTTCTATGTGAAATAGAAAAATCACACCTTTCCATTTGCCAGTTTTTCGTAGATATAACTTTTCGAGAATGTCTCGTGGTCGTATTTAGTCTTAGATGGAGTTTAGCATCCGCTTAGAGCTGCACTCTCAAGCAACCGACTCTCAAAAGAGACCCTCTCGAAAGGCGGTCGCTACGGACCTGGCACCCTCTATAGGCAGTGGCACCGTTCAATACGGATATTAAGTCGGATTTTTGTCAGTATTTTGGTCGTTATAGCTGTAATTTAATTTGCTATTTTTAACCCTTCAATGCATAATGTTGCTTTTCGGCAACACACTGTCTATTATACCATTCAAACTCACGCTAGCGCAAATATCGACTTGCTGCATGATGTATCCGTTCGACAACATACTAATTTATAATAGGCTACAAGCAGGGTAGATGGCGGTCATGTCAGAGTATTATTGACATTTCTCAGTTTGCAGCCAACTTTCGAACAACGTGCTTATATCGATTTTTTATTGAATATAGTTTGGTTCAGAGAAGTGTTTCGTTTCAGAAAAATTGTGATTTTACGCCTGAAAGGTATGTATTTTCGAATAGATTACGTAATATTATATATTAGTATGCGATTTTTGAAAAACTCGAATTTTTGTTTTGTTTGCCGATTGGCAACACCATGCATTCTAGGTATCGATCGTTGTCTTGATTATGTACTTTTTATCGGTAACGTAATGCAGTTTAGTAACTTGCTTTTACTTATTATTTCAGTATGGAAGGGAAAAAGATTCTAACAGAAAAAGATTTGGAACAGATTGGGACAATTTTACCGGTGTAAGTGACGATGACATTGATTTTAGCGATACAGATAGCGATGAAGACGGTTTTTTTCCCGAAACTGATGATGAAGTAGAAGTGGAAGACGCTGGAAAAAGTGCTCGTGGAATTGGTGTTCTAGAAGATTCAGAAGACGAAGAAGATATCTTGCCTCTCTCTACTTTCTGTTCGTTGAAACGAAGTAAGGCCCCTGTAAAAAAGGATATACTTTGGAAATCTAAGTCTCTAATCTTGAATGATGATCAGCTGAGGTTTCATGGAGACATAGAAGTTTCTGAAGAAATTTCAGCTTTGGAACGGCCGTTGCAGTTCTTCAATTACTTTTTCTCGAGTGAGTTGGTAACGAAAATTGTAGAAGAATCCAATTTGTATGCTGTTCAAACTAAAACTGAGAGACCATTCTCCTTCAGCGAAAATGAGATGAAGCAGTTTTTTGGTATAATTATATATACTTCATTAGTAAGCATGCCCAACACGAGGTCATTTTGGAGTGATGAACTAAGATTTGCACCAGTAGCTGATGTAATTTCAATCAACAAATTCGAGATGATGAGAAGGTTTCTGCACTTCAACAATAACTTCTCTTTCATACCCCGTGATCAGCCAGGACATGACCGACTTCACAAAATTAGACCGATTGTTGATTTTCTGAACAAAAAATTTTCTGCTGTTGCCTTGGAGCAAAATCTCAGTATCGACGAGCAGATGTGCTCCACTAAAGTAAGGCATTATATGAAACAATATATGCCAATGAAGCCCCACAAATGGGGATTCAAATTATTTGTTATGTCAGGCATTTCAGGATTTGCCTATAAATTCGAAATATATGCTGGCCAAAAACAAAAAGAGGTTGAAAACAGTTGATGAGCCTTACCTTGGAGTAACATCTAGTGTCGTTTTACGTTTAGCTAGAATCATTCCACGACAGCAAAATTACAGACTTTATCATGACAACTATTACACGTCATTGCCTCTAGTGGTACATTTGGCAAAAGAGGGAATTTATTCCTTGGGTACTACTATACGCAGAAATAGGGTACCTAATTGTAAATTGCCCTCAGAATCATCTATGAAAGAAGCTAGTCGTGGTACAAGTCATGAATTTGTTGCCACAATTGATAGTGTGGATTTTTCCTCTGTTATTTGGAAAGACAATAAATATGTGACATTAGTATCCTCATTTGCTGGAAAAAATCCAATTTCGAAAGTGAGAAGATATGATCGAAAGGAAAAAAAAGTAATAGAAGTTGATTGTCCATATATTATAACCGAATACAACAAACACATGGGAGGCGTGGATCTGTTGGATAGCTTCATGGGAAGATATAAAATATGTATGAAGAGCCGTAAATGGTACATCAGGATATTTTACCACCTTCTAGACTTGACATTAGTAAATTCTTGGTTACTTTACAAGCGAATTCATTCTAAGAAGCAACCAGGATCCAAATTATTGAATCAAGCCCAATTTCGTGCTGAAGTGGCTTATAACTTGTGCAATATAAGATCAGCTACTACTAAACGCGGTCGTCCTAGTAATAGTTTAGAGCAAGAAATTGAAAATAAGAGAAAGAGAGGACCAATGAAGCATATTCCGCCAGCGGAAGTTCGCGCTGACCAAACTGGGCATTGGCCAATTATTGAGGATAAGAAAATGAGATGCAAGCTACCCAACTGCAAAGGATTTACCCATACTAAGTGTGAAAAGTGCGGTGTAGATCTATGTCTCAATAAACATAATAATTGTTTCAAAAAATTTCACATTTAATTTTTCATCATAATATGCAGGCAATACTGTTGCCATTTGGATACAAACCCTTTTTCTAATAAAAAAATTGTTCAAAATGAAATATTATTTTTTTTTCTATTTTTCCCTGTATTGGTACTATTAAATCTTCAAGATTTTAATTTTTTTATTTAATAAAAAAAATCATGCATTTGAGGGTTAAAATGAAAAACAGAACTATAAGTTAAAATTAACCATAATAAAACATACCAGAAAGCTGACCCTATAGAACAACATAAAAAAAGGTAATTATCGATATTACAACAGATTGCCCCGATTTTCTTGAGATTTCGGATTGTAGCTTAATTTAGCCTGAAAAAGCCGAATATGAAGTCAGATTTTGTCGCTGGATCATCTTTTTTTTCAAAAACTTTAGCTGACCTGACCCATTCCAACCTCACTAACCTAACCTTCGAATACAATTAAGCATCGAATTCCTTGAATATATGAATTTGATTATAAAAAAAAATGTTTTTGATAATAAAATTCATCTATTTCATGGATTCTTTACTTTTATGAACTCGGAGGTTAGGTTAGTAAGGTTAGAAAAAGTCAGATCAGCTCAGGTTTTTGAAAAACAAAGATGACCCAGAGACAAAATCTTCACATTCGGCCGTAAATGGTACATCAGGATATTTTACCACCTTCTAGACTTGACATTAGTAAATTCTTGGTTACTTTACAAGCGAGTTCATTCTAAGAAGCAACCAGGATCCAAATTATTGAATCAAGCCCAATTTCGTGCTTGAGTGGTTTATAACTTGTGAAATATAAGATCAGCTACTACTAAACGCGGTCGTCCTAGTAATAGTTTAGAGCAAGAAATTGAAAATAAGAGAAAGAGAGGACCAATGAAGCATATTCCGCCAGCGGAAGTTCGCGCTGAGCAAACTGGGCATTGGCCAATTATTGAGGATAAGAAAATGAGATGCAAGCTACCCAACTGCAAATGATTTACCCATACTAAGTGTGATTAATTTTCAATGATTTTTGATTTGAAGTAACTTGAAATGTGTGTAGTGAGAACCAACAATTCCTTCAATTTAGTTTGTCATCGCAATTGAGATTGTGACGTCATGTGAGGAATTAATTAAATTCCAATTCATTAACCCATTTCGATTTCGATTTTCAAGATTTCTCAGAAAGCAATAGTTGTTCAGAGCTTTTTTTGTATGAAGAATTTTCTTTATTGTTACTCGAACAATTTCAGGCTCTTCCGTGGTTTTGTAGTTTTGCTTTTGAACAATTGAGCGTTTGTTCTATTTGTATTAAGAAATGAGTTAATGAAAATTTTTGTATTTTTATTTCTGAATTGTTATCTCACTACAAATTGCACCGATATTAGACATAAGTGTTTCGAGTGGTTCGAGTTGTTGAGTATTCTGGCAGGTCACCACTATTTACGTTGTTTAACAACCACTCAAACCAATTTACCGATTTTGATTTTGTTTCTCTCGAATTAGACATCGTTACTGTTGATTATCCAACAGTAAAGTCGTTTTGTGGATTTTGAGACTTTCGAACTTCAAATCCTCCATGCCCTCCCCTACATCGCTCCATCTTGGTCTCGGGTGGCGATGAGGTTTTCTTTTCAGTTTTTTGGTTCACAACTCATTTTAAACCTTGAGTGCGTGGACATACTTTGTTTTTTTAGTTGAGACCGACTTATTTATTTAGTTGGCAACAGGCCAGGCAGGTGAAAATAATGAAAATATTTTCACTTGTTTCTAGAAATACCGCCAACTATTGTTATGAGATTCTTTGAATAGTGAAGTTTCGGGCATGTTTTCGGTGTCACTTGAGTGACAGTCAAGACTCTCACTCCACCCCCCCCCCTTATGGGAGGGTGGCCTTCAGCAAGTGATACCGCTTCAATCTTGTGTTGTTTTTAAGTGTTTCTTTATTGCAAGTTTGAGTTTTAGGGTGACATTATCACAACTATAAACCTGGGATTATTTTATACATCCTTTTCAGATCCTCAGCTTACCTGCCGTGTACCAGTCCCTCTCGGTTCGTTCATTTTTGGGGAAAACTTTTGTTGATATTTTTTTTTTGAATCTTACCATCCGAACAGCTTTATAACCCCAAATATATCAGATAACATTCCTTTTTTGCTTTGAGTTTCTCTGAATATATTTACTTAGAGATATTTCTTATTTCTTTTAACTAAACGCAAACGGCGTATAATTTTATATTTATATTATGTTCAACTTCAAGAGTAGGTATCTGATATCACAGCATTAATAGTCTCTTCTGACAAAAAATGTTATTATTAATTCTAAACTAATTTCAACTCCTTTCGTAAAATTAGTCTATTATGCGCGTCAAAATTAAACAACTGTGTTAAATTTATACTTCGCTGAATCTCACTATGAAGATTTGCTCTTTTTATATTTTTTTCAGAATAGCAAACTCTCAATGGAAACTCGTATCTTGGTAATTAAGTTGTAGTTGAAGTATTGAAACTTTTTATTAACCAGCAGATAGTCCTTTCTTTTGCACATTGTCATCCTTATTGTTCTGATTTTTTTCTTGTTGATTGTCAAGAAATTTAGATTTTCAAAAGCGGCTGCGCGTTTTTTGACATTTATTTGAAAATATTTTTCTTTGAAAAATTTTTTTTCGGGTTTTGAGGGGCTGTTACGGAAAAACACGCTCCGAATTATAAATCTAGAAAAGTCGAGTGAATTACACATAAACGTAGCCAACTAGTTTCAATTCAAGATTCACATAATTCTTTCCGATCTAAAATCTGCCGATATTATAGATTTCGCAAATACCGACTTAGAAGCGCAGACTCCGCAACCCTCCCAATTAATTACTTCTTGACAAGAAAATAGATAAATTAAGATGTAACCATTACGAGGACATTGTGCTATAAATTTTTGAATTATATTTTTGAAGTTAATACAGTTATTTAGAGATTTTTGATTTGACAGTACACTCTGGTAGTTTTAATTTTAACTTCTAGTAAAGTTATTGTGCAAAAGGAGGATATATCACGTCCTCCTTATTTTGGAGTTTTATTATTGGACCAGCTTTGGATTACTTATTTTGGAGCCGTATTTTTGGGTCCAGTTTTGAAGGCGACGAAATACGTCAATAATTGGAGGCAAACGCCGCCCACGAGGTCAAGATTTTAGAGGGAGTACAACCCACTTCCATGAAAAATAATTTAGCACCTGCTTGGCGTGTTCTGGAGCATCAATCCCAGCTACATTATTAGATAGAGAATTCCGAGCTAATCTACTACCCAAGGGACATCGAATTTATATATTTAAGGTTTCATTAGATGTGGTTCTATAAGATTGATCCATAAAATTCTCATCCTTTTCTGCAGCCGATATCTCCAATAGGAATAGACGTTGAAATGGTCTGATGAGTTCTCCGTTTTTAGTCTTTACCTTCGCAACTCTACAAATATTATCTTTCCCCGGATATATTTCTTCGATTTTACCAAGAGGCCAGTTAATTCTCTTAGTAGCATCTGAACCAATCAAAACGATGTCTCCGATTTTCAGAGTGCCACATTTCTGCCAAGTACTCCTTCCTAAATCGAGTTCTTAGAGATTCTCGTATCTTCTGAAGGTATCTCAGACGCCTTACAAGATGACTTTGGTCAATGTTGTCTAAATCAGGTGTTTCTGCAATATTTTGATCACTGATGAACATTGACGGGGTTAGAGGTTTCCAATAATTATTGTCTTCTGACAAATATGTTAGAGGTCGGGAATTTATCACTGCTTCAAAATCGCAAAGTATAGTTTCCAGTTCTTCATGAGTAATCAAAGCTTTTCCCAAATTTCTACGCATTAAATCTTTCAGAATTCTAACAATCCTTTCCCACCATCTCCTGTCAAGGTCGCCAAATGTAAAATTAACCTGAATTAACTTATATAAAAGGTTCAAGAAACCTATCTGAATTATAATTACAAAATAAATCTGACTTTTCTAACAAATTTTATTTTTCTGACAAGCATTGCCTACTTTTCTTTTAACAACTGTTTTTCTACTATATTAAATCTAACAATATTCATAGAAAACCCTATTATAACATTATATTCCCAACAAAAGCATACTTGAGTATATTGATCTTTGGGGATGATTTAGGAGAGAGTAAACCTGTTAATGTCTCCCGTAGTACAATGCTCTAATTGCCTGCGGCAGAGACTTCAATTTCAAAAAGAGCCCTTATCAATACACGAAAATCCGTGGTGAGATGTTGACATAGCGGCTGCGGTCTCAAAACGACGCACGATATGTAAAGAATACTCAGATTGTTTGTCTCTAGGTCCGTTCCTACGGGCCAAACATTTCCAGGCTGTAGATAAACTTAAGATTGGTCGAAAGAGAAAAATCTTTCATCAAACTTTGTGAGAATCTATCAAACGATAACTGCAAAAACCTCTGGAAAGATATTAAAAGGTTCAAGACGGGCATCTAACCCCCATTCCCTCCTAAAAACATTCCACCCACCTGTGGACAAGAAGTTCTTGACATGTTGTGAGATGTAAATCTGGTAAACCGGTTGGAGATCCATTAAGTTATCGCCCTATTGCTCTGTCTTCGTTAAGACTTCGAAATTTCTTATAGCCACTAGACTTGATCGTATTCTCGAATTTCACTTCACTTGACTTACAATTTGGGTTCTGGAATGGCATATCGATTTATAATGCTTTATGTTACCTAACTTCACAGATGAATATCTGTCTGTCCCGGAGCGGAGTCATGATAATTGTCCTCCTAGATCTTCGACCTCTTCAGAGCAAATAAAAGAGATTCACGTTCAGATTGCTTCATTTCCGTCATACCAATCCCACTATACCAGGGCCCATAATCCAAACAGATGCTACCTCGCGGATAATTTAAATTTACGCCACATGAACAACCTGTACTTAGAAGCAATGTCGCAAAATAATTAACCACCTGTGAAGCCACATTCATAAGCCTTCTAACGACACATGCTCCAAATGTAATTCTTGAAAAATGAAAATTGAAGCATCGCAGGATGATCAAGAAAAGGCTCTGATGAAACAACAGCATGCGTTACACCTAAGGAAGGCAGAAGCTGCCAGAGAATCCTTGAAGCGGGGTAAGTTAAAAGCACAACATGTGGAAAGGTTCTATGTATCCACATTCGACTTAATCGGAACATCAAAAGAGTGATTTTTTTTTACATGTTTACAGGGTGATCAGCAAAGCCAATAAGTTGACGTCATAGTAAGTAGACATTCATTATTACCAAATGATTCCGTAGAAACATACGCTAGGAATGACGGGTATGATCCTTATTATGAGGTTAAGGAGATGATCATCTCTATGACAGTCTTTGCCAAAAACAACTGGTCAATGATGTCCTCCTTGTTGAAACTTTGACCATCACTAGCTATAGGAACGATCTTACGAGATATGGAAAGAGGCCCTCAATTCTTAGATGTATGCTCAGAGGATCTGAACCCAATGAAAAACACCCCTATATATCCGCCTCTTGACCAGGAAAGTGACAGGGACCAGTGGTGTTCATCTACTCTTTGAGATGAGTATGTGGAAGTGTTTCGGCCATCCTGTGGTGGACATGGAGTCTAGTGTCGAGAGCTGGGTAGAAAAAGGAGTGGTATTAAAGTTGGGTTTGGAAGAGCAGGGAAAACGCATAGGGAATATGTTCAAATAAATATTCTGTAGAAATTACTTTAAAGAAGAGAGAACATGGCCTCCTACTGACGTTCTCATGTGTAAATCATCCCGTATAAGAAGGAATATGGCTAGGAATTCATGGGACGAGGATCCCAGATTCTCCTGTCAATCCGACGAGATAGAAGGAGTTGAACTGGGGAAATGCTTGGAGTTCGATATGCACGTAGATATTTCCGACTCATTATCAGATAAATCCATCATACCGTTTCGATCGCAATTGATCCATGAGTACGACAAACAAGTCTACAGAACCCTTTATGGTCGATTCCCAGTAGGACCATCCCCTACAAGCAAAAGCGCTGTCCTATCGTTCCTGGAGAAGGAAGAGGTGTCGGTGAAAGAGATAATAGAAACTATAGAGAGGAATCATTCCTAATGAGTGGCGTATAATAGTTGCGGTGGCAAAAGAGAGAGAACAAAAACAAAGGAAGGCACGCTGGTATGCCAAACTGACAGCAGTTGGCTCTACCAAACAGCTACGGAGAGCAACCTAGCAAAGCAGGTGTTTTCTTCTATGCCTCAGCAGACAATGACAATGGGAGAAGAGCAGCTCCTCTGTCTCCTGCAGAGGATGACCAATCCCAAATAAGACATTTACAGATGACTGATTCAACATAATTACACAGTGTATAAAAAGCAAATCATTCCACCTGACCAAAATTTCCGTTCAATGGAGCGCTTGGAGAAAGCTATAACTAGAAGGAAAAAGAATGAGGGCAATCAGCCAGTTTGTTGGCTTCAGAAACAAAGAAACATCATCAGAAGTCAGGGAAGTCAATCAAACGAATCACGACAGGCAGACCCTTCAAAAGTGCGCCCATGGATCAGTCAGATGATCACATGGCCTCTCACTAGGAGAAGAAACAGACACTCTTTAAGATCTGTTTACAGACATATCAACATATTCATGTACGATGGATACCATAATATCCTTCTTGGCTGGGCTCCTGGGAAGGGCACCCAAATCGTGTTACAAGAGGACAACTCTGTGTAAGGATGTGGCAGGTGCAGCAGCAAGGACACCAGCAGAGAAGACCACGATCGCCTTCATAGGGATGGCAGGACTATGTGTTATGTGAAAACCAATTGTGGAGACCCCTTACAACAATACATCCTACCTTCATGAACGTGGACAGCATTTTGAGCCACATTCGTAGTGAAGGTGGACGACTACATGGCGAAACCAGCTGTCAAGGGCGCCATACTCGAGTTTCAGAGATGGACCGTCCATAAAACTGCCATGAAAAGGGCTTGGATAAAAGCTGCTCTGGATGTCAAAGACTTCTCAGTACCCAAATTGAAGGAGCAGGTAATCATACTGTTGCGCGGACATAAGATGATGCGGGACTTCACTCGTTTACCTTCTTACATCTTAGCCTACGAGGAAGTTCATCGCCAGGCTAAGGAATTCCTAACCCACTATGAGGATTTGAGCGAAAAACTGGAGAACCTCTTCCCTCATGCTCATGTCATGGGATATGATCTAAGCCCGATTCATCATAGAAAATACGCTTTGAATTATGGATCCAATTTGAAGTTTCTTTGCGATGTCGTTAAAAATCTCCAGATGGATGTCCGGATCGCACGTTGTGCGAAAATTCGCATACAAGTGCGGCGCTAAAAACCCTGAGCTGCTTACTTCTACTAGATTTCGAAAGCAAATAGCTACAATTTTACAGCTTATGAATTTTGAGAACGATGAAATGGAGCAGATTGCAAAATTTATGGGACACACGGAAAAAACCCACAAAGAGTTCTATAGGTAAAACTTCAATAGTAACATTTGTAAATGATCTGAATGTTTTGAATTTTTTTATTTTTTATTAATCAGATTACGTATTCGATA
The DNA here is from genome assembly GCA_030704885.1 of Cynegetis impunctata. Classification (NCBI taxonomy): domain Eukaryota; kingdom Metazoa; phylum Arthropoda; class Insecta; order Coleoptera; family Coccinellidae; genus Cynegetis; species Cynegetis impunctata. Next base: position 244,063 of record JARQZK010004352.1, on the reverse strand, counting down.
TCGATATTTAGTATACTACTATTTTAAATATTTTATTTTTCACTTGTATATTATACGTTTATTTCTCCTTGGATACGGTTGCTATAAACACACTCATTATGCCCTAGGCCATTATGCCCGCATTTGCGGGCATAATGGATTAAAAACGCCCGCTTATTGTACTAGGAGAAATGAAGCAAATTTCATTGATTGAATACTTCATAATCCGTGTCGTATACGACTCTGGATTTCTCCGGCAATGAATTATTCGCAGCTTTGGCTGCATTTTCTATGATATTCTTGGGTTAATTCATTTTCATTTCCATTATTTCTATAAGACTACACAAAGAAAGCAGGAATGACATTCACTAAATTTGATGACAAAAATAATCACAAACGTCAAATTATCAACAAATGACATGCCTACTATGAGAAGGAAAATGGATAGGAGCAATGAAACGATTTTAAAATCGCTTTTTCATCATAATATAATAATTTTTTCGTGAAAAATAAAATCTTGTATGCACCGCGTGCGTATTCATCGTACGCGTATTCATCGCGTGCGACATTCATCCCTCGGGCCAGAGGCCCTCGGGCCGAATGTTTCCCTCAGGGCATAAGGATCTATATAACGCACTTGGTACATAAATAACTTATTCTTCAACTTGATAATATATGTCTATACTTCTAATTTAGCTCAACGAAAAACTTCTAACATTTGAGAAATACTAGACAGTTGTTGAAGTTTCTTGCTATTCTATTCCTTAATTTGCGTTTTCGATATGTATTTTCAGTACTCCTGACCTTTCAATACATTTCAGATTAACGGAAGATAATTACCAAACGGCCAAAGTAGCGAAAGTTTTATTGTTGCTAAACGCAGGCAAGGGACACGAATTGAAAGGAAAATGTCTTAACGACATAAATGTGAAAAATGATGTACTTGAATTCGACGAAGTTGATGAGTGCGATGAAATCAGTCGTAATGATTTACCATCCAACCAAAAAGAAATCCAAACCAAACAGAATTCAGGCGAAACTTCAAAACTGGAAATCTCTAAGCCTTCGATGCGAAATCGTAAACGGTGGACAGCAGAAGAAAAACAGTTAATACTGAAATATTTTGGTCATAATATTGCTAGTAAAACAGCTCCTAAAAAAAAAAATTGTCTGGATTTTATTCACCTGAATGATAATGCTTTCACAGAGAGCGATTGGGTTCGAATTAAAACTTTTGTATATAATACTTATCGATTACAATGATTTGTTCATTATTATTTCGATTAATGTACTTATAATAGAATGGAATATTTTTTGGAAAAAAATTATATATTTTTTTTGTTTTCGTTAGCGTACCTACTTCTGCAAACATGAATATATCATGAATGAAAAAGTTCTAGTTTATTTTTAGATATCTAGTGCAACAATTGTACCCATGCATTGAGTTTTGTCATCGATATTATAGATATACCTATGATTTAAAGAAATGATAATAAACTTTTTCAATGACTATATTTTGCGATATTATTTTCCTCTTTGGACTTAGACTACATAATATATCCTCAGCCGTGATTCAATATATAAATAAAAATAATTTTCAAAATCCAGAAAACCACATCATAATAAATTAATCAAAATATTCGATAAGTAGATATAACTGTCAAACGTTTATGCACTAGGTTACATAATATTAAAGATGTATTCGAATGATGAAAAAACTGATATGCTATTTACTTATGCAAAATCAAATGAAAATCCTCTTTTGGCAAGAAATATGTATGGTGAGCCAACCCGAATCGTCGTGTTCCAAACATTCAAATGTTTAGACGAATAGAAAGAAATCTGAGCGACTATGGTGCGTTTGGCAGAAATAAAACTAGAAAATGTGTTGTTATGATGAACGGAATAAAGGTTTTAGGTAAGCAAATATTTCCTCATAAAGAATAACTAATTGAATTAAATTTTTTTTTCAATTTTGGATTGGTCAGTTATAAAAATATTTCAAATCAAGATTGTTCTTCAAGAGATATTGCTGAAGAACTAGGGATTTCTGTAAAATCTACAAGAAATATTTTGAAAAAGTACAAATACAAATGCTACAGGATACGCAAAGTTCATCACCTCAATTTAAGCGATGATTATATATAATATATATATATATATATATATATATATATATATATATAATTAATAAGTATTATCACGACCTATTGATACAAAATAGAGTTTGAATCACGGGAATATTCGGTCTATTGAGTAAAATATATGTTTATAAACTCATTTATTCAAAAAATTTCTCAATATTTCAACACTTCTTTGTGTCTTCTTCAGGAGAAATCAAGCTAAAATACAAAAATAATGATAAAAACATAAAGTAATGTATATAAAAATTAACCTCACTTACAATTAGAGTTAAAATGATGATCTAATAACTATATTGGACATATTATTGCGTGTAACTTATAATTAGGACCTTTTACTCAATAGACCGAATATTCCCGTTATTCAAACTCTATATTATATATATATATATATATATATATATATATATATATATATGTATATATACAGGGTGTCCAGTATTGAATTTAATATTTCGAATTATTCTGACACCGGCCCTGCACTAAGTAGGAGGATGGTGGGGTTGTGGACAGGTAGCTAAACAATGCGGATTTCAGTTACGATGGCACCGTGGCCTGCAGAACAACGAGCGTCCATGATTGAATCATTTTTTAAATCAAACGATTCGTACGGATTCAGAGGTTGAGCGTCAAACTGAACACACGCTTAACCTCTGAATCCCAAGATTTAGAGGTTAAATCAAAACCACGTGTGTGACAATAAATGTAATGTGATATGGTGAAGTGTTTAAAATAAAATTTTGAAACAAGCAAGCCGGGTATTGGTATAATCCAAGACCTCTGGTAACAGAGACCCGGCCCAAGACGATTTGTATTGGGCAAAATAGCCATAGCAGCTAGCCCATTTCACCCTTCCGATAGGGAGGGTTTTTAAATAGAAGAAGAAGACGATTTGTACGTTGTGGCTCGTCGACGTTTTTGTGCTCGTTTTGATATTCGACGTATAGACGATGCACCGTCAGCAACTTTAGTGCACAGTTGGGTTAGACGATTCAGAACAACAGCATCTGCTGTGAATGAAAAAGCAACTGATAAACCGAAAACCACGCGAACTCCACAGAATATCGACCGAGTACGGCGAGCTGTGACTCAGCATCCTCGGCGGTCGGTTCGTAAACATGCTCAACAATTGCAGTTGCCACGCACTAGTGTGCACGAAATGATACAGTTAGACTAAAAGTTTCACCCGTATAAAATCCAACTATGCCAATTTTTGAAGGCCGAAGACCATGTAAAACGGAAAACGTTCGCCGAGACCATGATCAACACGTTTTGGAATGAGGGTGGGCTTGAGCACATTATTTTTAGTGATGAAGCACATTTCCATCTAACTGGAGCCGTGAACAAACATAATTGCCAATATTGGGCCACTAACAATCCGCGGCAAAAACATCAACGACCGTTACATTCCAAAAAAGTGACGGTATGGTGCGCCATGTCCGCCTCGGAAATAATTGGACCGTACTTTTTTGAAGATGGTGCAGGACGTTCTGTTACTGTGAACAGCACACGCTATACCGCTATGGTTCGGAATTTTTTACGCCCATCCCTACCACAGTTCCCTGGCTATGATAACAACGGCACGTGGTTTCAACAAGATGGCGCTACGGCACATTCTGCAGCGATATCGATAAATGCAGTGACCGAAGTGTTTCCTGGCACGGTAATTTCCATTAATGGCGACATTACATATCCTCCACGCTCAACAAACCTAACCCCCCTGGATTTTTTCCTATGGGGCTACTTGAAAAGTGTTGTCTACACGGAACCGATGCCACAAACCATCCAGCAGCTCCAGACCAACAGCTTGCTACGAAGAAGTCGGTCGGCATTTAAGCGATATTCTGTTTTAACATTAAATCCGCATATTTACTCTGTATAATAATGCTAATAAACCTGGTATATCATGTTCTGGGGGTGAGTTTTATTGCGTTAAAACCTTAAATTCATTACTGGACAACCTGTATACATATATATGTATATGTATATATATATATATATATATATATATATATATATATATATATATATATATATATATATATATATATATATATATATATATTGTTTGGGCCACAAGGTCATTTAGTTTTTATAGTAGAAATTCGAAGAGTATCGGTTTGAATACTGTTCCATTGCGTTCGGGCAGATGTTTTCTTTTTCTTTACGTTCTAGAAAAACCTTATCGTTTAGCGTGAAACCGAACATTATTCACTTCAATTCGAGAATATCGTGGTATTCGGTAATATTAGTAGTATAGTAATCAATAGAAAATTATAGAAATTATCATTAGATGTGATCATAGTTTTTCCATAAATCATAGACATTCATTCTTTTAAATTCGAGTGCTTATAGTTGGTTCCCACAATCCCTGTTTTTCCTCTCCTTCAATAGTTCACCTCCAGCTAGACAGCAGGGATCCACAAACTCACCATAGAGGGTAAGTGTATCTCTCTTAATTCCATCATACTTATAGTTTTTTGTGTTTTTTTTTGTTTTTTCGAAATTGTATATCATTTATTCCATAAAATTACAGTCCGTTAAAGTTTCATTAACAAAACATTTTTGGTCCATTCGTGCCGCGATATAGATTCAGTTCATATATACAATTATGTCTGACAAAAAAACTCAGTTAAAAATTTTTATAGCAGAGAAAGAACAATATTTCGCTAGAATTCAAAGACTTTTTGATTGTAGTAAGAATATAGCTGATCCGAAACAATTGTGCAGTTTTCAAACAAGGTTCAAAACTCTGGAAGAAAGTAGAAAATTTTTGATAGAAGTTATCGATATAATTAACAAATTATCTTGTGAAATAGATCCAGAATACGTGCCATCATTTCAAATTTTGGAAGTTGTAGACGAAATGTACTGCGAAATTCTCTCTGTCGCTGATCAGGTCTTTTTGAAAGACAATGTATCTAAAAAATTATTTAGAAATCCTCCTAAATTGCCGCAATTAGAGCTTCCAGAATTTTCAGGAGATCCTAAAGAATGACCAATTTTTTACGAGTGTTTCAGTAATCTTATTCATAACAACAATAACTTATGTGACGCTGATCTGTAAAATATTGTCACGCGTGTGCAGACCGCTACTCTGTTACTAAGATAAAACATTATGGCAGAGCAGGTCAATGATACGGGAGTAGCCGACGCGACTAATGAAGTCCCGACGACGACTTCTAATGAGAACGTAGAGTCAAAGAAAGTGACTCTATCGACTTTTTTTCGATATAATAGGACAGCTCGACATCATCTTGAAGACCGAATCCTCTGTGAAATTTTCTGTCTATACGTACCCCTATGAAAAAGCAGATAGAGGAATCGTAAATTTAGAATTGTTTGATACTCTTCCGATGTCTTTTGGAGTGTTCGTTGCTGGAGATAAAAAAGCTCCATGGATATACAAAATTCAGTCAGATCGAGAACTATGCAACATTAGAAGAACATGTGTCCAAGTTGTGGTTACTGTATGTCCATAACTATAATCTGAGCGAAATGGTGCTTCGCGTGCCGTCCTCCATAGTATGGCAAGAGCGAGTTCCCAATCCAACCAACCTGGGCTATCCGACCGATCTATTGATAGGTCTTAATGCTATGGCCTTCAATATGATTCGATTCATGATGGAAACGATTCAAATGCGCGATCAAACACCAACGACAGTTGAAGCCACTGTTTGCGGTGATGCCAATGTTCTGGAATGCTCCCGAGATTGGATGGAGTATAGTAGACTGGCTATGCCAGGTTATCGTAACGCGCTTCAAGCGCAATTAGATTTAGTTGCTGTTGGACAAAGTTCCAATGTCGTTCTGCCTTCCAACATTGCATCATCGCATCTATTGCCCATCATGGACCATAGGTCTGTGGCGGACATGTATAGACGGTTACCATACTATGTGTGGTTATCGTTTGATCTCGTAACACATTCCATAGCTCCCATTATCCCTATTGAGCCACTGCAGGATGCGCAACTGATGAAGCAGGCTCAGGGGAGTGCTACTAAGTCTGGATTTCTCGCAGACGTGGGAACAACAGAATATCTTCCAAATATGGCATCAGAGTTCTCTGTGATAGTCGCCACTCTTCTAGTTCCGGGAATGATCCAGGTAGACATTGACTGGAATGATATTAACGATGTGTCTTCGGACTACGCTGGGTTCGTGGCGTTGCTCGCGAAGAGCCTATTTATGAGGTCAAACACTACGCTAGATTCAATAACTGACGAATCCGCTCGCAGAGTGGAAGATAGGATAGTGGAACTGGGTGTAAGGTCCCAGTTTCTAAATCGAAGATTAGATTATGATCCAGCGGTATATCCTCTCGATAACGTAGATGCGGTTCGGAATCGATTGGATCCTGGGATATTACAGCGATTGAGGACTGGATTTAACGGTTCAGGGTGGATGAATGGTAATCGTGAAATACGTGTAGACGACGGCTTCGGCGGTATGTACAACACCGAATTAGAAATGCGCCCCGTGTATGAGGTGACGTGTTCATCTTTTGACGAATATTTAGATGATGAAAATAGGTTTAAGGCGATGTGGGATATCTTCACCGCTATAGAGGGCTTCTGTAACGCATGGAGAAGGAAAAACTCATCGTTGGCCGAATTGGCTCCAATATTCTTACGTAACATACTATGTTTCCTCATTCGAATGAATGAATATTTACGAAGTAATTATCATACTGGTCTTAGGCTTCCCGCAGATATGATCCGCGGGCTGATAGGGGAAGAAAGGACTTTGCAATGTTTGCGAATTCCTATAAAAGCCAAGAGCATATTAGCCTTTGCAAAAAGCATCGGTCATTCTCTGCCATATTCACGAAAAACCCCCATATTGCAACATATCGGGGTAGAATCTGGCTGTAGTATGAGTATGGTATGGCTTCGACTGGCGTTTAATTTAATAAATAGACAGCTGAATATATATGGTGTAGCTCCAGAGATAGGGCGACAGAAAATCTGGTCCATGGCCTTGACGATGGTCAGGCAAGTGTCGAATTCTCCGCTTCTATCCCATTTAGAGGCTCTCGGAGAGGGAAGGATGTTGAGTCTGATCCCTAGAATTTACGTTAATAACTTGGAAGTTAGCCGCTTCTATGAAATCCTTCAACGTTTGATGACAGGTATGGACCACTTTCCGATTAGGAGTGGGTACGTTAGAAATTGGTTCTTTAAAAGAGATAATTTCCGGCGTACTACTATCGAGCAATTGCGTGAATTGGCCGCGGATGGAACAATCCTTTTCAATAATATAGGAGCGTATGCTGCCCCCCCGTATATTGAAATACATTCACGCCCAAACATAATCGGTTGGTTAAGGGAGTGTGCCGCTAAATATAGAATGGACATCACTTCGTTCGACCGGTTTCTAAATATACATCTACCACTGAAAGTAGATCTAGACGTATCGAAACCTTTTTTTGATCAGCCGTTTCCATTAAACTTCAATTCGAGAATATCGTGGTATTCGGTAATATTAGTAGTATAGTAATCAATAGAAAATTATAGAAATTATCATTAGATGTGATCATAGTTTTTCCATAAATCATAGACATTCATTCTTTAAAATTCGAGTGCTTATAGTTGGTTCCCACAATCCCTGTTTTTCCTCTCCTTCAATAGTTCACCTCCAGCTAGACAGCAGGGATCCACAAACTCACCATAGAGGGTAAGTGTATCTCTCTTAATTCCATCATACTTATAGTTTTTTGTGTTTTTTTTTGTTTTTTCGAAATTGTATATCATTTATTCCATAAAATTACAGTCCGTTAAAGTTTCATTAACAAAACATACATATATATATATATATATATATATATATATATATATATATATATATATATATATATATATATATATATATATATATATATATATATATATATATATATATATATATATATATATATATATATATATATATATATATATATACATATGATATTTTCAGTGATGTCAAATAAAGTAGGGTAGAATTGAATGGGTATTTAGAAATTTCAATAAACTCGAGTGATTATTCATGAATATGTTGAGAAATAAGAAAAACTTTAAATATGTCAAAAAATGTCATGAAGTTGTGAAAATTTGAAATATGTGAAATAGATCAATAATCAAGAAGCTACATGGAAAAAAATGGTGATTTGTCAAAATTGAATGATATATTTTATAAGTATTTACATGGAGATTGAAAGATAGTTTTTTGTTAATCTCAGAAATGATGACTAAATTATGAAATAGAGACTTTTGGGAGAGAGATTAAAAAAAAATAATTATCAAAATCAAATAAATATTGGAGTTTGCGAGGAAGACATAATATATCAGACAGAAGAGAGTTGATAGAAGAAGAAAGAATTTATTGGACACGGAAAGAAGTATAGCAAAGAAAGAACATTATTGAGAATGAGTTGTTAAAATTTGAATATTGGTCAAAATAAATTTAAAAAAGACCACATTAATAATAATAATAACTGTTAAATTTTATATATGTTATAAATTCTTTTTCATTTTGGTGTTATTTATTTTTTTCAATTTTAAGCCGTTGAAGCACCTTCCAACACAAACATCATTACACATAACCAATCTGATCACATTATCCTGGGACACAGAAATCATGCCAATGCCCGATATTCTTCTATTTTTCGCAATGACAAATGAACAGCTAATGCAGTTGTTGTATTGGTATACTCACAGATAGCATCTACTAACCTTTGGAATAGCGATATCATCGATAAAATTCTGGATTTCGGTGGTTGTTTGTATAGAAAATCAATTGCAAGTAGAGCAGCCGTCATTTCAGTAAACGATAATATGGACCTATCAGTAGTAGACATTTATTCATGTATCATAGACGGTGTTGCTGCAACATTAATTTTGAACGAAAAAATTGGCGTAACCGGAAGGGTGGGAATAGAAAGCGAGGGTCCGTTTTTCGCTTCAGCCCAAGAATTGCCGCACCTTTTCGATACAAACGATTTATTAGTATTCACTGCGGGGAGACTATCTGTGGCTGCATTTAAATTCAATAGCGCCTTCTTTGTTTTCGATTCTCACTTCAGGGATGCATGTGGTCGACGCACAGATATTGAAGGTGTTGCATGTTTGTTGATATTTAACGATTTCAACGAACTTCGTCACAGACCAAGAGCCAGTTACCAAATTTAGGTGGTCATTTCAGAAGTCACGAAACCATCGGGCGAATCGCACCTGACTTGCATTATTGCGGCGCTATTCTTTAGCGCCGAAAACAAAATATGCTGCGGTAAAGGAGCTATTCAGCTTCCAATAAGTAACACCCCATATCCAGATTTCCATACGGTCTTTTTGACTGAACAACATCCTTAGTCAAAAGGATTCCTTTGGGAAATCAGTAAGTATATTCTCCTTGCCTTTGGCTCCACGCAGGCTACTCTAAGAACCGACCTTGGTCTGGGCGCCCCTGTGGTGGTTTTCTCCGGGCAGATATATCACAGGGTATCAAATATAGATACATCGAACGCCCACTTTGGGTCTCTTTATTTTCTCGATTCTGGAGAAGCCATGCGGTATCGGCTTCGAATGCAATAAGTAGAGGCTGCGATATGAATTTGTTAGAACAAATAGATGTATTTAGTGAACCCTTTCGCTCAACAATTTTGTTCGTTGGGTCGGTTGGTGCAGGACGAAGTAGATGCACATGGTCGCGACCGCGTACCTCGCGATTTTAAGGTTCGGATGATTTACCCACCGCGTAAATTTATATTTACGTTAATCTTTACCAATAGTGATGTCAGGCAGAGGATCAACACGAGGACGTGGCACTGGACGCCCACCTGCTCCAGAATTTGACCAAACAGAAGCCCCAACTCCCACAGTCTCCAAGCCTTCGGAGCCAAATTGGCACGACCGGCAGAGGAATCGCAGTCAACAGTGGCGGCAGAAAGTTAACGCTAAAACAATTAGTGATTTTAATACTTAAAATTTAGAATCGTTACTTATAAGTTTATTTTCAGAATTCAGTAGTTTAAGTGATGCTCTTAAGACTGCTCATGTGGAACCACAGCAGCAAGAGATTCAATTTAGTGTTACAGTTCGCGGTATTGGTTTGACACTTTTCGAGTGCACCAACCGAATTTTACTTCAAATGCCAGAGATTGATTGTCCGATTCACTCTTTATATCGCGTTGCATTGCTACAGTTTGCGGCTAAGTACGATACTATCAATTTGAGTGGTAATATTGGATTTTGTGAGCCAATGGCTCAAATGTATTCTACCATTCTTACAAATGAAGTGCGCGAGGTCGTGAAAATGAATCCATTAGTTTTAACACCTGTAGGAGGAATAATTAATTACTTAGGAAGATGTTCCATCTTGAATTGTAAATTTTTCCCTTCCCTGACACAACAAGTAACTCCATTAACTCCAAGCTACTATTAATAGCTTGCGGGATGTTGTTACCCTGCTCGCTAACCCTAACACCCCTGTTGACGTCAGGTTACAATATATCAACCTGAACAGTATTCCAGGCGCTCAGTTCGAGGACGAATTAAATCCAATCTTGGTAAATCCAGATGATGTCATCCCCCCGGACTATAATATTGAGCAGATTAGAATTGATCTTCTGGTGAGGGTTAAAGCGTACCTCGTCTCGGCCTTTACTTCCATACGACCCCCGATACGGATCGAAAGGTTCACGCAGCTCCTTCTAATGCAGATGAAATAGGAGCTATTTTCCGCAGTTTCAATGGCGAGGTCCCATCACCTGGGCAAGTACGCGTTCACTACGGACAAGATGGTTTCATGTAGATTTCAAAATTGTCTCCCATCGTAGATCCCGTGTGTTATCCATTATTGTTTCCACACGGCGATCTAGGATGGTCGATGAAATTGGATAGAAGCCGTATTGTCCGCAGGACACGCGTAAGCAAACGGGAATTCGACTGCTACCGCCTTATGCGGCGAGTAGGTTAATTCAACCCCGTTTTGCACTACGCACGCGGTGACAGTTACGTTTGGCTTCAAGATAACGTGAGTAATCTTGAAACCTACAAAACTCGATCTGGTCGTGTCGTGATCCTGCCGAGTAGCTTTACCGAGGATCCGAGGTACATGATGCAAAATTACCAGGACGCTATGGCCATCGTGTGCAAATGCGGCAGACTATCTTTAATTGTGACTTTCACCAGTGATCCTCAATGGAGAAAGATAAGAGATAATTTAGGCTTTGAGTTAGTGCATCCTCAAGATAGACCGGAATTGATTGCGCGTGTGTTTGAACAAAAAAGGAAAGCACTTTTCGAGGATGTTTTGAAAAACGAAATTTTTGGTATAGCTATAGCTTAAGTGTATGCCATAGACTTTCAGAAATGCAGTTAACCTCACATGCATTGTCTTTTGGCATTGTGTGATGAGGATAAACTGCGGGAACCCGAAGATGTGGACAAGTATATCTGCGCCGAATTTCGGGAAAGAAATACGAGTCCTTTGGGCATAGTTATGGCATCCATGATTCATGGTCTATGCGGAAATCGTGGCTTAAATTAACCGTGTATGGTCGATGGTATTTGCTCTAAAGGTTACCCTTCGCCGAACACGCGAACATTGATGAGGGATAACGTCCTGAATGCCGTTGTAGGGACAATGGGCGCTTAGCAGATTTAACTCGGCGCAATTGCGGGTTGCAAAGAGTGTATACTCGCGATGTGGTTCCTCATAACCCTTATCTGTGTTTGAAGTACGAATCCCACATTAATGTCGAAGCGTGTTCGAACGTCATCGTCTGCAGATACATCTTTGAATATATCATTAAGGGACCGGACGCTGCCGTTATCCGAGTAGAAAATGAAATCGTCTTCGATGAAATAAGAGCTTATCTCGATTCGCGTTATATTTTATCCGGCGTTTGTTTCCGATTCACGGAAATAGTTACACAATCTTCAGACTACCGATTCATCTACCCGGAGAACGAAAGGTATTTTTTAGTGATGGTCAAGAGAAGATTGTGGTCCAGAAAAACGAGAACAAGCTTTCTATTTTGGAAGACTTCTTCAGGCTGAACGCGGAGAATTCGGACGCACGCCAGTATGTCTACTGCGATATTCCGTTGGATTTTCCTCACAACTATACGCAACGTTGATGGAGAGAAAGGCAACGAAGGAGTAACGTCATTCCTAGGATGTACACCAAAGGTCCTAAATTTGTTGGGAAATTCCACCTCCGAATTCTCCTACTTCATATGCATGGGCACCAATCCTTTCAAGATCTTCGCACAGTAAATGGTGTTGTTTACGATACATTTCAAGAAGCTGTCCGACAAAGATATTTGGTCTCTTCCGGCGATGAATAAAAAAAAAACTCTTGGACATGCTGCACTGGTTGCAATGCCAGGCAGCATGCGCAACTTGTTTGCATATATATTATGCTTCTGTGAAGTTGGAATTCCTCTATCTATGTGAGACAGTTTCAAGGAATATATGTGTTAGGATTTTCGGATGTTCGGTTTGTCCAGCAGCGTTGCCGAAATAAAAAATTGCAGGGAATTTACCCGTACGTCATCTGGAATTTGACACTATGACTATGACATTGGAGATCATGAAATATTCAACCCGGACCAGTTCAATTTAGATCAGTGCAGAGTATTCGATCAAGTTTTGGCAGCCGTCAATTCTCCCTTGATCGGGCAAAGATACTTTTATTTGCAAGGCAGCGGGGGTACAGGGAAGACCTATCTGTACAACTCTTTACTTTCCTTCTTGACGTATCAACACATTCCGGTTAATGCAGTGGCCTTCGCTGGCATTGCTGCATTGTTATTGAGGAATGGTAGAACGGACCATTCGGCGTTCAGATTACCTTTGAACCTGGGGGCCGGACTCCCATTCTTCGATAACGGCACAAAACGAGGAAGCCGCTGCATTCAGGAATGTTCGATTGATAATTTGGGATGAAATTACTATGGTTAGCTATTATGCTTTAGATGCTGTGGATCGCCTTCTTCAAGACGTATGTGCCAACTCCCGTCCTTTCGGTGGAAAGTGCATACTTCTTGGAGGAGACGTGAAACAGCTCTTGCCTGTAGCTAACTATAGAGTTCAGCAGATCGGATTTGGAGAACGAAAATAAAATCAGTACGTTGCAGGAGTTCAGGTCATACATGTAGGTGGTACTCAATAAGAAATTGTAAGCGCAAGGATGCTACGAGATTCGGGATTTTTCAAAAATTATACTAGGGGAACGAATTAAATGATGTTTTTTTGAAAAAAGTAGGACGCTTTGATTCGATCCTTATCCCGCCGTGTTACGGATCACTGATACAAAAAATCTTACGTACATTTGGGTATAGGCATAGACACACAAAGTGAATTTGGAATCTGAAGAATCTGAAGAAAGATTTTCCTTTAAATTTCGGTATGAAGATGTCAGAAATACTGAAAAGGCTATCACGGATTTAACTATACCACTGAAGATCTTTTGATAAAGCCACTATAGAATTCAGCAGATCGAACTGTTCTTCTGAAATTGTCGACCGTGGAGACACTTTCTTCCTCTTGAACTCACTCTCAACATGAGAACCGGACCGGAGGAACTGGTATTCGCAACATGGCTTCCATTTGGGGACGTTGCATTCAGCTAAGTCAGAAGAAAGTAATTTCACGTGCTCTCACGAAGAAGCAGACACTAGAATTATATTTCACATTTCAAAAGCAGCACCGACATCTAGAGCAGTCATAAAAGCGTCGGATACGGATATTTCTCTGTTGGTAAATTAATATAAATTTCCAGAGATGAAGATATGGATGAATAACACTTCCGCAAAAGTGTACCGATAAATCGGTAGTCGACTGCTCTAAATTAGCAACAGCGTTCGGACCGGACTTACGTCGAGCGTTGTCCGGTTTCCACGCCTTCACTGGGTGTGATTACAAGGCTGCGTTTTTTCGAAAAAGAGAAGTGCGGCCGTATAAAAATCCTAGAGAAGAACGATCGTTTGCTGAATGTTTTCGCGTCTTCAGAGGATATCACGGATTTGGAGAACGAAAATAAAATCAGTACGTTGCAGGAGTTCACGTCATACATGTAGGTGGTACTCAATAAGAAATTGTAAGCGCAAGGATGCTACGAAATTCGGGATTTTTCAAAAATTATACTAGGGAAACGAATTAAATGAGGTTTTTTTGAAAAAAGTAGGGCGTTTAGATTCAATCCTTACGTACGATATAGAGGAAGGTACCCAAATTTGAGATAGGCGCCTAATTTGAGATAGCTCCGCATATTATGGTATATGTAACGTCATCTAACAAAAGTGGTGTAGTAGGGTGATGTTACAGTTCGGTAAAGACGAGAATAAAGTGTTAGCTAATTTAAGAAAACTATTCCTCTTGTTTTTGTATAACTCCTCATACTCATCAGGAATATGTGAATACAAATAAGGAATTAAGGAATTCAAATCCATAGAGAGTTAATTTCCATAATACTCTGTGATCCTGGACACGAAGTACCTATTTATATCCTTGAATTCGAAATAGCAAAATTGCAAGAAGTGAACTTTTTCCAAATCAAGTGTGCCGTTAGATTAAACGATAAGTAAATATATTTCTGAATGAAAATTTTAGCTATAGAAAACATATAAGCCTTATACTTTTATGTATTATTGAGAACAGTTTAGAGAATGTACGCTAAAAAAATTATATCGGAAATGGAAATCATTATCTTTCAATAGAATCAAAAACATTATCAAACTACAGATGTGAAGAGTACATGTCATAGTTTTGATTCATACGCATAAAGTTTGGATCTTGCAAATATCATTTAAATAGATTTCATTTTTTGTGGTCTGTTACCATAGCAACGCGGTCGGCAACTGTTTCAGAGAGTAGAGAGCATTTGCGTGTATTCATTGAAATTGAATTATGTGAATGCATTACACTAAAAGCTCCCAATGTTCTTGGGCATTGTTTATATCACATGAAATTTAGTGGTGTAGAATTTGTATACCTAAACAGTGTGATGCTTACAAATACAACATTTAAATTATTAGTTTTCAAGTTTTTGTCAGTTCTCGCGAAGATTCCGAATCAAACGGTTGTGGTTAACATCTGTGTTATTATTGGCGTCTCATCGAGAATTTATTGTTCAAAATGTCGGATAAGAACTGGAATGGAATATTCTAAACAGCAATGATCCACCAGACGATCCGGGAGGAAGAAATACGGATAAGTACCAGGATTCATTATCACAAACTAGCATAACATCTGAATCTTTTCTCTCAATCTCTAAATCTAATTAACGATAAAAATATTGATAATAATGATTACAACTGAAATATTCAATAACATTTGCTCACAACAAACAATTAGTAATTCACAAAATAGTATTATAGTTCATAACAATTCCATTGCCGCAGGTCCTGAGGCTGTACTGCAGGTCCTGCAGGGTAATTTTAGTGAAAAGTGAGTAACATTATTTTTTACATAGCATGAATTTGTATTGTTTGAGATCTTGCTGTTCTTTATGAATCACGTTTTGTATTACCTATATGTATGAATATAAAAAAAAATTAAGTTTTGTTATCTGCACAGTAATATATATATATATATATATCTATATATATTTTTTTATTTACAATTTTCCTGGAATTACGTGACTTATAACATGCAAAATTACAATTTACCAAAGAAATTAAAAAGAAATTTTTTTTTCTCGAAATGACGCTAATATCATATGCAAATGTACCGATTCGGAACAGTGCTATTGAATTACTATTTTCAACAGGCTTTGTTGCTTGACGAGTAATATCATTTAACGACACTTTCGTATTAACTTTACTCCAAGCACGATCTTTTTTTAGAAGTGGAGAGGGCTCATTGCCATATCTAACAGAATATTGAGCTGCATAAGATATATTCACTGGTATTTTATAAAAATTCAGATAATCCCTAAGATTCTTCAGTTCAAATAATTTGTCCTTATTTACAGAAGGTGATATATCAGCATTGCAGGGAATAACAGTCTGAACACTAGTTTCTTTGTTATTACGTTTTGTTTTTTTAAGAAGATTTTTCAATAAGGAGATATCGTTATCGTCCAAATTTACGTCTATTATATTTTCACCAATGATTTCAATATTTGGCTTGATAGTTGAACTGCTCGAGTTCAATTCAACAGTTTTAGTATTGCATTTTATATCATTTTTAGCTTTCGATGCATTTTTATTCGAAATTTGTATTGCCTTTTCGTTTTTAGAAATTGAAGTATTTTTTGGAGTTTGATCTAAAAATGTTTCCGATACGGAATTATCTCTTTTATTGGTCTTCTTCATCTTCATCGTCGGAAATAAGAAAGATTTCAATTGGTTCAGGATCCAATTTCGATTCTAGTGTAGATACCATATTATCTTCTTTGGGTGTATCTTTTATTACTTCTCCTTTATCCACTATCGATTGCGCTGGTATTACTGGATTGACTATCTCATCTTCAACAATTTTGTCAGATTTATTTCCAAATGCCCAGGGGTATTTTTTTAATATTTCTTCAGAATTATCACATCGTTTTAAATATATAATAGGTAAATTATCCATTATTTTTTTTATGGAACATCCTCCTTCACTATGTTTATTAGTCTCTTCCATTGATCGAAAAACTGTTCTGCATAAAGTGCACCTCATGTGATTCATTATATGTTTTTTCAAATCTTTAGAATTATATAAAATGCCATTACATATATCACAAATTAAAAGTGTTTTATTAGCATATTTTACTGTTACTAACGAATCTATGGAATCCTCGCCTTCAACAGGATACAAATTTGTTTTCTGTTTTTTAGGTTTTGAAGAATTCGTACAATCAGATAATTTCCTTTTGCATGTATTGTCCAAATTATTCGGTAAACGGGATTCTTCAGCTTCTATATTATGAACTGAAGTTCCCTGATGTGGTTGGCATTTATCTTCATCAACTTCTCCGGCATCTCGTGTAAAAGGACTCACTTCAGGACTTAAAGTAGGTGAAACGAACTCTGATGATTTGATTGAAGCGGATTCTGGAAATATTTCTATATTTGGAATTACATGAGGTGTGATTTTATTTTCCAAATCTATATCCGCTATACTGTTTTCTTCCATTTCAACAAGTTTCTTTGCTGCTCTGATTTCTTTTCTTCTCCTCTTTGCTGTTCTTCTTTTCTTTTTATACTCCTCCAAGCTGCTTGTAATCTCGTTTCTATCAATATAAACGATCGGAGACATGTTGCATTCAGTAATTGAGGAAGGTAATTTTATTTTCGGATATTTTATCAATAGGTTGTAAACAGTTTGATGCATACATGTCTTCGGTTTACAAGCCGCCATAGCCTGTAATGAAAATACTTAATTTTTCATACTTATGCAAGGCATAAACTATATAATACCTTTAGTTCCTTATCGTTTACTATAGAACTGGACCTGAACTTGAACATTTTATTGTTCGGCTAGAATGCACAAAGGTAAATTAGTTGGTGGACAGGAGGGGCAAAATAGGAGGTCGCCTGGCATTGCAAGAAGGGTTGCGTAACACGCAAGTGCGGATGTTTAAAAAATGCACTGCACTGCAGCTTCATCTGAAAATGTACCGATTCGGAACACTGTTTTAATCGGTTAGAATGCACAAAGGTAAATTAGTTGGTGGACAGGAGGGGTAAAATAGGAGGTCGCCTGGCATTGGTCGCCAGTGCAAGAAGGGTTGCGTAACACGCAAGTGCGGATGTTTAAAAAATGAACTTGAAAATGTTTCTTTTTTGAAGAAATATTTCGATACGGCGTTCTGGAAAGAGAGAAATTCAACAACAAAAATGGCGACAAGATTGCTGCATTTTGTGGATTCACCCAGCCACCTAACGAACTTACTGATTCGTTCCCAAGGTTGCTATGTGTGACGAATAAGAAAGAGAGAGAGAGGAGGACGCAACTCGAACTTCTGTTGGCCTCCTGTGAGAATATGTTTAAATTTTGTTGTATGTATTACCTATACCTATAATATAAAAAAACTATGAAATATGTCAAATTTTTTTATTATATATGAGACTCATTGAAAAATGTTTGAAGAAATCTCGTATAATTGAAATGAATGCAATAAAACATAGAGTATCTCAGAATAGAGTTTCTAATTGAAGTTATTGCTGGTCTACATCTACAGACTTAGACATTCCTCTGGTATCTTCTACTATGTCTAGAGACAGATCCGACCCGATTCTAAGTAAGTTTATGTTAATTATAAGACATAAATGCCAATTAACAACAAAGATAAACTATATAAAATAAGGCCAACGATTGAAACGTTGAACGAAACAGTTACGTCTCTCTATCAAGAGTGTTGATGAATCAATGATAATATTCAAAGGTCATAGTTCATAGGTACAATATAATCCCATGAAGCCAATAAACGTGGTTAGAGAATTTGGTGTTCATCTGATCAAAATGGGTTTATATACGAAGAAATTCCATACATATTACGGCAAAAATGAAATAGTCAAAGCCTATATACACAGGCTTAGTGAAAGAGTAATTTTAAATTTGAGTTTAACTGAACAGTTGGAATTTGAAGTGAAAAACTCAGATTTAAGCTGTTACACAGAAGATATAATATGCAGCAAGAGCAAGATGCTTCGGTATTACACATTCAAAAGAATGGCGAAGAACAGGTATTTGTTTGATCTTGAGAATTGGAAAACTGTTTGCGAAAAATCAAGAAGAGGTGTTTTAAATTATTCATGACCATGGCTAATGACGAAACATGAGACAAAGCATATTGTGGCTTTCTATACATTTTCTGCTTCAAAGAGTCGATGCAAGTTGATGACTCCCCCACTGAAATCACAACTAGAGAGAGATATACAATAGATCTCTTAATCTTTTTTGAAGTATTTAATTAGACCTTTCAAACTAAAAAAACCAAAGGTTCTAGCATGAACATTAAACGACTTATGATCAAAATAATGTCGGTACCTACTTTTTTCTATGAAAAAAACAGTGAAAACAACCCCCTTACTACTCCCCTAATTGAAATTGATCCTCAGTCCTTCGTGGTTCTCTTTATATATGTATTTTCAATACACCCAAGAAGTTTAGCCAATTTAAAAATTTCAGAAAAATTGGAGTTTAAAGAAAAAACGATTTTTTGCGATTTCGTATTTTTCACCCTTTCCTTCAAAATATCTCCGAAATTACTGGAGATACGAAAAAAATGGTGAAGCAACAAATTGTAGCTTTTTTAATAACCTGAATTTCTTTGTGCATAGATTTTCTGTGCAGTGAATATTGGGCGAGATATAGCCGTTTAAAATCTCTATTTACAAGCGAATACCACCCTATTCGAGCCTTTTAAACTCACCCTATTTAAAAACTAAGGGATCTTCAGGAATTCAATTCATATGGTCTTATAGCTCTTGAAAAGCCCTACAAATTCGTTTTTGAAAAAACTTCCTATCACTAAAAATGAAGGAGCTATATTTAAAAAACCAATAAAAAAATTTTCGAAACATTCGAATAGCACGGTTCAAAGCGTAATAATCTACATCGGGTGCAGAAAAGTTGGACTGTATTGTAATTCTGCTTGTTCTGCGCTATGGTGTCGCACGATGCAAAGAGAATATGCGCAGATGGGGACTATTAAACGAACCGGCACTGTGCGACTGTGGACACACTCAAATCACCTCCCACCTCACGCGGTACGCGCTGTGCCCAAGCACCTGCACCATGAAGGATTTGATGAATGCCACCCCAGAAGCGCTGAACGTGGCCAAGTTCTGGTCCAAGACATCATAAAATGAAAATTATTTGAATGTGATATATATCTATACATCTATATATTTTTATACCCTTTTTTTGTACTTGTTTATATCTGTCTTTGTATTTATTAGGCTTACTTTATATATGATGCTTCTGACACGATTAAATAAATAAATAACAATAGATCTCAGTGCCACAACAGAAATATTCTTGTATGATGATGAAAAAAGAAAATACGCCTCTTCGGGGAATTTTCTGAGTCAAGCTCAATGAAGTACGACATTGGAGAGTCAATGAGAGGATGCTTAACAGGATTCAGAATCACTGTTTCAAAGTCCCAGATGCAGTGACAAAGAGCTTAAGATACCTAGAAGAGAACTGTAACAAAATGATGGAAGAAGAATCTTACAAAATATTCATAAACGGGGAGCAATATTTTGCAATCAGAGATTCTTCAATATCATACACACATACAAAACCGAACAGTAGACAGTTAAGGGAAAGAGATCTGAGCTTGATGGAGCTGGCAAGAAGTAAACCCCTTGAGAGAAGACAATGGCTAATTGGGCATATGAATGAGGAAGAGCCTTCTGCAAATAAATCAAAGAAAGACCTTGAAGATGTGATTTCTCATGGCTCTGATTTCGCAGAACTTGATTCAGGATCTTTTGCATTTGAAGCTCTCATTTTCTCTCTCTCTCTCATAAACGGAATAAACAGAAGGTGGTACTTTGATAATTACTTCACGTCACTACCTCTACTAGAAAAACTAAATGTTGAACAAACACTAGCGTGTGGATCTATAAGATGTGATAGGACATGACTTCCCAACAACATGATCGATAGTTAAGCTCTCAAACGTGGACAGTATGACGTTCGCTTTTATTTTATGAACGTACGATTTCGGAAGTAGCAGGATAACAGACCATTCATATGGCTAGTTACTTCAACGGTAGTGAAGAAACCTCTGTAGAACGAACTTAAAGAGATGGATCAAAGTTGCCGATCTCAGCTCCCATGTCTTGAAAGACTATAATAAATAGATGGAAGGAGTGGACCACGCAGAAAGATTGAGATCTAATTATGGAGTAAACAGACGATCTAAAAAATGGTGGCACCGTTTGTTTTGGGGTCTCATTGATACGGCTCTTATAAATTTCTAAATAAATGATTCGGAAATCAGAAGTGAACAGTATTTTCTAGATTTTCGCTGGTCAGTTGCGATGGGGCTACCAGCACATTGACAATGTGTAGCCAATGAAAAAACGTTCTGCTGAGACTAACGTTGTCCTGTCCCTAATAAAAAAGGCGTGGCAATGTATTCCCTATTTTCTCAGATGTTCGTCTTCCAAATCGGAGTGCTCATTGAGCAATTTTCGAAAAAAATCGAGGTAGATGTGAAGTTTTGCAGTAAAAAAGGCATTCAATCCAAATCACTGTACAAATGTTCTTCTACATATCGTGTATCACTCTGTTGTGACACTGCCAAAACATTTTCTTGGAATTTCACCAGGTATCCTTTCAGAAAGAATTTAAGCAGCATGTTCAACATTTGATATTTTTCATTATGCTTCTCATTGAATAGAAAATATGGTTCCTCCAGAAGAGTATTATAAGAAAATCTTGAGTTTTTGAACAATTAACTGATCAATTAATCATTTGTGCACAAATTCGTTACAAAAGCGTTAGTTAAATATAAGAAGCATCATTAATAACTTGATTTATTAGTGTATTGTTAGAATTGAAGAGAATTGATTGATACATTGGAGAATTAAATTGTTAGAATGGAAAGAAATTCAACAGCCCAAGTGCATATTCAGATTGTTCTTCATATTTGATAGTGACCAAGTTCAGAAGAATGAAATCGAGTATATTTTTCATGAAGAGCTATCGATCAAATGTCTCTGCGTATCAGAAAATCTTATGATCTTATGACCCTAAAATATACGCTGAAAATGCATAATTAAAATTAAATAAATATATAAGATATTTTATATTATAACACTTACTTGAAGTTGGTAGTATCAAGTAGGGTGATGTTACAGTTCGGTGAAGACGAGAATAAAGTGTTAGCTAATTTAAGAAAACTATTCCTTTTGTTTTTGTATAACTCCTCATACTCATAAGGAATATGTGAATACAAATAACGAATTAAGGAATTCAAATCCATAGACAGTTAATTTCCATAATACTCTGTGATCCTGGACACGAAGTACCTATAAGCCTTATACTTTTATGTATTATTGAGAACAGTTTAAGAGGATGTACGCTAAAAAAATTATATCGGAAATGGAAATCATTATTTTTCAATAGAATCAAAAACATTATCAAACTACAGATGTGAAGAACACATGTCATAGTTTTGATTCATACCCATAAAGTTTGGATCTTGCAAATATCATTAAAATAGATTTCATTTTTTGTGGTCTGTTACCATAGCAACGCGGTCGGCAATTGTTTCAGAGAGTAGAGAGCAATTGCGTGTATTTATTGAAATTGAATTATGTGAATGCATTACACTAAAAGGTCCAAATGTTCTTGGGCATTGTTTATATCACATGAAATTTTGTGGTGTAGAATTTGTATACCTAAACAGTGTGATGCTTACAAATACAACATTTTAATTATTAGTTTTCAAGTTTTTGTCAGCTCTCGCGAAGATTCCGAATCAAACGGTTGTGGTTAACATCTGTGTTATTATTGGCGTCTCATCGAGAATTCATTGTTCAAAATGTCGGGTAAAGAACTGGAATGGAATATTCTAAACAGCAATGATCTACCAGACGATCCGGGAGGAAGAAATACGGATGAGTACCAGGATTCATTATCACAAACTAGCGTAACATCTGAATCTTTTCACTCAATATCTAAATCTAATTAACGATAAAAATATTGATAATAATGATTACAACTCAGAAATATTCAATAACATTTGCTCACAACAAACAATTAGTAATTCACAAAATAGTATTATAGTTCAAAACAATTCCATTGCCGCAGGTCCTGCGGCTGTACTGCAGGTCCTGCAGGGTAATTTTAGTGAAAAGTGAGTAACATAATTTTTTACATAGCATGAATTTGTATTGTTTGAGATCTTGCTGTTCTTTATGAATCACGTTTTGTATTACCTTTATGTATGAATATAAAAAAAAATTAAGTTTTGTTATCTGCACAGTTTTAATCGGCTAGAATGCACAAAGGTAAATTAGTTGTTGGACAGGAGGGGCAAACTTGGAGGTCGCCTGGCATTGGTTGCCAGTGCAAGAAGGGCTGCGTAACACGCAAGTACCGATGTTTAAAAAATGCACTGCACAGCAGCTTCATCTGCAAATGTACCGATTCGGAATACTGTTTTAATCGGCTAGGATGCACAAAGGTAAATTAGTTGGTGGGCAGGAGGGGCAAACTTGGAGGTCGCCTGGCATTGGTTGCCAGTGCAAGAAGGGTTGCGCAACACGCAAGTGCGGATGTTTAAAAAATGCACTGCACTGCAGCTTCATCTGCAAATGTACCGATTCGAAACACTGTTTTAATCGGCTAGAATGCACAAAGGTAAATTAGTTGGTGGACAGGAGGGGCAAAATAGGAGGTCGCCTGGCATTGGTTGCCAGTGCAAGAAGGGTTGCGTAACAGGCAAGTGCGGATGTTTAAAAAATGCACTGCACTGCAGCTTAATTTGCAAATGTACCGATTCGGAACACTGTTTTAATCGGCTAGAATGCACAAAGGTAAATTAGTTGGTGGGCAGGAGGGGCAAACTTGGAGGTCGCCTGGCATTGGTTGCCAGTGCAAGAAGGGTTGCGTAACACGCAAGTGCGGATGTTTAAAAAATGAACTTGAAAATGTTTCTTTTTTGAAGAAATATTTCGAGACGGTGTTCAGGCAAGAGAGAAATTCAACAACAAATGGCGACAAGATTGCTGCATTTAGTGGATTCACCCAGCCACCTAACGAACTTACTTATTCTTTCCCAAAGTTGCTATGTGTGACGAATAAGAAAGAGAGAGAGGAGGACGCAACTCGAACTTCTGTTGGCCTCCTGTAAGAATATGTTTGAATTTTGTTGTATGTATTACCTATACCTATAACATAAAAAAAATATAAAATATGTCAAATTTTTTTATTATATATGAGACTCATTGAAAAATGTCTGAAGAAATCTCGTATAATTGAAATGAATGCCATAAAACATAGAGTATCTCAGAATAGAGTTTCTAATTGAAGTTATTGCTGGTCTACATCTACAGACTTAGACATTCCTCTGTTATCTTCTACTATGTCTAGAGACAGATCCGACCCGATTCTAAGTAAGTTTATGTTAATTATAAGACATAAATGCCAATTAACAACAAAGATAAACTATACAAAATAAGGCCAATGATTGAAACGTTGAACGAAATAGTTACGTCTCTCTATCAAGGGACAAAGCATATTGTGGCTTCTTATACATTTTCTGCTTCAAAGAGTCGATGAAAGTTGATGACTCCCCCACTGAAATCACAACTAGAGAGGGATTTACAATAGATCTCAGTGCCACGACAGGAATATTCTTGTATGTTGATGAAAAAAGAAAATATCGCCTCTTCGGGGAATTTTCTGAGTCAAGCTCAATGAAGTACGACATTGGAGAGTCAATGAGAGGATGCTTAACAGGATTCAGAATAACTGTTTCGAAGTCCCAGATGCAGTGACAAAGAGCTTAAGATAAGTAGAAGAGAACTGTAACAAAATGATGGAAGAAGAATCTTACAAAATATTCATAAACGGGGAGCAACATTTTGCAATCAGAGATTCTTCAATATCATACACACATACAAAAACGAACAGTAGACAGTTAAGGGAAAGAGATCTGAGCTTGATGGAGCTGGCAAGAAGTACAACCCTTGAGAGAAGACAATGGCTAATTGGGCATTTGAATGAGGAAGAGCCTTCTGCAAATAAATCAAAGAAAGACCTTGAAGATGTGATTTCTCATGGCTCTGATTTCGCAGAACTTGATTCAGGATCTTTTGCATTTGAAGCTCTCATTTTCTCTCTCTCTCTCATAAACGGAATAAACAGAAGGCGGTACTTTGATAATTACTTCACGTCACTACCTCTACTGGAAAAACTAAAAGTTGAACAAACACTAGCGTGTGCAACTATAAGATGTGATAGGACATGACTTCCCAACAACATGATCGATAGTTAAGCTCTCGAACGTGGACGGTTTGACGTTCGCTTTTCTTCTATAGACGTACGATTTTGGAAGTAGCAGGATAACAGACCATTCATATGGCTAGTTACTTCTACGGTAGTGAAGAAACCTCTGTCGAACGAACTTAAAAATATGGATCAAAGTTGCCGACCTCAGCTCCCATGTCTTGAAAGACTATAATAAATAGACGAAAGGAGTGGACCACGCAGAAAGACTGAGATATAAATGATTCGGAAATCAGAAGTGAACAGTATTTTCTAGATTTTCGCTGGTCAGTTGCGATGGGGCTACCAGCACATTGACAATGTGTAGCCAATGAAAAAACGTTCTGCTGAGACTAACGTTGTCCTGTCCCTAATAAAAAAGGCGTGGCAATGTATTCCCTATTTTCTCAGATGTTCGTCTTTCAAATCGGGGTGCTCATTGAGCCATTTTCGAAAACAATCGAGGTAGATGTGAAGTTTTGCAGTAAAAAAGGCATTCAATCCAAACCACTGTACAAATGCTCTTCCACATATCGTGTATCACTCTGTTGTGACATTGCCAAAACATTTTCTTGGAATTTCGCCAGGTATCCTTTCAGAAAGAATTTAAGCAGTATGTTCAACATTTGATATTTTTCATTATGCATCTCATTGAATAGAAAATATGGTTCCTATATCATTAATTATTTGTACGATGTGCGAAATGGAACAAAAAACAAAAAATTCTAGTTGTAAGCATTACAATCATGTCCAAACGCGACGGTACTTCAAAGTACAACCATGTACATTTTTGTGTAAAATTCGAATAAAAATTTATAAAAAATTGTAGGTACTATTTCATCTATTTAAAATCCTACTATCCAAAAAGCTTTCGAAAAAAGCGAAGATGTAATAGGCCAGGCTATAAAGAGCCTTAGGGTATTTACAGAGTGGAGCCGGGATGTACGCTGGTAGCCGGGATGGTAGCTTACTCGCTTACTGCGATGTAACAATCTTTCCATAGTTGGCAACGTACCCGTGCACAGTGGAGCCTGGCTGGTTACCTCGATGGGCGCAGGGATCCTGGATGGATAGAAATATAATTGCTACCACGATTGTTTACATAGCTTGAAGCTATGTGAAACGGCTAGCACCTGCGTATTTTGCAACCGCCTTTTTATTATGCCAGTCCCGTATGTCACTGACAACAGTTGGCTGCTGCATACGTGTTGCAATTTTTGTTTGTGGATATAATATTATCAATACAATTTGTGATTTACTGTGATTTACTACTTGTTTTCTTGATGGCATTGGATGTGGAAAAACTTATAGCAGAGGTACTCCACAGAGCTCCATTCCAGAAGTTTTATTTATACAATATTATAATGGATTTTCATCAAGTATCGGCCCAATTAATTGTATATTTATTTATTGCAGTGTTGAAACTATAATAATGGTATAAGAAGGAAAAATATAACTTGAAAAATAAACAGAAAAACTTAAAAAGATATGTTTCATTTACATAACTACATTTTCAAAAAAGTTAAAATTATGATATTTGAAACTTGAATAGTACTAAACACGCACAAAACAGTATAACTGATAGCAGCTCTTATTTTAAACATTTTATTTCATTCATCATATTCTATAGGATTCGCACTAAAATACATTTTTAGTAAGTCACGTATTTGTTTGGCATGTGTTGGTAGACGAATTCTGGTACCACCATGATTCAATGACATTTTTTTAGGAAATGAAATTATCTGCTTTAGGTGATGTTCCACTCCTTCATCGATTATAGTATTTTGTAACACACAGCAACATTTTATTATCTTATCTGCAGTTGTTACGTCAGTTTCAATAGTCTTTGAAAATATTCTCCATTTGGCATACAAAATTCCAAATGCACACTCCACAGTTTTTCTTGCCCTGGATTGTCGTTTGTTGTACATTGCCTCATCAGGAAAAAGGTTGGCCTCGTTGTAAGGCTTCATGACATTTCTCATCAAAGGGTAAGCATCGTCTCCAAGTAAAACTAGAGGAGTTTGAATGTTTGTTAAAGGTAGACATTTGTCAGTAGGAAGCTGTAAAGTGTTGTCCTGAAGCATTTTATAGATGACGGATGTACGAAATGTTCCGCCGTCACTCTGCTTTCCAAAACCTCCTACGTCTATAGTAGTGAAACGATAGTTACTATCAGCCACACCTTGCAAAACAACAGAAAAGAAATGCTTATAGTTGTAATATATTGTGCCTGAACCTGGGGGTGCAATAATTCTCACATTTTTTCCATCTATACACCCGATACAGTTAGGATAGTTGAACATTCGTTCGAAATCTCTTGATATATTTTCAAAGTCTTTTGCTGTTTGTGCTGGCATATGTAAAGGTTGCAATACCTCCCACAAAGCATCGACAGTTTCTTTTACGATTTCACCTACGGTAAAGGCACCCATTCTAAATGAAAACGATAGATGTTTGAAAGATGTACCTGTGGCTAGATAACGCAATGTTAGAACAAGTCGTTCTTTCTGTGAAATGGGATTAGTGTGAAAATTACACCAATTCTTCTGTAGTTTTGAGGATACTAAATTCTTTATGTAATCAAAGGTGTCAGTCTCCATACGTAGATATTCAAAAAACCTATCAGGATGGTTTCTCAACTTCTTGTATAAATGATGAAATTCGCCGTAATATTCCCTTTCCATGTTCACAGGGTGAACATTAAACTCTCGGTCATTACTAAATAACACAAACCACTTAGTAGCCATACTTTCGAGCAACAACGTTTAATCAAGTCCTTCCATATTGAATGACAACAAGCAACTGAAGCTGGACCTGCTAGAAAGCGCAGAGCGTCAACGTGTGCCCCCTCTGATTCTGCCAGGTACTCATCTAGTAAGCGTGTAAGCTACCATCCCGGCTACCAGCGTACATCCCGGCTCCACTCTGTAAATACCCTTAAGCCGAGTACCTACTTATTAGCGAGTAGTAACTGTAACCGTTGCATGTTATGTTACCCGCGATTGTCGGTTTTTGCCGCCAATCAAACGACGTTCGCAGTCCGTTCGTGGACGTCGTTGTATATTACCAACCTACACGTATTCTTCTCGAGAGTTCATTCTTGATTGTTATAACGAGCGATTGGACAGAGGATAAATGGTTTATGCTGACGACTACAGAGAAACCAGTGTCCTGAGGTCAATGATTATTATTATTAAAATCCAGAAGTTCCTCTGTCAGAACGGCACAACAGCTAATCACTAACAACTTTGACGTATACGAGGAGTGGCATTCGGATTAGCAGGGCCAAGTCTCACCTTCCTGGCACCCCCTACTCAACTCTAAAGAACCACCACACGGTTTTGACCTGCCCCGCAAGCTTTGGGTTCGACTGAATAGAATACGTACTGGTCACGGCAGAAGTGGGTCGGCACTCCACAGGTGGGGAATGCGCCCAGTCCAGAGTGTGAATGCGGTGCTGCCACCCAAACAATGGACCACATCACCCGCGAATGCCCGTTAACAGCCACGGCGACTTGTTGCACGCGACACCGGAGCCTATCTCCTGGCTCGAACAGTTACGTCTGGAGCTGTGATAATAGGGACAATAATTGTAATTATGTTCGTGATATATGTGCTAGTGTTGATGTTATATATACCTATATTTACTCTCTCTCCTATGTGTATGTCGAATAGACCATAAGCTGAATAAATAAATAAATTACAAAAAACATCTGTAAAAAGAAGCCTGGGCCAGAATGGAAGGCAGTATGAACGAAACTAGAAAAGTATGTGAACAAAAATTGATTAATTCATTGGCTCCGTACAGAAGGAAGCATAGGAAAATGAAGAAAAAAATCAGAGCCTGAAAGGGTGAAGATTAAATACACCTAAATTAGTGTAATTGTCTAAAATCATTTCAAAATATGGATTCTCAAGAAGATGAATTCATTATAGAAGCTCTTGATAAAATAGAAACAGCAGCAACAGTGAGAGTTAGTAATATTAGAGGAATAGAAAATTATTAGGAACAAGTTATTTAACTATCATATAAATAGTTTTTTTCTGATAAAATTTATCCGTTAGAATATGGAAAGGACCTTAGTAATTATATATAGATTTAATCAATTTATATAGAATGAAAAATTACGAAGTATATTTGTTTCATATCGAAATGTGTTAATAGAGTATAACGTAATTGTTTATAGTCATTTCAGGTTATGGATAGTTTTGAAATAAGCTGTAAAAATTTTTGAAACAGTAGCATCTAGCAGGGTGAGTGGTCGTAATATTAGAGGATTAGTAAATAATATATATATATATATATATATATATATATATATATATGTATATATATAGATATATATATATATATATATGTTATATATATATATATATATATAATATATATATATATATATATATATATATATATATATATATATATATAAACTATAGGTTCTTGGGATGGCAGCAATAAAACAAGTGAATTACTCTTTTTTCTTCAGCTCGAGCTTTCGAGATTGCTTTATCTCATCATCAGGAGCGCTAAAAGACATTGGTTAACAAGCTTATGAATTTGATAAAGTATAGACGAATATAATATAACTTACAGGAGTTGAGTTTCTGTTTTAACAAATTTAATAACATTTAGGTTTCAACGAAAAATGGTAATAAAGCCAGACTTCCACAATTTTACAACAGTATTATATATATAAGATTCGAAATTTTATCTATTAATTTATTAAATTGACGTATCCGTCAAATGTCTTAAATGTGTGAAATGTCAATACTGCCAAGCTGGTTTTTTGTGGTGACATTTTAACCAACTGGTCAGACTCAACTCCAGTGTGATCAATTTGTAATAACATGTAAGAACAAAAGCAAACACAAACGAAAATCTGACTGTAGAACCTAGTCAGAACATACAAACAAAAGAAGAACAAAAATATAAACAGGAAGTAGTCAACTTACAAGAATCACAAAACAAAATTCACAAACATGAAAAACATTGTTTTTATGTTTTTCATGTTTGTGAATTTTGTTTTGTGATTCTTGTAAGTTGACTACTTCCTGTTTATATTTTTGTTCTTCTTTTGTATAATACTGTTGCAAAATTGTGGAAGTCTGGCTTTATTACCATTTTTCGTTGAAACCTAAATGTTATTAAATTTGTTAAAACAGAAACTCAACTCCTCTAAGTTATATTATATTCGTCTATACTTTATCAAACTCATAAGCTTGTTAACCAATGTCTTTTAGCGCTCCTGATGATGAGATAAAGCAATCTCGAAAGCTCGAGCTGAAGAAAAAAGAGTAATTCATAGAGTTATGAAATTTCATCATCGATTCTTGAAAAGGATGAATAAATGAAAATAAATAACGGTGTTATGGCGATGATAATTAAATTTTCTTTCTTCGATATCTTAGGCAAGAAATAAGATATCGAGATACGGTTTTCACTAGCCGTTTCAGGCATCAATACACTACATTTTTATGGAGAAAAAATTAGGTCATTGCATTTGATTTTTCAGAGAAATAGGCAATTTTCTGCTATTATATCAAGAAACACGCTCTAGCGGCATCACTAAAAATTCGACATAACGCAGATAAAATGCTTTTTCCAAGGAGACTAACGCTGTTGAAATCCATTCAGTCGTTCAGGAGTTATAGCTAGTCATTCAAAAAAACATTATATCACCCCCACTACTTTATTTCAATAGATACGTCAAAGTGTTGAACAAAAATTACTCGAATTAAGCGTAGCTTGAGAAAGGAAATAATTTTGTGGTACATTTACTAGGTGTACTTCAGAGAAAAATTATTTCAATTGATTCAGAAAAAAAAATTTTAGATGGCGGTAACGTTCCCTTGGAAAACTGAAAATAATTTCCAGGATTTGCTGTCGGCCACTTTAGTCATAACATTTTTTACCCCAAGCCTCTGCGACGAATAGTTTACGAGATTTACGAGATACAGCACTTTGCATTCTTATCTGGCCACCCGGTACATAGATGGAGAGAGAACATTATTTCAGACGAGTTATGGACGTATGAATATGTGTGTGTGTGTGTGTGTGTGTGTGTGTGTGAATATGAAGAAAAAAGAGTCATCCATTTTTTTCTATCATTATTAATTTAATGATTATTATGTTTATTATTATTTTCCTCATTCATGCATTATCCGTTATTCAAGTTTAATTGGGGAATATTTTATTGTATATTGGTATTTAATATTCTTTGTAGATTATTATTATTATTTTTTTTGCACTATTCTTAGTTAAGATTGATGGAAATTTTTTTATTATGTTCAATATTTATGGTGTGAAATTAGATATATTCATTCATCGCAATACTGATAATATTGATTTTGCTCAAGATAAATTAATGGGGCGTTTTTTTCAAAATGCTTTTATGCGTTATAACAAGTGTTGTTGAGTATATAACTCGAAATTAGGGAAAAAATTTTTTTTATTATTATTATGAAAAAATTATTGGTCCCTTTCTGAATATTAATATGAATAAATTAAATGAAAAGTATGGAAAAAAACTTACTGAATAAAAAAAAGGATTAATAAATCAAAAGATAATTCCTAATGATTTATTAACTATGAATACAGATAATATTTTGAAATCTGATGAAAAAAATAGAAATATGCATGCGAAAACCATCATTACTTCAATGAAAAATAAAAATAAAAATATGTTGTCAATGGAAGGAACGAAAAGAAATAATAAAATTTTTTGCAAATGGATCTGCACATCCGTGGTTTATAAGTGTAGAGGAAGAATTCAATAATTATATAGATTCTGAAAACAATTACCTAAAGTATTTATGGGGAGAAGTTCAGCAAAATAAACATCGACAATATTATTCATGGGAAAATTTAATCATAATAGAAATTTAAAATGCTATTCCATATATATATCTGTATATTCCTCAGTGGAGAATAAATGCATTTTTTAACATTTGAACAATGGTTAATAATAACAATTTACACATTTATTATAAGAAATAAGGCATATTTTCATGCGTTATTTTATTAGGTAAATGTTTAAATTGTTATTATTAACCATTGTTCAAATGTTGAAAAATGCATTTATTCTTCACTGAGGAATATACAGATATTGATTTTCTATATGGATAAGCCAATGGTAACGCCAGACAAGCTGCTCAAGAATACCCATGCACCTATCCAAATAGACATCAAATAGACAAGCTGCCCACACGGTGTTTAGTGTAGAACGTGAACGAGAACTGAAATATTTTTTTCGTAATGCCATACTGTTATTTTGATTTAACGGTATTCAGATCACAATTGAAAAGTAAGTGTTAAAATTAATTATATAATTTATATATAAAATTATAACGGCCGGCGGCCGTTAAGAAATCACGTGTTCAAATATTCATTTCAAAACATCATTCTGGTTACAATAACAATTATAATAAAACTAACTATTTATTTATTTGAAAAGTAATTTGACAATTGCTATTATTTGAAATGTCTATCTTATTGATTAGAGATTTACCATCTATAGCAACAGTTTTTGAACTTGTTGTCGGTGAAGCCTCATTATTATGAAAAAGTTGTCTCGTTATCTTCATTCTCTTCGAAACTGAATTTTCAATATACGACTCCGCCACCGCAGAGGAGTCCCAACCTCCAAGTTCTTTTACCGATAGTAGATCGCCACCATTTTCTACAAGCATGGTAGCCGAGGATCTGCGAAACGAGTGCCCTGTGTAGAGCTGAGGGTTTTCTAATTTTAAGAATGCTTCAATTTTCTTTGGAACGCCTTCAATAGTATGAATGCCCACTACTTGTTTTACACATTTACCATTCCTATAACCAATGAAAAATCGCCGATTTTCCAGATTCGAAGGTCGCAAATCTACGTATTTTCGGTATAAACCATAGGCATCAAAAGGCAGTCCTTCTTTGGAAATGACAAATATCCTATTCTTTTTGTTTTTAGTCATCCTCAATGTAACCAAAACTTTGGTAATGGTGATTTCAAAATCATCCACACTCAGCTTCACAAGTTCTTCACGTCTACAGGCACCAAAAATTCCACACATTAATACAACCTTTTCAAGCAACCATGTATGATCATTTGCCTCCAACAAAAACTTAATTACTTCTTCTTCAGACAAAATTTTTGATTTCTCTGGGTTGTATCCATCAGACTTTCGTTTCAAGAATAAAAATAATTTTCCAAATCAGAAAATACATTTCTGTTGGTAATACTCTAATATGGTGCAAGGTTTAAAATAACTAACCTTGAAATGTCAATGTCATAAACTCTCAAAGCAAGTTTCAACATTGAAATCTTCGTACACAGCGAGCTGGGAGAATAAACCTTCGATTTTCCTTTCGCATAGGCTAATAAAACATCCTCATTAACCACCTTTACATTCTTGCTATTACGCCAATTGTCAAAATTTTCATATTCTTTTTTATACCGCTGTTGAGTTATTGCCGGCAGTAAATCAACACTCGCAGCACATGATTCTTCCAATATTTCAAAAGGAATTTCATTTTGTTCCTCAATTTCATCCATAGTCGTCGTTACAGCGAACTTGCGAACACAAAAAACTGACGTTGTTTGTAAAATTGCCAAACAGTTCCATGACAACAGAGTGCACGACGTTGGGAATTGTTTTTCAGAATTACGAGGTACCGGGTTTGTTTTTTCTTCGGAATCAAAATGTAATCTTCCAACGGGATTACGAAAAGTCTTTGACGACACACGGCCGATACTCAAATAACGGATTCGGTTAGTTATAATCCTCGGCTGCGCCTCGGATAACAATATCCAACCTCATCCGTTATTGGCTACATATCGGCCTTCTTACGTTAATAACTATTAGATGCACAATACAACGAGAACTAGAACGTAAATAGTAGGGATGTTTGACGTTTTCTGGAGATATTTATTTTTTTAAGCACTGTCAACTTGACACAACACGGTTCAAAGCAAACTTCAATAATAATAACAATAATAATTTTCGATATAACGGATGATATTAAGAGTGATGACGAGATGTGGGACTTTCCCATGTTTATATGTATTTTCTTCTAATTATGAACAGTTACTACGTGTCAAGTTTTACAATCAGAAAGAAGGTATGTATGAACAAGAGTTCAATTAAAAATACTAAAATATATGTTGTTGAACAGATATAATAAGAGTTAGAATAATTGATTTCATATTTCTCAGGTGGTGGGTTAGTCCTATATTTACAGAGAGAAAAGAAAAAAGAGCCTTTTTAAATTTATTTAGCTACATGAAAAGTAATGACCATGAAATGTTTTACAAATATATCCGAACGCTACCTGAACAATATAATAGAATTCTAATGCTGGTTAAAAGAAAATTATCAAAACGAAGTAGAAGGGAATCTCTCGGTCCAGAGCTAAGATTAGCCACGACTTCAAAATATTTCGCACATGGAGGATCCTTCCATAGTTTATAACGGGAGTTTAGGGTTGAATATTATACGGTGTCAAAAGTTATTGAAGAAACATGTGAAGCTATATGGGAAATATTACAGACAATCTATCATGGGAGTTTAGGGTTGGACATTCTACGGTGTCAAAAATTATTGAAGAAACAAGCTATATGGGAACTACTACAGGCAGTCTATTTGATTACCCCTACTAGAGAAGATTGGCTTAGAATTAGTTCCTCACACCCTTGGCGTAATTGATGGAAAGCATGTCAACATTCAATGTCCGATGAATAGTGGATCAACTTATCATAAATATAAAAGCCATTTTAGTATGGTGTTCTTGGAATGCTTTGATGCTGACTACAAATTTATATAGGTAGACATTGGGACTTATGATTCTGAACATGATGCTGGGAGTGTTTGGGAGATCAAAAATGGGGACTGATCTAGAAAGTGGAAAAGTTGACCTTCCTGAAGCACAAAGGTTGACTGATAGTGAAACTATCGTGCCTTATTATTTTGTTGGATATGAGGCCATTCCATTAAAATCATATATAATGAAGCCCTATCCAGGAAAATATTTCGAGGAAGAAAAATTAATATTCAACCATAGGTATAGTGAATCATGTCAAAAATAGTAGTAGTTTTCAATAAATACCTATATATATATATTCACAGATTATAACGTGCTAGACGAGTTATAAAAAATACATTTGGAATTTTGGCTAGTAGATGGTGAGTTTATCGATCCCCAATACTATGTCCAATAAACACAAGTGAGGCAATTGTGAAAGCAACAAAATGCCTACATAATTTCTTAAGAACTGAAATGTCACAATTGTATACTACTCCTACATTCATAGACACCAAAACAGACAGTAGTGATGTAGTTCATGGTGAACGGAGACAAATTGTCAAAGGAGATAATAACTTAACAACAGTGGGTAGAATGGGGTCCAATGTTTCTACCAACTAAATAATCACTTTAAGAAAAAAATTGGCTGAATACTTAGTATCAGATGCAGGAGCTGTATCCTGGAAATTAAATTACGTAAGAAGAGGACAGTTGTGATTTTGTTATATTTTTGCTGCTTCTATTTATTATAAAGAAAGAGAAAAAAGGTCAGGATTTGGTAATGATAAACATGTTGTACCACATAATGAGTCAAATATAGAGTCAACTATGAACAGTCCGAAGAGGAAGTTTCTGAGAATATTAATCAAAATGAGGATGAAGCTAATACTTTTAGAAGATTCAATCATCAAAGAGGTGGGGAAAATTCTAAAAGACTTCAGTCGTTTTGATGGGTTTAGTACCTGCATACGAGGTATGGCAATTTGAAACCCGGAATCGGCCGATATCTCCCGAACTAAACACACCAGCCGGCGCGTTCTGGTCTCGTTCGAAAGAGGGGACTCTTCAGTAGTACCAGTTAAATTTTGAACGCGGTATCACGTTTAGTTTGTGTTTCCCGCGTGTTTTTGTAAAGCAAGGTTTTTTCTATACGTCGCGAAAATGAGTGACCTAATTAAGAGGCAACGCGCGGTTATCGAATTTTTGGTTAAAACAAACGAAACCTCCGCGGAAATCTTTCGTAAACTTAAAGACGTGTATGGAGATGATTCTCTGTCGAAAACTGCCGTGTTCGAGTGGGCAAAGCGGTTCAGGGAGGGACGTGTTTCGATAGAGGACGATCCGAGGCCGGGCGCAGCCGTCATCTCTCGTACCCCCACCGATGTCGATCGTATCCGCACGTTGGTAACATCAGACCGTCGGTTAAGACTCCGAGAGTTGTCCTACGAGTTAAACATCAATAAGGAAACCATTAGGCAGATTTTACACGAGGAGCTAGACATGAGAAAGATTTGTGCAAAGATGGTGCCGAAAATGCTCACGTTGGACCAAAAACACCTTCGAATGTCCATCTGCAGTGACCTTTTAGAGAAAATTGAGACAGATGGGAGGGACTGGATGAGTACTGTGGTAACCGGAGATGAATCTTGGATATTCGAGTACGATCCCGAAACGCGTAGACAGAGTCAGCAGTGGGTGGAACGCGGGGGGAGCGCCCGAAGAAAGCCAGGATGTCCAAATCGAAAATGAAGTCCATGCTCGTAATTTTCTTTGATATCAAAGGCGTAATTCATCGGGAATACGTTCCAGAGGGACAAACAGTGACCGGACTGTACTACCAAGGTGTCCTTGAGCGGCTGAGGGCCCGTATTTTCCGCGTGAGGCCCGAACTCGCGGAGAATGGTTGGCTCTTGCATCATGACAATGCACCTGCACATTCGTCGATACGAATTCGCGAGTTTTTAGCCAAAAAAGCATCGCAACGTTGCCGCACCCCCCCTACAGCCCCGACCTCGCTCCCTGCGACTTCTTCCTATTCCCAAAGATGAAGCAGTACCTGAAGGGGACCCACCACGGCGGTGTACAGGAGGCGAAAGAAGCTGCGACGGTGGCGCTGAACACCCTAACTGAAGACGACTACCATGGGTGCTTCGAGGCGTGGGAGCGGAGGTGGAAGCGGTGCGTGGAACTCCAAGGAGACTACTGTGAAGGATTATGATCGAAATTTCGCCGAAAATTAATTTAGCTGCCCCTCGGAGCTCGATTCCGGGTTTCAAATTGCCATACCTCGTATCATCCACAATGGATCTCATAAAGTTCATATCACCTTCGTTTTTTTGTTGGGAGTCAGGAAATAATAATATATCAGGAATAATGCAGTTAGATG
The DNA here is from genome assembly GCA_030704885.1 of Cynegetis impunctata. Lineage (NCBI taxonomy): Eukaryota > Metazoa > Arthropoda > Insecta > Coleoptera > Coccinellidae > Cynegetis > Cynegetis impunctata. The sequence continues at coordinate 206,842 of JARQZK010004352.1, read as the reverse complement.
GCAGAGGGACTCATGAAAACAAAAAAAAGATTAGTGATGAAGATAAACAAATAGCGCGGGTTCATATTTTATCCATACCTGCATATGAAAGCCATTACATCCGGAGACAGTCTTCTAAGAGGTATTTACCTCATCACTACACTTTAACTTCTCTATATCAGGCTTATAAAGCTCAGAATCCAACAAAATTTATAAATAGAAGAGAATATGAAAAGATATTTTATTCAATAAACATCAAAATTAAGAAACCGAAGAAAGATACATGCGGTAATTGAGACAAGCTCCAAATGAAACTTAAAATGGTAAAATCGGATGAAGAGAAAATCAAATTAACCCTAGATATACAAGAGCATCATCAAAAAGCCGAAGACGGTTATACCAGTAAAAGTAATGACGAAACCGCTTCCAAGGCAGATCCTCAAAAGAAAACCATTTGTTCTGACTTAAAACAGTGTCTTCCAACACCAGATATTCAAACTGGGGAAGAATTTCATAAGAGACAGCTGTGGACTTATAACCTCACAGCTCATGACTGCGATGATAAACTTTCAATATGATACATATTACAGTTTTATGTTCTGTTTACAGGTGGATTGTTTGATTTTCAACACGATCAACGCACAGTGAATGATGGCTTACTACTGCCAGTATAGTTGTTAGGGTCGGCGAAAGCCGTCTACCGTAACAAATGAAGAGACATGTCCATCATTCTCCCCCATGACAACGCTAGGTCTCACACCGCGGCTTTGATGTACTTGAAGAAATAAGCTGGAAAACTTTTGAGCACCCTCCTTATAGCACCGGCTTGTCCCCTCTGATTGTGTTTTGTTCGCGTCTATGAAGCGATTTGTGGGCATTCGAGAAGTCGAGGAGCACGTGCGCAATTGGTTTACAACTAGCCTTCAAACTTTTTATGAATATGGAATACTGGAACTTCTAAACTGCTGGCAAAAGTATGTAGATTCCGCAAGATAATATATTGAATAAGAGTGTAAGGTGATTACTGTTTATATTCAATTTACCCTCGTACATATGGCCGCTTTTCGTCCCACACATTTCAACTATACGCTTTTCGAGAATAATCAAGAGTACTTTTGCAATTACAACTACGATAAAAGTCTAAAGCAGTTTACCGCTAGGATACCATCGAAGGGATCAGTCCCGATGGCCCGGAGTAATAAAACTTATTGCAAGGTTTTCTGAATATTTTCAAATTGGCAACGAGTTCTAAACCTTCGTCTGCAAGGTCTATACTAGTACAGCAAATAAGTGACTGTAAGAGTTGTTTGGTATTTTTGATTAATCCTAACAATCATGAAAATAGTCACGTCCAACCACACAAATATAAATTCGTTGGAATTATTCAAGACATAAAACCCTGGACAGGGGATATGACCAGGTGAAGCAAGTCGAAAGAGCAGACATACATTCGTTACTTGCATTTGTATAATATTTCTAAAATAAATTTAACTGTGTCTTTGAGTTCATCTTACGTTCACGTTTCAGTGATAATATTAGGGATGAATCGATACTACCGAGTACTAATATGGCATCGATACTTTTCATTGGATACTACTACTCCTAGTAGTATATAACACCAACATTTTATACTAAATAGAGTACCTACTGGTATCGAATGAAAACAATGGTATCGGTATCGTTTTTTTGAAATTTTTTTAAATTATTGTGAGCAGTGGGTTAGTTGCAAGACTTTTATGCCCAATACTGCTTGTCTACAGGCTGGTCCCCAATAAAGGGGATCTCTGATATCGATACCAATCTTTGTTTAGATCCTTATTCCTTTGCTGTTTTCTTCGATAGTTCTTCTCATTATTATTATAATATTCTATATGGTTTATTTCTTTTAGTTACCACAATATGAAGAGCGTTGGTAAAGATTTCGTTGTATTGAAGTTTGCGAAAATACGCAATACTAAATGTTTCGGATAGTGGGTACAAATATAGAGCGCGGATCGAGTGTAAGTATGCAAACCATCCTTTAGTACTCACAAATATGCATCGTAAATACTGCAATTCTAATGTAGATATTTCTTACTTTAATTTTTAATCATAGTTGCGACTATTTCCCTCGTCTTTTAGGGTGGCTTTTCGTTTGATCGTTCGACTCGACGTTTTTCCGTCAACGGAGCTATCTGTCATCGACATATCCGATTCAGTACGAACGTCGGAACGGAACTCATCACTTTGTTCTACTGGCTCAGCTGCGTTGGCACTCAGTCTCGTGTTTAGTATGTTCTGCCTGACAAATCTACCTAACTCAATATAATGATATAATAAACAGAATTAATTCGAAAATTAGATGAACGGTGCCAACTTTTCGTAATCTACCTTATAATTAGAAGCGATGTATTTTTTAATCCTGCAAGGACGCAAAATATAAATCTTCTTCACTATTTTCTCTCTGTTTATTTCAAGTGATTTTTGTGGTATTTGCCTTCTTAACACGTTCGCTGCGGATGAGAGAGAAGAGTGTTTGTAGTTTTACTCAGTATATTGGAAGAGGTTTGAAATCGATATTTTCAAAACAAATAGTGAATTGGTAAATTTTTGTGGTTCTTCGTGATGGGTGATCCTACAGCAGGCCCTTCTCGTCCTAAAAGGTCCAAAATTCATTTCAAGAACGCAAATCGACTGACAGGAGGAAATGTTAGAATGTTTGATAAATTCAGATATGGAATCGAGTGATGATTCAGATGTATTTGAATTGAGTGATGAAGAGTTGTCAGAGGAGGATCAAGGTCGTGTCGTGATCCTGCCGAGTACCTTTACCGGGGGTCCGAGGTTCATGATGCAAAATTACCAGGACGCTATGGCCCTCGTGTGCAAATACGGCTGACCATCTTTATTCGTGACTTTCACTTGCAATCCCCAATGGAGAGAGATAAGGGAGAATTTAGGCTCTGAATTAGTATATCCTCAAGATAGACCGGAATTGATTGCACGCGTGTTTGAACAAAAAAGGAAAGCCTTTATCGAGGATATCTTGAAAAACAAAATTTTTGGTACAGATATTGCTTACGTCTACGTCATCGAGTTTCAGAAACGCGTTTTACCTCAAATGCATTGTCTGTTGACCTTGTGTGATGAGGATAAACTGCGGGAACCCGAAGATCTTTATTCTTAACACAAAACGAACTACGAAAGTGTTTGTGAAATGTATCAAGATTTACTAAAAAAAGAAATACCAGAAAGTGAAGCTACAGTACTGTACCTGAAAATAATGCAAAATTTTGGAGAACCACTTCGAATGAAATATTTCACTCGATATAGAAAGCATTGATCGGACAAAATTTTGGAAGAATCTTTAGCAGGAGCTGAATGGCTGATGTTCAAAGATTAGTCACGCAAATGGATAATGCAGCACAAATATTAGATATTGAAATTGCAGAGAATGCCATAAATGATAGTTGATAATGAGAACAGTCATATATATATAAATCATAAATTCCAATAAAGCAAAATCTGATTAACTTCACACATCTTTAGAACGAGATAGTATTTTAAAACAAGACTTAGAGCCTAACCACACGAAGCTCATTTGATTGACGAAACAGATCCACAAGATAAGATTTTTCACATATGAAAGTTGATTTTTCAATTTCGATACCTTACTTAGAAGTGGAAAAAGAGGAGAATGAAAAAATAGTTATAAAAAAATCTGCCTACTGTTGGCTATTGGAAGAATGTAAGGATAGAATAAGTACGGTTCAAAGATCTAGATATTCAAAATGTCACACATATTTTCTTTATATATGGCTAAATTAGCCTGCAAGGCACCGTACCGTTTCAGATAAAACGATACGAATTAAAAAAATTTTTTTTTCTGTCACCACATGGTTGGCGGATATTATGGCCTATAAAATTTTACTATAGGCTTTATTATACTCCTATTTTTTTATACTGCTATATAAGTAAAATTTCAATCTATTTATCATTGTTTTCAGTGCTTACGGTCACGATGCCTCCCAAACGGGCATTTTGGTCAGAAGACGATCTGATCGCAGCTGTCAGAGCAGTAAAAAGAGGAACTTGGAGTACATATAAGGCTGCAGAGAGATATAAGGTTCCTAGAAAAACAATCAGAAATCATCTGCAGTCTGGCAGTTTAATGAAAAGTTTGGGACGTAAACCTATATTAAATGATAGAGGAATCTCAACTTGTGCAAAGGATAATCCGGTATTCAATCGGCTTGCCTGTGACACCAAGAATATTGCATTGCGTCGATTGGTGTATAAATATTGTGAGCAGAATAATATAAAAAACAATTTTAATGATGAGGGCAAACGCGCAGGTAAGGACTGGTTCAAAGCGTTCATGAAAAGACAAAATGAAATATCTGTAAGAAAAGCGCAATTCATGAACCCAACTAGAGAATTTGGATCGAAGCCGTATTGTCCGGAGAAAACGCTTAAGCAAACGATAATTTGACTGCTGCCGCATTATGCGGTGAGCAGGACAATTTAACCTCGTTTTACACGGAAAACTCTCTCAACAATACATCGTTGACAAGTTCGTAGAATTAGAGGGGGATATATTGCATTTCAATCCCGTGAATCAATATCGACTTTGCGCAGATAGTTACGTTGGGCTTCAAAATTACGTGGCTAATCTTGAGACTAACGAAACTCGAGCTGGTCGTGTCGTGGTCCTGCCGAGTACCTTTACCGGGGGTCCGAGGTTCATGATGCAAAATTATCAGGACGCTGGCCATCGTGTGCAAATACGGCAGACCATCTTTATTCGTGACTTTCACCTGCAATCCTCAATGGAGAGAGATAAGGGAGAATTTAGGCTCTGAATTAGTATATCCTCAAGATAGACCGGAATTGATTGCACGCGTGTTTGAACAAAAAAGGAAAGCCTTTATCGAGGATATCTTGAAAAACAAAATTTTTGGTACAGTTATTGCTTACGTCTACGTCATCGAGTTTCAGAAACGCGTTTTACCTCACATGCATTGTCTTTTGACCTTGTGTGATGAGGATAAACTGCGGGAACCCGAAGATGTGGACAAGTGTATCTGTGCCGAACTCCCGGAAACAACTACGCGTCTTTTTGGCATAATTATGGCTTTCATGATTCATGGTCCATGCGGCAATCGTGGCTTAAATTCTCTGTGTATTGAAGTTCCTAAAAATTGTTAAAGTCTAAGGGAAATAGATTTATTTCAAGAAAACACGATTATTCCTGCTAACCATATCCTTATGTGTCCAAAAGGAATTAGATCAAATGACTCACAACCTATGCTTTTAAAATATTTAAATAAAATATATTCTTCTTAGATACCATAAATCACAGGATTTCTTACGGGGCATTGCAGACTCAAAGAACACCTAAGGAAGCTAGGTTTAGAAGGGGGACAGCACCTGCAGATTCTGCAAGGAACGTCCAGAAACACCTCACCATATACTGATGGAGTGCTATGCTGTGCACCATGAAAGACTGAACACACTGGGATCATACCAGCTGACTGTAGAAGAAATACCACGAATAGACCCCCTTAAAATCCTCAAATTCCTGAAGGTATTGAGGCTTGAGGGGCTGCTGTAAAACGAGAACACATCGAGAAGCAGAAGAAGATGGGGCACAATAGATCTAATAAGGTCGCAGCGCATCGGTCACCATCCAAACATACCAATACCAATAGATACCAAAGGTTATCCTAAACCCATCGCCGAACACACGAACATTGACGGGGGGAAACGTCCTGAATACCGTCGTAGGGATAATAGGCGCGATGTGGTTCCTCATAACCCTTATCTGTGTTTAAAGTACGAATCCCACATCAATGTGGAAGTGTGTTCGAACGTCCATGCCTGCAAATACATCTTTAAATATATCAATAAGGGACCGGACGCTGCCGTAATTCGAGTAGAAAATGCAATAGTTTTCGATGAAATAAGAGCGTATCTCGATTCGCGATATATTTCATCCGGCGAGGCAGCCTGGAGATTGCTTGAGTTTCCGATCCACGGAAATAGTCACACAATCTTCAGACTACCTATCCATTTACCCGGAGAACGAACGGTATACTTTACTGATGGTCAAGAGGAGATTGCGGTCTAGAACAACGAGAACAAACTTTCTATTTTGGAAGCCTTCTTTAGGCTGAACGCGGAGAATTCGGACGCACGCCAGTATGTATACTGCGATATTCTGTTGCATTTTTCTTACAATAATACGCAGCATTGTTGACGAAGAAGGAACGAAGAAGTTACGTCATTCCTAGGATGTACACTATCAGTCCTAAATTTGTTGAAAAATTTAACCTCCGAATTCTCCTACTTCATACGCCTGGGCCTCAATCCTTCCAGGATCTTCGCACAGTAAATGGTGTTATTTACGATACATTCCAGGAAGCTGCTCAACAAAGATATTCAGTCAATTCCGATGATGAATGGAGAAAAACACTTGAACATGCTGCCTTGGTAGCAATGCCAGGCAGTTTGCGCAAGTAGTTCGCGTATTTATTATGTTACTGTGAAGTAGGAAATCCTCTAGCTTTGTGGGAAAGCTTCAAGGAGTATATGTGCGATGATTTTCGAAGGTTCGCTTTGTCCAGCAGCGTAGCCGAAATAAAAGCTCTCCAACGCGTCAACAATATTTTGCGATATCTAGGTAAAACTGCTGGGGATTTCAATTCGCCCGTATGTCATCTGGAGAGCGACGAAGATATCCCAGATATCGACGATCATCCTGTAGATGACATTGGGGATGTTGAAATATTCAACCCGGACCAGTTGAATTTAGATCAGCGCAGAGTATTCGATCAAGTTTTGGAAGCTGTCAATTCTCCCTTGATCGGGCAAACATACTTTTATTTGCAAGGCAGCGGGGATACAGGAAAGACCTATCTGTACAACTCTCTACTTTCCTTCTTGACGTCTCAACACATTCCGGTTATAGTAGTGGGCTTCGCTGGCATAGCTGCATTGTTATTGAAGAATGGTGGAACGACTCATTCGGCTTTCAGATTACCTTTGAACCTGGGGCCGAACTCCCATTCTTCGATAACGGCACAAAGCGAGGAAGCCGCTGCATTAAGGAATGTGCGATTAATAATTTGGAATGAAATTACTATGGTTAGCTATTACGCTTTAGATGCTGTGGATCGCCTTCTTCGAGACGTATGTGCCAAATCCCGTCCTTCCGGCGGAAAGTGCATACTTCTTGGAGGAGACGCGAAACAGCTCTTGCCTGTAGCTAACGGTAGAGTTCAGCAGATCGAACTGTTCTTCTCAAATTGTCAATTGTGGAGACATTTCCTTCCTTTTCAACTCACTCTCAACATGAGAACCGGACCGGAGGAACTGAGATTCGCAACATGGCAACAAACCCTTCCAGAAAATTGCGTTCTACCAGCACAGTGTGTGACAGATGACGTCGTAAATGACATTTACGGCGATCTGTTGCCTACAGCGTTAAAGAATTACGTGCACTCGCTGAAAGGGCTAGTCTCTGTCCCAAGAATGATCTGTGCCACAGTTTGAAAGACAGTTCTTTTCCGGGTCCTGTTTTCACTGTTTTGAGTGTGGATACGTTGGTTACCGAAAGCGAAAAAGAAAGAACAAACTTTTCAGAGGAATACCTGAACAGCATAACACCCAGCGGCATGCCTCTATATCAGCTTTGCTCGAAAGTGGGAGTTCCCGTTATTTTATAACGGAACCTTTCACTTCAAGACGGACTGATAGTGTTGGCTGTTTACAAATTCCTCCTCTCTGCTGCAATTGTCAAAAAACGTGTCTGCGGACGAAAAGTACTCATTCCTCGCATGCACTTGACGTCCTCAGATTAAAACATACCATTTGTTTTAAAACGGAGACAATTTCCGGTTAGAGTTTGCTTCGCTCTTACTATGAACAGAGCACAAGGCCAAATATTCGATCGAGTAGGTATTTATCTTGAAACTCCGGTTTTCTCTCATGGCCAACTTTACGTTGCATTCTCAAGAGTTCGCGATTGGAGTGCAATCAAAGTTGAGGTGAAGAAAACCAAGGATCAGGGTAAACTCATTCGATCGAATCCAGGCACGTTCACGAAGAATATTGTCTTCGAGCACGTTTTACGGTTTATATTAACTGCAGCTTCTTCGACGAATGCTGATGTATCATGATCTTTCTTTTCTCTGCTTTCACTTTCACTTCCACACGTCGATTAATTTACAGATTTGAACAAACTCAACAACACTGACTACATGTCATTTATGTATTTGTGTTCTGATAGTGTTCACATATGACGTATGACTTGAGGTCAGAATTGTTCAGTTCATTGAAATCTGCAAATTTGTCATTCACTTGTCCATATTTCGAACACTATACTCCATATTTTGAACTTTCCTTTCTTTTTTTCGACACCGGCTATTAACACCCAGCCGAATCACAAATTACACTCGGATTAGCTAACAAATTTCTAATTATTCAAAATTACAGACTTTTTTGTTTTCAAATTTGAAAAAATAGTCAAAATTATTCGTGTATCACTGTATCACGCACAACACGAATAGTTGTAGAGAGATTGCCTACACCCGAAACCGGGTATGGCACTTAAAGAAGAGTTGAATTCATTAGTCATCAATTTTCGGAAATCTATATTTACATAAACATTATACAATTGTAATGATAGACTATTTTCTTTTATTTTTTCAATTATCACCCAGAAGTCAAAAAAAGTCCATAACAGACATTATACATATAAAACGTAGTGCAGAGTCAAATTAAGATTATATTCTATTATCACCGAAGAACTTCGAACAATGAATTTAAGTTCATCGGCAGATGTAATTAATAGATAATAAATCCCCTACCTCAATCTTTAAATTTTTATATACAGTAGCGTAGGAAGAAAATTCAACAAAATAGCACATTTGTTATAGAATTTTCCAATTTTTATTTATGAACAGCTCTCAAAGACATATTCTACTTCGTGAGTCTTCTTCATTTTTGATTAAGAGTGACAAACCTCAATTTACCCAATGTTATAGTAGAGTTCATAATCTCAGAAAGACCAAATTCAGTAAAAATGGAATAGAACTATTAAATAAAGGTTTAAAATATGGCCCAAATTTCAGTTATAAAAATGATATCAAACATTTAGCCGTCGATACTGAATTAGCTTCAAATTCGTCTGTAAATAAGAATCTGAATTTTGAAAAAACTATATGCGCTGAAGTCATAAATCAATATAAATTCAGAAATAACAGTTACTTTGAATTAAGAACAATAAAATAGTGGAGATTAAAAATTCAGGATAATAATCTGGTTATATGCAAAGCGGACAAATGAAATACTGTAACTATCATCTTCGTACAAATTCGCTTCTACGTCTCGTATGTTGTTGTTTTCGTAATTATCTTCGATAATTAACATCTCGTATAGTCGTACGATCATGTTAGATGTTTCCTGGTGAGCAGTAGGATCGACGAGGAGTTTCTTCAGATATTTTAGGTATCCTTGCTTGCGCAGGTCATTCATCCTTTGCTTTAACATTTCCCATATTTCCAAATAGAAAGAAGTAAGATGCAATAACTTTTTTCATCAAACAAAATGAATTTCAACTTCTCAACCCATTTATGTAATGAGGCAGGAATCAGAATATTGTGCCCTAGGCTTTTTGTTAATAAATATAAATTATCAACTAATATTCAGAAGTATAGGAGACCCATTAACTAAATCACTGTTATATGCTTTGAAGGAAAATCCTAATAGAAATTAGAAAACCCGCCAATTATTGCTGCGAATAGTTCCCTTAGTAATTGAATTCTATGATTGTGGAACGACACTACGCAAAGTATATCAAAATTACAAAAACACACCTATGGGAGAGGGGGGGGGGACTGCACTGTGGGTTATTACCGCCTCCTCCAGAAGAGAATTTGCAACACTAAATCTTCGAATGAAATTGAAAATATAATCGAGCATTGTGCGAAAAGTAATGAAAAAGATTTTTTCATATTATTTGATATTCCACGTAGCATATGAAAGAAATAAATAAACAAACGAAATTCATCAGAATAGATAGATGCTAGATAGATCATAACTAGATCAGTGAATCGCATGCGAAAGTTTGTGTGGTTGCATAAGAAAATTGGTGTTTACGCACAAAGCCTCGGCTTCATTTCTCAGGTCATTATATGGAATGAATTACTCGTGAATATATTTTCCGAAAATGTATTGTTCTCAGGATAGGGTTCCATTTTTTGAATTGTCTTTTTTCAAATAATCTTTTGTCAATTTTTTTTAAATTTTCATTTGAATCAATGAAGGACTAGTTTGTCGTTAACAAGATGAAATTATCGGTATTCTTTGTTCTTGCACTGTCAGTAACCAAACACAGTAGACACTAACAATAAACAATGAGCAAAAGGAAACAGAATACTTTAGATAAATATTTTTTCGAACCGAAAAGAAATAAAGTTCAGACAATTTGCGAGGATGTAGAACCATCAATCGGGGAAGTCCCTCAAGAAGTGGGAGCTGGCTCGAGTATGAGCATGAGCGAACAAACCAGCAAAACTTGCACCGGGACAACCGATTGCAGTAGTAATCCAATTGTTGTTAGTACTACAACCTCAACTGATTAACAGGTTGATACCTGTGAACTCCGTGACCCTCAAAAGTCGGTTGACATTGTCCCATTTGTTGATACTTCTACTGAGATTACCCCAAAAGAATATTCAGTTTTGATGTACGCTATGGTTCCAGAAGGAAATTTTACCTAGCCGTTTTCAATTCATAAAAAAAGAGATAAGGATGTTAAATGCTTTCTGTCGAAAAGACAATTTGAAAGTTTTTCTTGGTTAACATATTCGCGCATTCTGGAAGGCCCTTTCTGTAAATTCTTTGTGATTTTTTCAAAAATGGGAGGCGTGAATCAGTAGACCAGGTTAGGACGTCTTGTTACCACTCTATCGTACCGTCTCCGAAGCTGCTGTACTTGTTATAGCAGGGGCAGTGCCTATCGATCTACAGGCGTTCAAGAGGGTTAAACTCTATGGACTCAAAACTAGTGGCGAGAACACTGAGATAGCCAGAGCGAAAGTGAAGGCGGAAACTCTGGAACAATGGAAAAACAGATGGAAGACGTGCGACACGGGTAGATGGACAGCTCGCCTGATCCCGAACATCAGAACCTGGCTCACTAGAAATCACGGTGAGACGGACTACTTTCTGACCCAGCTGCTGACAGGACATGGATTATTCAACAAATACCTGCACAAATTAGGCCTGCACGGAACTCCGATGTGTAGATACTGCCCGGACAGAGTCGATGACGCCGAGCACACTTTTTTTGAGTGTGAACGCTGGAGAAACAACAGAACTTACATCGAAGCAATCATAGGCGATACGCTCAAACCCGAGAGTCTAGTGAACCACATGATACAAAGAGAAGAATACTGGTGTGAAGTCGCAACCTACGCACGACGCCTCCTGATGGAAAAAATTGCAGAGAGAGACCAGTAAAATAGAAGTAGACGTCATAAGACACAGCACGGACTGGATTGAAGTAATGCTAACGCGGTTCCGATCCAGTTTTCCTCGCACATCTGTACGAGGAAAAAGGAGAGGAGTTTTTTTTAGTGGGTGGAAATCCCACACTACCGACCATCATCCTTCAAAGGCGGTGTCTTTGAAAGATTTTTTACTCCTCACAAAAAAAAAAAAAAAACTCTACTGAATAAGTATTCCAAATTATTCGGAAAATATGGGGATTTATCAACACATGAGAATTCTATATATCACCGTAAAGCTGTGATAGAGTCACATGATTTAATTGAAGTTTTTGAAAATCCAGAAAAAGATATGAGAAACACCTTGGATGAAACAAGGCGAAGACAGGTTTAAAAAAATAAAGAAAGGTTAGTACCAATTATAAAATCTATAATATTTTGTCAGAATATTTCTTTAAGGGATCATGGACTTTCAGTTACCGGAGATATCTCTGAAGATGAGGGTGATCTTGTAAATAATTAAGGTAACTTCCGAGAACTACTGAAATTTGGAATAGACAGTGGCGATGTTTTTTTGAAAAAACATTCAGAAAACACTTCGTCTCGTGCCACATTTATTAGTAGCATTACGCAAAATGAGATTATTGATTAATGTGGTGAGGAGATTTTAGAAACCTTTTTACGTCGAGTAGAAATTTGTCAATTTTATAGCATAATATTCGACGAAACTACAGATATAAGTCATAAGTCGCAAATGGCAATTACACACATGGACAAAATTATCGAATATTTTTTGTAATCATTATTATTTTAAAATAAATTTAAATATTTGCCGTAAACTTACATGTGCTGATTTCAGTTATCTAGTAGGCTGTTTACTCACTTGATTTGACATATTTTGACGTTTAGTTAACATTAACGGCGCATGTTATTGTCTTTAGTGCATTTAATCAAAAACAATTAATTACATATTTTATGAATTATAGTGAATTAAGCTTGGAATTACGTTACTGTAGTGTAATTAACTAAGTAATAGCAAATAGTGTTTGTGTTCGTTGCTATTGAAAACATCAATATACCACCAGTTAGACACTGCAATGAAGTTGAAGCAGTGCAAATTGTAACTCTATATAACGAAGGATATAAACAAAAGGATATCGCACGACGTCTCACGAGAGGTCAATCTACAGTATCGAATATTTTAAAAAGGTATGAAGAGACTGGAAATTTTGTACGTAGACCTGGTCAAGGGCGCAAGAGGTGTACAGCAGCAATTGATGATCGATTTTTGATACTTAATTCTCTACGAAATCGCACATTGACGTCGACGCATCTCAAAAATGACTTACTAAATGTGAGACAAATTGATGTAAGTTCAAAAACAGTTAAGCGAAGATTAAAAGAAGCAGGTTTAAAGCCAAGACGGCCCGACAAAGTTCCACGTCTTCTCCAAAATCACAAAGCCCGACGATTAGAATTTGCTAGAAGACATAATCAGTGGGATATCGAGAATTGGAAAAGTGTTCTCTTTACGGATGAGACTAGAATTCAGTTATGGAAGCCAGATGGACGAAACCACGTTTACAGAAGAGTTGGAGAACGATATGCTACCTGCAATCTCATAGAGACCGTTAGTTTTGGCGGTGGCGGTATAATGCTTTGGGGCGGTATTTCTTGGGAGGGACGCACCGAACTCGTGGAAATGATTGGACGAATGACAAGTGACTTGTATATTGAAAACATCCTGCAAGATCATGTTTTGCCTTATGTCGGCCATATTGGATATGAACGATTCATTTTGATGCACGATAATGCTCGGCCGCATGCAGCTGACATAGTGACTAATTACCTTGATGCGGTCCAAATTCAAAGATTAGATTGGCCACCATATAGCCCCGACTTAAATCCAATAGAACATACATGGGACTATTTTGAACGCCGCATACGACGAAGAAATCCTGTTCCAAGTACAATAGGCCAGCTTCGGATTGCTGCACAAGAAGAGTGGAATGCACTTCCTCAAGAATCTATCCAGAACCTCCTTAGCAGCATGCCGAGAAGAATGGAAGCAGTAATTAGAGCTCGAGGGGCAAATACTCGTTACTAACTGTGCTCTAATTTCAGTCAAAAGACTTGAAATTGTCCTCCAATTTGTATTTAAATATGATGTAAATATCCTTAATTTTCATAACATTTAGCATTAATTTTTTTTCACGATTTTCTTCTGATTAAAACTTAAGATTGTTAACTGAAATATTTTGAAATAAACAATTTCCCGTGATTGATAAGTATTTAAATGACTTGATTTATCAGAATTTATTTTTTCAAAAAGAAATTATGAAAAATTTCGAATATTCGATAATTTTGTCCATGAGTGTATTTTGGGATACTGTTTTGAAAATTGTTTGCATGAAGATTTTGTGAGATTTATTAAGTGCCACGCAATGTTCGATGAGGAAACAATGGAACCAACCAGTTAGTGGTGAAATTCTGGCTCGGACTGTTTTAAATTTCATAGAGAAGCATAACTTTTTAAGTATATTTTGCAAATCTACTAGTCTAACGTTGTAAACCGGATAATAAACGTCCATTATACTGTATATTTCGAAGATTTTTCACATATGTCGCAATAAAATCGAAAGTTCTTCAATGAACATGTGATATATTAAGAATTATACTTCATATAGAATTTCAATCATAGACAAATATTAAAGTACCTATATTCAATGTTAATAATGAATTTATTTCTTATAGCACTGAAACCTGGTGGAGTGGCCCAGAAAATGAAGAAGTCCTGTGTTTTCATTGAAGGTTGAATTCTGAGGGATGGACCATCAACTTCTATGTTATATGAAATAGGGCTTTGTTTGAATTACTTGGAAGTTATTCAGGTTTGATGAGCAAGTGTCCCCCCATGCAGCTTTTCCATAAGTTAATGCTGGTCTGAAGATAGTTTTGTATATCATCAGTTTAGTTTGGAAGCTGAGTTTACCAGATTTCAGAAGAGGATACATGTTGCGAAGGCCCGCATATCCCTCAGCTTTCAGCTTTTCTGCTTGGAAAGTACAAATCAGCTCCCTATCAAAGGGAAATCTCAGATATTTCGCTGTTTTACTGCATTTGATTTTCATGGTCTCGTAAAAAAGGTGCCTCAGATTTAGAGTTTTTCTTGTGAACAAGACTGCTCGACATTTTTCCGGATTAACTCTGATATTCCACAGGTCATACCACTCGTTAAGTTTATCCACCTGTCTCTGCTCGTTTCCCACCGCAAGGTCCACACTCCTTGAGGTTGCTATAATGGCAGTGTCATCTGCGAACAGTGCAAGTTCACTGCCTTCAGTTCTTGGGAAGTCACTTTTTCTTTGTCGCTGAAGGCCAGCGCTTCCCCATTTTCAAGAGGACGCACCTCAACTGTAGTGCTTCTCAAACCTTCTGGCCTCCTACATACTGCTAGATTGTCTGAATTTATACTGAATATACTGAACATGCTGAATAAGCATCATTGTCGGATTTCCTTTTTTTATCTCCTTCGGTCTTCTTAGTAATTGGCGCTTTCGGTTTCCCTGTTTTACTGCTGGGCTACCAAGGCCTCTACCTCCTCTCTCTCTTTGCCTCAGTCATGTCATTGTTGGGGCGTTGCTAATGCAACATTAACCCCTTTTCCGTTGATCGATTAGAATTGTGTATTTTCTCTTGATGGAAGCCCTATTTTGTGTGTTGTCAGCTAATATGTGTTTCTCCTTACCAGGTTACACAGCTACTTGGAGAAACAGTGAAAAATTGCGAGAAAACTGGGTTAAACTAAGTAAAAAATGTTTCTCCACTAAAATATAGCTAAATCTTTCATATAATATTCATCACGGTTCCATTATGCACTAATGGAAGAATTTATTAACTATAAATAAATTCATTTGGTTGGAAACAATTTATTCATTTATTAAACATGAAAAAGTATTTTTCTAACATTATTCGTTAACAATTGATAAAAATTCATCAACAGTGAATACTTTTTTTGGAGTAAATATTTCTTCTTTATATATAGTACGATGTGAATATTATTCATAAAAAAAATAATGCCATAACCTTTTATAATAAACATACGATGCATTAATAATTTTCACTCAACAAACTGTGACTTATTACAACCCATTGTTTTATTATTAACTTAATTTTTTTCACATTTTTATGAAATATTACTGATTTATTTGAACTACCTCAAATCAAAGTATAAACTCCAATGAAAACTTTGGAAGTCAGAAAAATTTAGACAGTCATGATGAACTGCTGATTTGTCACTTAAAAAGAGTTTCAATTGCATCAAGAGTTACTGCGAAAAAGATCTTTTGTGATCATTATGTAGCATCCGACACAATCCGAACAAACTCAAAAGGTTGTTATAAAAGAATAACAGATACCAAATCTGGTAGATCAAAGTAACGTCAAGATATTCATGAGGAACTCAAAAAGCAGAAGTGAGCATCAAGGGCCAAACGCCAAACAAAAAAGAAAGCTTTGAGTGAAAAGTTGAACTGGAATCAAGCAACTCCAACAAGATGAAG
The DNA here is from genome assembly GCA_030704885.1 of Cynegetis impunctata. Taxonomy (NCBI): domain Eukaryota; kingdom Metazoa; phylum Arthropoda; class Insecta; order Coleoptera; family Coccinellidae; genus Cynegetis; species Cynegetis impunctata. The sequence continues at coordinate 190,809 of JARQZK010004352.1, read as the reverse complement.
ATAAATGAAAAAGTGTGGAATTAAGAACATTGTTATGAATGTGTTATTGATAACGCAAATGTTCAATTAAGGAAAGAGTTCAATTGTGATTATTGCAATTATTTTTCTAACCAAAAAACCATTTTTTTAAAAAAAAGTTTCCTTGGTAACCCTTACCTTCATTCACAAAAAGTAGATGGTGCAATTGAGGACCCCTATGGTCCAATTGGGGAGGTGTGTGTCCTATATTGCACCACACCATACACTGTCGTATAAACTTGATATAAAAAAAATTGTAAGTAGGCTACATATTGAAGTATATAAAGGTAAGAAATCCACTGAACCTACTTCTATAATCCATGGCAAAAAAGAAAAGAATGGTCCAATATTGGCAACCTTCCCTATCAACTTTGTTACCAACTTTTTCATAACTAACAAACACCTGTACTTTCTCATTGTCATTATCACCATCAGGTAATTCGAAGTTTTTCCTGATGCTTATTGGCTACTTCCACGCTTTTCATCTTGAATTTGTAAAGATTATTCAGGTTTTCTAAGCATTCACAACAGACACTTTTCGAAAGAGGATCCGTTTTATATACCTACAATGCAAATAATCATAGCAATGTATCAACGAGTTGCGTCAAGTTCGTCATCAAGCAAGAAAACATGCCATAATAATAATCAATAATAATTAAAAGGTAGTGGCAAAGATACTCATAACTCAACTAGAGCTAGACATTCTTGAATGGGATTTATTATTCCTCGACCTTTCTCATTCTTATCAAAAATACTAATCATTTCACTGTTCTCGTCTGCTTCACAATTACACAGTCTACGGAGATCTTGCTGAACATCATTTTCGTTGGTTTCCATGATTTGATGGATATTGTTGAATAATCTTAGAATGCAGATCAATTAAATGTATAAATATTTCTGTTATTGATATTACTCTAAAGGTACATTTTACAATAACAATGTAAAATTAACTTGTTATCCACGCCATTTACAGCGTCATTTTCATAGTTCGGCTCGGTATAAATGAAGAAAGCCTCTTCTTGACTCACAAATCTCCTTTTTCTTGAAAAGATCGATCGACAACCTTCCAAAAGACCTTAAGATCCTCTATTCTTTTATTTTCGGAGTAGCTTGAAGAGAAATCATGAATCGATAACCTGCAGATAGATATGTTACGTTCTGTAACATATATTCAGGCCTCTGAGATAGCAAAACGAATTAACCAGGAGTGCAATAATTAATGGATGGTCAATAACTACTGAAATTATTATCCAGTGTTACATAATCCATGAATTGATCGCAGACTCCCTCAATTTGGACAATATTGATAGCACCGCAATAGATCGGTAAATTTCAGAAAAGCATTTTTCGGGTCTCTATTAGGACAAAAACATACAAAAGTGACACATTTTGTGTAATGAAATCTCGCTTTGCGTTGTGCGATTTTTGAACTTTATGGTTTGAATAGTTTGTTGTTATTTCATTTTCGTAATCCCAAACTGTTATTTTGATTTAACGGTATTCAGATGAACATTGAAAAGTCAGAGTTAACGGCCGCCGGCCGTTAAGAAATCACGTGTTCAAATATTTATTTCAAAACATCATTCTGGTTACAATAACAATTATAATAAAACTAACTATTTATTTATTTGAAAAGTAATTTGACAATTGCTATTATTTGAAATGTCTATCTTATTGATTAGAGATTTACCATCTATAGCAACAGTTTTTGAACTTGTTGTCGGTGAAGCCTCATTATTATGAAAAAGTTGTCTAGTTATCTTCATTCTCTTCGAAACTGAATTTTCAATATACGACTCCGCCACCGCAGAGGAGTCCCAACCTCCAAGTTCTTTTACCGATAGTAGATCGCCACCATTTTCTACAAGCATGGTAGCCGAGGATCTGCGAAACGAGTGCCCTGTGCAGAGCTGAGGGTTTTCTAATTTTAAGAATGCTGCAATTTTCTTTGGAACGCCTCCAATAGTATGAATGCCCACTACTTGTTTTACAGGATTCGAAGTTCGCAAATTTACGTATTTTTCGTATAAACCATAGGCATCAAAAGGAAGTCCTTCTTTGGGAATGACAAATACCCTATTCTTTTTGTTTTTAGTCATCCTCAATGTAACCAAAACTTTGGTACTGGTGCTTTCAAAATCATCCACACTCAGCTTCACAAGTTCTTCACGTCTACAGGCACCAAAAATTCCACACATTAATACAGCCTTTTCAGCCACCATGTATGATCATTTGCCTCCAACAAAAACTAAAATACTTCTTCTTCAGACAAAATTTTTGATTTCTTTGGGTTGTATCCATCAGATTTTCGCCTCAAGAATAAAAATAATTTTCCAAATCAGAAAATACATTTCTGTTGGTAATACTCTAATATGGTGCAAGATTTAAGATAACTAACCTTGAAATGTCAATGTTGTCAGAAACTCTCAAAGCAAGTTTCAACATTGAAATCTTCGTCCACAGCGAGTTGGGAGAATAAACGTTCGATTTTCCTTTCGCATAGGCTAATAAAACATCCTCATTTACCACCTTTACATTCTTGCTATTACGCCAATTTTCAAAATCTTCATATTCTTTTTTATACCGCTGTTGAGTTATTGCCGGCAGTGAATCAACACTCGCTGCACAAGATTCTTCCAATATTTCAAAAGGAATTTCATTTTGTTCCTCAATTTCATCCATAGTCGTCGTTACAGCGAACTTGCGAATACAAAAAACTGACGTTGTTTATAAAATTGCCAAACAGTTCCATGACAACAGAGTGCACGACGTTGGGATTTTTTTTCAGAATTACGAGGTACGGGGTTTGTTTTTTCTTCGGAATCAAAATGTAATCTTCCAACGGGATTACGAAAAGTATTTAACGACACACGGCCGATACGCAAATAACGGATTCGATTAGTTATAATCCTCGGCTGCGCCTCGGATTACAATATCCAACCTCATCCGTTATTTGCTACATATCGGCCTTGTAACGTTAATAACTATAATGAGCGGGTTCATGTGGATTGTGGCTATCATGAACGTCATTGCTGCTGCCTGTTCTGCTACTTCTTCGATATTTTTCATGTTCAGGTATTCGTGAATTTGGTCATTCCGTACGAAATAGGGTGCGTCAGTTTTCATCCAGAGGGCTTTGTTTTGAAGGGTCAACTTTTTTCGTACTTGTGAGATGAAACTTCCAGGAACGCATAGGTCAGTGGTCACAGCTCAACTCCCGATGGACACGAAGGTGCAGGGGGCACTGAATCCTGCGGTGATGGCAATGTCTAACAGATCAGGCCTACCGTGAGTTCCATAATGTGTTAAAACAATATAAAGCTCGACATTTTCGGCATCCACGTATCTCTTAAGCGGCACTCCCGACCCTGTAGACGAGTTATATCCTCATAAAATGTGCTTGGCCTCCAAGTCGAACATCAACAGCACAGGTACTTTCCTTCTCAGGAGCACCTGAAATTTACAATTCTGAGCTAGTAATTCAATCTTTGGGGTGGTGCAATATACATTTCCATATTGAAAAAGTGGAACCAATGATATAACTCCATAATAAATCAAATTTTGTAAGCACGCCTCCACTAAACTGTTCTCTACATCAGAAAGGGCGGCAATTCTTGCAATATGATTAAAACCATCAATATAAAAAGTCACTTTTTGAGTAGTCAATTCCCACTGTTGTGGCAATTATTTTATTAAAATAGAAAACTGATGGTCTGCTACTGTTAAAGGGTCTATATGAATACTAACAACTTTCAAATGAGTTGCAATAGGACCCTGGTCAAGAGCACATTCACCTAAAATTATACTGTTATTAAATATTAATTTATTATGAGAAACATATGACAGGCGGCACCTCAACTGGAGTGCTTCTCAACCATTTCATTCAGAAAGAACGGTTCAACCAGGGAAAAAATCCACGTACTTTTTGCACTACCTGTGAAAAAATAACAACTCTTCAAACTTGCCCTAAAAACCCCCCGAAACGGCCAATTCTCGTATTATTTCCACCTTCAAAATTGTGCGAATTTTGAAAAAAAAAAGAGAATTTGACCAAAGTATGGATTCCGAATATATTCTCAAGGATATTCAAAAACATTTCTTGAATTGTTCAGCACTACTCATATTGCACTGCACCGTCGGGCGTCATCGCGAACGCAACAACAGTTAGTAGAGTCACAAGAGCAGAAGAAGATGTAGAAACCGTTGAAAATTTTAAGACAATTCAATTAGTTGACTGGCTCTCATTTCATTCTCATTCAAGGTCAAGCAATGGAACTAGAATAAGTATATTCGTTATATATGTATAGTATATCCTAAAAGTACTAAACAAAACTATTTCATATAATTACATACTAAAACTGTATTATAACTGAACTGAATTATATATAATACTAAATAAATAATTGGTTTGCCATTTTGGACTTCCCAAAATGCAGGCGGCCGAAGGCCGCATTATGGCAAACTTATATATAATACTAAATAAATAATTGCTTCGCCATTTTGGACCTCCCAAAATGTAGGCGGCGAAGGCCGCATTTTGGCAAACTTACGAAGCCGAGATAAAGAGATCGGCCCCGTCGATCGCCCGCGTCCTTTCCGTAGTGCTTAGGCTACGTCTCGCCTCGATCCGAGACGCCGATTTTCGATATCGAACGTTTAAAGTTTGACGTTTCTCCGGAATTCGTGAAAACGGCAGCATTTCCGACGCTTAAGAACCATTTTCGCTTGAATCCAACTAGCATTCACGTGACCGCCTCCCGAGCCGACAGTTGGACGGGTCGAATTCTATCGAGAAGCATCGCCACCGCGAGGCCCAACGAGTATAGCAGTTTTCTACCGATTTCGCACAAACTACAGATTGACACTATTGACAGTGAGCAGCAGATGGCGCGCCCGTTCGACAGAGGCAGGGACGAGCTCAGCACTTGACGCGTCGCGTACCGTAGATAAAGGATGCGGTCGGTTCAATCGCGTACCGTTCGACAGAGGCAGGGACAGGCTTTGCACTCATCGTGGTTCGGGAAACTATATTTTCATCGATCTATAGTTTTCACGGATCTATTTAATAGGCGGGGGAGCCTCTCACTAGTATATTAACTATTTCAGTAGATATGATGAATTCTGCGCAGTCCACCACGTTACCGAAACGTAAGCAGTATTCCACCTGCGTTGATATTGCTGAGGTGCTTCACAAGCATACCCAGGTGAAGAAAATTTCAGAAGTGAGCAGTTTAATCGATATCCAGATAATTGCGAAAAGGGAAAGTACGACGTTCTACAGAGCTGTCCAGCAGGCAGTGGAAAGGCTTTATAGCGAGATATGATGACCGCCCAAAGTTGTATGATTCCATATGATGCACATATGGTGCACTAGAAAATATATATATAGTAGTGAGGATGAAGGGGCTACTTATTAGAAGATAATGAAACTCCTTCAGGTAAAAAATTATATTGTTGAATCTAATTTTTTTTAGTATACTTATGGTTGTTTTATACCATATATATATTTTATACTATATATATATATATATATATATATCTATATATATATATATATATATATATATATATATATATATATATATCTATATATATATATATATATATATATATATATAAATATTAATATATATATATATATATATATATATATATATATATATATATATATATATATATATATATATATATATATGTTATGCTAATTTCTGATATCCATTATAATATACTTCAAAATTATATTGTGGTTTCAGAATTAGGAGAACCTACTCGTAGGAAGAGCCCAAGGGTTCCTAAGCCTACACTGAAAGCGATTGAAAATGAAATTGTGAAAAATTTGCAACGTTCTGGTGCACTAGGAAAAGGAGTCATGAAATACAGAATGAGTTAGATTATGATTCTGATGTGCCATTAGCTACACTGTTTGGCCAAACCCAACAAAAATCAACGAAAAGGATAAGAAAAACTTACAACTGGCTTCAAAACGATTTGGATGCTGATCCAGAACCAGAGCAAACGCCGTTATATTATTTCAAATATTTTTTTGATGATGATATTCTCCAGAATATAGTACAGCAAACGAATTTATATTCTGTGGAGAAAACTGTATCTTCCATCAACACTACAATAAACGAAATTCGACAGTTCATAGGTATTCATATTTTGAGTAGCCTAGTAAAATGCCAAGTTACAGGATGTACTGGGCGGAATCGACAAGATATTAACCTATCGCGGATACTATGTCCAGGAACAGATACGACAAACTTAGAAACTTCATCCACCTGGATGATAATTCGAAAATGAAATCCCGTGATGATACTGCTTACGATAAATTATTCAAAGTGAGACCAGTCGTAGATGAAATTATCATTCCCTTCAAAGGCAGAAGTAGCCTGAAACAATATATCAAAAATAAACCTCACAAATGGGGAATAAAATTGTTCGCAAGAGCAGATGTGAGTGGAATCGTCTACGACTTTGAAATTTACGTTGGCAAAGAAACCGTCAAAAATGCTTCTCCACTTGGTCTAAGTGGAGATATAGTTATGAGGCTAGTAGATAATGTTTCAAAATATAAAAATCATAAACTTTATTGTGATAATTGGTTCACTTCACTTGACCTTTTACTCCATCTGAGAAGTCTAGGCATTCTTGCTACAGGAACTATCAAAAGCAACCGATTACCTGGATGTATCATGAAAGCAGATGATGAATTGAAGAGAATTGGCAGGGGATCTTTCGACTATCGATCAAATCGAGATAATATTATAGCCATCAAGTGGTTCGACAACAAATCTGTTTATTTACTGTCGACTCAAAGGAGTTCAACGTGTCGAAAGTGTGCAACAACGGAGCGTTGCTGAGAAGAAATATATTCAAGTTCCTCGACCAAATATAGTGAAGAATTATAATACCTTCATGGGTGGTGTTGATCTACATGACATGCTGGTATCTTTGTACAGGATCAATATTGGCGTCAGAAGATATTACCTTCGGATATTTTGGAACATAGTTGATATGTGTATAGTAAATGCTTGGCTACTTTATAGAAGGCATATGAGTCAAATGGGTAAAAAGTGCAAAGCTTTGATTGACTTTCGATCAGAGCTAGCTCATGGTTTGATGTATGCAGGAATATCTGAATCTCGTAAAAGAGGAAGGCCTTCTTCAGATTCATGCGTTCTTCAATCACTTCCTGTAAGAAGAAATGTTACAGCAATTCCAATAGATGATGAATCACTGGCCCGTACATATTTCGAACAAACAGAGATGTAGATTCTGTGTTTATGCTTATTGACGAATAATGTGTCAAAAATGTAAAATGGCATTGTGTTTGACAAAAGACAAGAATTGTTTCGTTTCATTCCATTCGAAATAAAAATAATATTGTTTGATAAAACGATTTTTTCTCCAATATTCATCCCAAAGTGCCCAGTACACATGCCCAGTGACGCCATATGGCATCAAGTCAAGTTTTCACTAAAAACATAAGAAAAATTAATTTTTGATTCATAAGTGTGTTTAGAATACTTCTCACTCATAGAGTCAAAAAATATTTTTTTTATTCTGTTTAATAATTCGGGCTGGAAAGGGTTAATGTCGACGAAACAGGTATAAATGCTGTTCACAAACTGGGAAAAATACTTGCTCCTAAAGGAATTAAGCAGAGCTGCCCACCAGTTGGGAGCGTGGGAAGAATATTATGTGGGGTTTACACGGGTGACTAAAGCCGCACGATTTTTGCCGCACGTCGAAAATCGACCATCTAAATGGCAATTCGGCTAGGCCGCAAGTGACTAAAGCCGCAAGCCCCAAAGTTGGGTAGCATCCGACTTTGGTCGCGCGGCGACAGGCCGCATGCGCCTGGTGACTAAAATCGACCGTGTAAGCGATCAGTTGCAGACGATCGCCGGACGCGTGAAGGAGTGTTCCTTATGTAGTAATGTATCAAACTGATATGATCGTTTTTTGAAATAATCAGGATCTTCTAAACTCCATTTCATCAGTAATGTATGCGAAGCACCCAAGACTTTACGTCGAGAAATCCATCCACGTACCCAAAATTTACGTTTTCTTTTTTCCTTTTGTTGCTTTTTTTCTTTTTGTGTTTCAAGCAATTCTGAATAATTGAATAACTAACTATTTCAATTCCGGCAAGAACACCTATTCTGCTCAACATTCTCGAAGTAATGACCGAGCCGCTTGCGATTTTAGTCGCCTGTGCGGCTTGGTGAGGCGATTGAGAAGCGACTAGCCGCACGGCGAAAATCTACCCGTTTAAACCCCTCTTTACTGTTTGTTGCTGTTATGCAACAGGCCAGTATGTTCCACCACTTATCATATATCCTCGAATAAGAATGCATCCATCATTAGATCAAGGGGGCCCGAACGGTTCAATTTATAGATGTAATAAGTCTGGATGAATGATTGAAGATTTGTTCTATGTATGGCTAGAGCATTTTGCAGAACACACAAAACCCTCAATGGACGATCCAGTACTCTTGATTTTAGACAATCACAGTAGTCATATTCCTGTTAGAATTTATGATTTTTGTCGCCAAAATGGCATTATCATGTTGACAATACCACCTCATACATCGCAGAGGACTCAACCGCTGGATCTTACAGTGTAAGTGTTCGTATATTGATGATCAAATATACTGCTTCCTAATGAAAATACTGTGTTTTTTCCCCGATTGTTTTTCTTTTTCCAACAGAATAATTATTTTTTCAAATGAATCGGTTCACTTTACCCATATCTTGTTCTATAATCCATAAAAGACAAAGTTCAAGCGCTGATTCATTTTACTCCACAATGGTGGGTAAAGTGAATTACCTTTCAATAAAGAAAATGGCGGACTTCAAATGTTGAGAAAATTATGATATATATGTTATGGGCTACAGGAATGTTAAGAGAACCTATATTAATTTTCCCATATTTTTTGTTCCAATACATTCGGAGAAATATCGAAAAATAGGATATTTTTGTTTCACTTAGCCCCGTTTGACAGTATTTAAAATTTAGATTTTAAACAAAATAAAAAGAAAACAGAAGAACCAAAAAAAAAGGAACTAAAAAAAAATCTGTACTGGTTCTTTCCAACACAGATTCAGATATTGAAGAGGAAAAACTTTATCAGGACGAAAGTGATTTGGAAAATATCAGTTTGTCAGTAATAATGGACCAAGAACTACTAGAAGATTATGATTTCGATGAAAGAGCATGTGAATTACAAAGCAGCAAGAGCACGATGTAACAGTAGAGGCTGAAAAACAAGAGGTTTCAAATGGTGTAACTCGTATGGATACTTCTGCTAATGTGACGACGGATGAACTATGTAGAATATGGTATTGGTTATTTGTTACTTTGTGAGCCATACAACAAAAAATGCAAAGAAATATAATATAGTTAAAACTGACAGGGATAACATAACAGTGTTATACTTAAAATGAAAAAAAAAAATTTACTTCGCATATCTTGCTACAGATATAATATATTCGATCCACAAAAAAGAAATTATCATGAAACTGCCAATTTCACAGCAACAAAAATAATAAACGAGATGCACTCATGTTTGATGTTGACCTAGAAAAGTATTATATTAATTAGCGTAAAAATGTCTCATATTTTGTCCTATTATGATTTTTGTGAATCTAATTTTGGGTCTGTATTCGTTTATTTGTTGTAAGCTGTAATGTCAATAATGAATTAGTATAAGTTCTACTGTAATTTTGAACGGAGTACTTGTTTACCAAATAAATACAATACAAAGACTTATAGAAGTTACGTAAAGCATCATTGGTGATGTTTAGTTTTCAATCTTAAAACAAAAATTATAAGATTTCTTGGACTGTAATAGCTGCCTATTTTGTATTAGTTTTATCCCTATCTGTCTTGAAATAACGCACGCAGTTGAATAACACGTAAACCGTAAGAATTGTATGCTGTCTTATATTTGGACTACGCTGTTTTATATTTACCCCATAGTGAAGAGAAAATATGAGACACATAATTTATGTAAAAAGTCTAGTATTTTGAATGTTTTTTAGGAAATTGATAATAATACAGAGTAGATTGCATGTTAGTAGATAGTATTCACATATTCAGTTAGCCTTAAATTGAAAAAGTTGTTGCATTCGTCTTATAATTACCCCTCTTGACCCTACTTCATCCGCGTCTTTCTACCGCGATACGGCCTGTACAATCCGTCGAAGCTACTCAATATGTGCATTCGAGTTCAGATTACCTTAGTGTCTTTCTAAGGCTCGCCAGCCCCGGATACCTTTGAGAGACGTAACGCAGGAAATGTGAGAGGCGGAGATAACGACCCTGAATTTGTTGGAAAGCCAACTTTAAAAGGGACAAAATTAGACGAACTTCGACGCATTTCTACCGCCCGAAAAATCGCCCGACTTAAAAAATTCGGTGAACCCTTAGAAATCGCCGGATCGAAATTTTAGCAGAGTAGACCCCCTATCTTAGCAAGGGTACTCCTTTCTCTCGAAAAAAATGGGACTTTGTTTTCGAGAACACTGGTAAACAGTAGCGTTGGCGTTAGGAAGGATGGAATTTATGAATTCCGCTCGCTTCAACTCTTTACTTGGCTCCTCTTTATCCTTATTTCTTTGAGAAAGGAATTCAAAAGAGTCATAAGGAAAAATGTTGTCACAGTGACGGGCAATTTATTACAATAATCTAACCATTTATATATTATAAAGTTATATCGTACTTTTAATTTTTGCAATCTCTGTAATTTTGATAAATATGGCTGCAGAAAGTAATGTTAAGTCTATTGTGGCAGCAATGATAGCAGGTATTTACACAATGGAAAACGTGTTTGATTATGAAGGTTTCAATCCTTTCATGATGAGAAGAACTCTCGCTGAATACGGAGGAAATCAATTGAAAACAGATTTACCATCAATGCTTATGCTATACCTAATGAAGGGAACTAACATTCATAAAGCAGCTGATAAGTCTAGTGAAGAAGGAGCAAAAATAATGAGGGAGTTGATACAACGCTATAAAATAGTAAAACCATCATCAAGATTAACGAGGCAATCAGTAACATTAGCTAGAGTGGCAGCATCATATCCCGATGCTCTGTGTCGTGTTTTAGAAGAACACCTGATACTTATAAAGGACCTCTACAACCATCAGACTTTGTCAATTATAATCCCTGCGTATGTCTCCCATGTTTCCCTGCTATAGAGCCTCAGAAATCAGCTGCTCTTGCTAGTGTTCTTTTAGATATTCATCTGGATATGTTGACTCGATTTGATGACATTGTTAACGGTAACACAGGAAATTATACACCAAAAGAGAAAATAATTGAATATCAGATAATCTCTCACAAATCCCCTCTATTGAGCGAGAAACAGAGAGAAGATTTAATGATTTGACTAGATTTTGCTGAAGTAAAAGACGAAGGAGGAATATCCATTAAAAGTCCTTACGATGAGTATGTAGACGATAGCATGATACCCCATAGTGAGAATAAAAAAATTTCAGAATAGAAAATTTTATATTAATGAAATAGCCATGACGGACAGTAAAGATAAAATCTTGAAAGCGCTCGGGAAATACATGAGTCGATTCGGTGGTGGCCCGAAGATGCGCAAAATTTTACGCCTATCTTTTGTATTAAAGGTGCATTACCGATATTACAAACAAGGAAAGAGAAATAAATAGAAAATTATACGCATATAAAAACAATATTACTCATGGAGGAATGGATAGCTTAGATAAAAAATGCAAGAATTATTCTTCTTGTATAAGGAACGTATTTTTACAAATGGTGACTATATTTCCAGTCAACGCATACATTTTGTATGAAAGTTATAAAAATGATGAACCAGTGGATCGTAGAGACTTCCTGAAAACACTGGCAAAACGTCTAACTGTGAGCTCAAATTGGATAAAAGGTTTGAGTATTTCTTCGCTATATTCCTGTGGAAATTGACAAAATACGAGAATTCAAAATATCGTCGTGAGATACTCAGTTTGAGATCTGATATTCATAATGTAAACGTAAGAGTGAAAAGGTATTGGCGATTCAAGGGTAGACTGCGCCGTATAAACCAAGTGTTTCTCTGAGTAAGTAAGATCGGTGTAAACACAAGTATTTCGTGCTCATTCGCGAAATTTATTGATGAAAAAGATACGATGCACAGTAAAAGAGAGTTTTACTCAGTATAACTGAGTATTTCCGATATTTGGAAGCAACTCCAAATAATAGGAATGAAACATTATCGTATCCACAAGAAGCTTTGTTCTTAAATGCCGGACTCAGATATTTCAAACATGAAGAAAGACTTGCAGGATACTTAATATTTTGTAGGTCCAATCTTGTCTAACGATTTTGTATCTGCACAGTAATATATATATATATATATATATATATATATATATATATATATATATATATATATATATATATATATATATATATATATATATATTTGTATTTTATATACACGTATATCTTTATTTATATTTTATTTTCTTGGAATTTAGTGACTTATAACATGCAATATTACAATTTATCAAAGAAATAGAAAAATTTATTTTTTTTCGAAATGACGCTAATAAGAGAAGATGACGTATAAATAGTTATTGATTGATTGTCACAATAAAAACATATGGCCTGGAAGATATAAAATCATTAGACTTTTTTCTTTTCTTCGATTTTTATTGCTCACAATTTTCTCAGCTTCGTTTTTAAATAATGAAACGTCAAGTTCTGCATTGATAATACAATATAAATTGTTTTGTACAGATGGACGGAAGTCGCCTTTTTCCTCTAGCCAGTGCACGAAAAATTGCAATAATAACCAATGTGGTTGCTACAAAAGTAGCACACCATGCAATGTTGGCTGCAAATGCCGGAATACAGGCTGCATGGAGTTCATTGACCAAATACAAAAAAGTAAGATGCAATAAACTTTTTCATTCAACAAAATGAATTTCAACTTCTCAACTCATTTATGTAATGGGGCAGGAATCAGAATATTGGGCCCCAGGTTTTTTGTTAATACATATAAATTATTATTTTATCTTCAGAAGTATAGGAGACTCATTCACTGAATCAGTGTTATATAATTTGAAGGAAAATCCTAATAGAAATTTTAAAACCTGCCAATTACTGCCAATAGTTCCCTTAGTAATTGAAATCTATGATTGTGGAACGACACTACCCAAAGTATGTCAAAATTACAAAAATAGACACCCGTGTATTTGGAAGTTAAGGTGGCATTTTCATTTTTCCAAATGTCTTTATTTATGCGGCGACATTTGCTAAAACAGCGTATTGACATTGTGTCAATAATTATCACTGACGGCGCACTGCCATCTCCTTGGTCATTACTACAATTCCATTGAGATAGAATAGGGAAGGAGGCGCTGTTACGTGATCAAAAGTGGCATCGGGCGGCCATCTTGTTACTACACATTTGTCAGTTAGTTGTCATTCGAATGCTGTTTGGTTCAGTCAACTTTATTTGAGTGATTTGTTTGGTTTTTGTGTGTTTCGCTGTTTTATATCAAAGGACATTGTTTCTTCTTATTGGTTTTTTAGTTTCAGGACAACTCCTTGATTCCTGACTTGAAGTTCTTGAACCTAAACTTTTCCCCCTTCCCGATTTCTTCAAACTTTCTTTGCTTGATTTCGATGTTCTTGATTCGTAATAGTCAATCTTAGATTCTAAACTGGATGTCCTGGAGCTTTGTTTTAATGACTTATACTACCATCAGATTTTCTTGGAACTGTTTCTCTAGGAAGATCTCTTGGATCATCCATCATGAAAATATCCTGATGTACATCTGAACTGCTCTTACATTTCGTGCGTCCAACGCAATCAAAGGACAATTTTCAAAGGACATCATGGTTTCCTGTGCTCTACGTAGCAGCAGTAGCAGAAATGGCGTTGATAAAAAGGAATCAACTGGTATTACCTTTCACAGGTATGTATTATGTAATAGTAAACATGTGGCAGGCCTGTACTTGAGAAAATCCATTAATTGCAAATTTGTTGAGAGTTTCAGTCATGGATTGTTTGAATCGTGAATAACGATCGTTTTATTTTCAGATTTCCCAAGGATCCAGCAATCAAGGCGATTTGGGTTGAATTTGTTAAGAGAAGTGTTTGGAAACCAACAAAATAGAGTGTTTTGTGTTCCAAACATTTTTCAGAACCGAACTTTGACCGATCATCGAAATGCTATGTACGTTTGAAGAATAATGCTGTCCCCACTATCCAGGTAATTCAACTTGCTTATCGAATTCCACATGGTTCAAATTATTGTCTCATTTATTATTCCTATATTGTCGATTTTTTCAATGCTCAATTTGTTGAATAGGTTTTTTGTAGTAAATTATCTGAAATGAGTTTTCATATTACAGGAGTCAACCCATAAAGGATTGCCAAATCAGACAAAGAATGTTAAGGTATTGTCCAATATCACACTTTTGCCACCTACTATGGATTGTGATGAAATTCCTAGCACTTCTACAAATTTCAAAGAACCAGATACTGTGGCATCAACCTGTCAGATGGACCCTACTATAACTCCTAGGCAGCAAAGACTTTTAACAAAACTGAGGGATACTGTGCGTATAAGCAGGGATAGAAAACGAAAATTAGCTTCTATGAGAAAAAAACTATTCCGCAGAGAAAAACGAATTGCCAACATGAAGGACATTCTTGTAGAACTCCGCAAGAAAAAGTTCATTCGAGAAGAAGCAATTGATGTCATTGCAAAACTGGAAGGGCCTCAGGAACTATTGTTGAGGCAATACAAAAAGTCCAAAAATCAGTCACTGCCAAGACAGTATTCTGCAAAATTGAAGGTATTTGCACTGACTTTAAATTATTATTCCCCTGCTGCATATAACTATGTGAGAAGAATATTTAACACCTGTTTACCCCATACAAGAACATTGAGTAGATGGTATCAAAGTATCGATGGAAAACCTGGATTCACCAGTGAATCATTTGAAGCTTTACGT
Organism: Cynegetis impunctata; assembly: GCA_030704885.1. Classification (NCBI taxonomy): domain Eukaryota; kingdom Metazoa; phylum Arthropoda; class Insecta; order Coleoptera; family Coccinellidae; genus Cynegetis; species Cynegetis impunctata. The sequence continues at coordinate 175,783 of JARQZK010004352.1, read as the reverse complement.
TTGAAGGTTGCTACAGAAAAGAAGAAAGTTGTATGCAGTCTCATAATTGATGAGATGTCAATTCGTACCCATGAGGAATGGGTTCCTGGGAAAGATAAATGTTATGGATATGTCGACATGGGAACTGGTTCAAAAGAATTCTCACTTGCTAAGGATGCATTTGTGTTTCTTCTCAATTGTGTGAATGGTAACTGGAAAATTCCTGTTGGACATTTTCTGATCGCTGGTATCACAGGAGAACAAAAGAAAGGCCTTGTTTTGCAGTGTTTGGAAACATGTCATGAAATAGGAGTACTGGTTGTAAGCTTGACATGTGATGGTCCTCCTGTAAATCTGACAATGGCCAAGCATCTGGGCTGTACATTGGATCATAAAAATCTGAAAACCGAAAGGCCTTGTTTTGCAGTGTTTGGAAACATGTCATGAAATAGGAGTACTGGTTGTAAGCTTGACATGTGATGGTCCTCCTGTAAATCTGACAATGGCCAAGCATCTGGGCTGTACATTGGATCATAAAAATCTGAAAACCAGCTTCAAGCATCCATCCACCAATGACGATGTAGTGTTTTTTCTAGACCCATGTCACATGATAAAGTTAGTGCGTAACACACTAGGTGAGAAAGGCTCTCTAGTGGATGATGAGGATAAAATAGTTTCTTGGAATTATTTAAGAGAACTCCACAACCTTCAAGAAAATGAATCTTTTCATTTGGCAAACAAACTGCGGTCACAACATATATTTTTTGGCAGGCAAAAAATGAAAGTGAGATTGGCAACTCAAGTGTTCAGTGAGAGTGTTGCAACTGCATTATCATTTTGTGAAGATCAATTACACATGGAACAGTTTGATGGAGCTGGTGCAACAGTAAGGTTCATTTTGAAAATGAACGATTTATTTGACATCTTAAGTTCAAGGAATTTACTTCGAAGGGATTATAAAAACCATTGTCATCCAGAAATTATATGAGAATTATCGATTGTTTGGAAGAAACCGATAAATACATTAGTTCTCTGAAAACACATGCTGGGGGAACTTTACTTTCGGATACAGATAGGCGTACGGGATTCTTGGGATTGAAAATATGTATAGCCAGCTTGAAACGGTTATTCACAAAATTGATTACTGGCAATATATTACAGTTTCTACCAATGTACAAAATTTCCCAAGATCATATAGAGTTGTTCTTTGGATCTATTCGATCTCATGGGGGTTATAACAATAATCCTACTGCCCGGCAATTTCAATCAGCTTATAAAAAATGCATTGTTCATGTAGAATTGCGGAAGAGTTTTCGAGGAAATTGTATCCCTTTGGAACAGCTTCATATTCTGAAATGTAACCCAATCCATCAAATTAATGTCACATCTAGAGACTTCAGAGTCTTTGAAAATGATGGAAGTGAAGACAGTGTTGTAAATGAGGTCACAATGATTGATCATGATTATTTGCCAGATCCAACATCAGAATTTTCCAAACACATCATAGCTTATATTGCAGGTTAAGTTGTACATTTTTTGAAAAAAAGATAGTTTGTGAAAATTGTACGAAGGCTTTGATGAGTGACACTAGGGATCTCTATCTTTTTTCTTTCATTGATAAGAAAAATAAAAATGGTCTTCAATATCCCTCAACTGATGTGTTGGAAATATGTATGAAATCCGAACGAATTTTGAAAACTAGAGTTATTGAAAGTAATTACAAACAAATGTCAGCTGAGGGGATTATCATTTTGTAATGAAAGAGTTTGTTGATTCAAATGTTTTTTCACAGTTATTGAATCACACGTTCGATCAGGCTCCTTTAGACAACCATAGAGTTTTATTAATTAAGGCAATAGCTAGTAGATATACAAATGTTAGAATGTACTATTTTAGTAAAAATAAGATAAATAAATCTGTTAGCATAAGACATCAGAATAATAAGCTTGTATTATTTAAAGGACAATAAACATGTATATTTGAATCTGTTCGTTTTATTCCAGAAAATAGCCCAATTTATCAATATATTCCATCCAGAAATTGAAAATAAAAACAATTAATGTCAAGACAGTGACAATGATGAAGACAGGTGGACTGTAAGTAGGTCAGTGTCACGATTGGTTACTCCATAGTAAATGAAGAATATTATAATTTATACCTTATATTGTTTGTAAACTGTACCTGCAAGTACGTGCGGCCAAGGTCGCACGTCATTACTATATTGTATAACATAGATATATAAACCAGAGGGAATCTCTGATAGGATATAGTGAGACTTATATAGACTTGGAGACTCGTCACGCTGCCCGAGAGGTTAGCGCTAAGTCTATAGTCTATACGAATAAAGACCAAAGTATAGTATGAACCATTGTATCATTTAACTACCAGCACCAGTAATTACATGGCCGTCTGCAAAAGCAGACGATAAAGAATAACGAAAAAAATGGATGAACAAAAAACTCTAGATTTAGACACAATCAAAAAGGAAGAAAGGAAAAAAAAGAATGATGAGAGCTTGTCACTCAATACTGGAAATGGAGGATGAAATAGATGATAGATAACAATGTATCAAATCTGAAATCGATTGAGAGAAATTGTAGATCTATAAAGGATCCAAACCCATTAATGAGCACTCTAGAATCAATAAACACAAAGTATCCAATAACAGTAATACCTAAGAAAATACCAACACATTTCTCTTTCCCTGAAGGAACAATAAGTGATAACAAAGATCATAGAAGAAGACACAGAAAACTATGTTCTACTGAGTGTGTTCAATATTGGAACGCTGAATTTCCTTTGCCTAATGAAGGAACTATAGAGATCATTCACTCTATGATGAGACAAAATGTCCACAAGATGGCTGAAGTAAACAGCAAACCTTGGAGCACATTAAAATTCATAGCAGGGAATGTTAATTATAGTAGAATGGAAGTTCAAACAAATCCCAATTTCGTTGATATTCCTAAGGAATTAATTGGACCTGCTATAAACATTGCTTTGGATTTGAACAATTTTATAGATTATTCAGAAGTGCCTAGTATATATGTCGACGCCGTTAAAAATATAGTAAATAGGAGCTCTTTACCATTAAGCTCTATACCTAATATATTAAACTTCGTAAGATCCCAACTAGATCCAAGGGTAAGACACCTACCGATAATACCCGGACTTACAGGAAAGTCTATATATGTGTCTCATGCTTTGGTGCAACCTCAGTTCAGAGCAAATTACATAGGTCCCAAGATAGATCACACCTTTGGAAAGAACCAAATTATAACAGATCTATGCATGGCCATAATAAAGTACATACAGATCACTGAGAGGGGAGAGTACAGAAACATGGAAGATTTTATAATGAGCTGTAAATTATATGATCATCCTGTTATCGATTTACTAAGGGACACCGAAGACAATAAGTTCACTAGATTTGTAATTGGAAAGCTTTTGAACAAAAAGGCATTCCAACCTCAAATAATGAATAGACAACAATTTATCACTGAGATAACTGCCAAAAATACGAAGGATGAAACTGAAAGGAAAAGATGCCGAATATGCTGAGTAAAATATATGAGAAAATATACTATATATGAATCCTCCACCTGCTCGGATAAACCAGGTTTGTGCCCAGGTTTAGGAACCATAGCATCATATTAGTCGAAGAAACCCTAAAGATGTAACCCTGACGGAAGTCGCCGTTTTCCTCCAGCCAGTGCACGAAAAATTGCAATAATAACCAATGTGGTTGCTACAAAATTAGCACACCATGCAATGTTGGCTGCAAATGCCGGAGTACAGGCTGAATGGAGTTCATTGACCAAATACAAAAAAGTAAGATGCTATAAACTTTTTCATTCAACAAAATGAATTTCAACTTCTCAACTCATTTATGTAATGGGGCAGGAATCAGAATATTGGGCCCCAGGTTTTTTGTTAATACATATAAATTATTATTTTATCTTCAGAAGTATAGGAGACTCATTCACTGAATCAGTGTTATATAATTTGAAGGAAAATCCTAATAGAAATATTAAAACCTGCCAATTACTGCCAATAGTTCCCTTAGTAATTGAATTCTATGATTGTGGAACGACACTACCCAAAGTATATCAAAATTACAAAAATAGACACCCGTGTATTTCGATACCTTGAAGCACAAATGTGCTATGTCCATTTTATTTAGTTTTAAGATATTGGTAACACTACTTTGGTGATACGGAATAGTCTCAAACGCACTCCTGTTCTATGTCCAACTAAATACAAAAATTGGTTTAATAACAGAGAATGTGAATGTTCTATGTCCTCAAGTGAATGATTTAAAAATGCACAAATGTAGTATGTCCCACACTTGATTACTCTAAGAGGGATTTTGTGCTATGTCCGCACATAGTTCTTGTGTGCACTTCGTTTTATTAATCATTGGAGGTCATACAAGTGTAAACTGTCACATTTTGAATGTTTTTGTTCGGTTCTAACTACAGTCTTCCCATTTTATTATTTTCATAAACTCATTTAAAATGAATCGTGGAAAATTAATGGTAGAGCTTTGTAATCGGATGAAGATAAATGACAAACCTAGCCATGATAGTTCTTCTGAAGGTAAGTAGGTGAAATTTCCAAAAAATTGGTAAATCTGGAAGACTGCCAATGTCGATTTAAATGTAGAGATGCACTCATGGTTGCACAACAGACATCCCTGTTTCATGAGTATTGGAGTTTTGGGAGTACAGTACGGCAAACAGATTTTTTGTGTTCCCTCATTGAAGAAACCCTTGTAGCAAGAAAGAGGAAAAGATCTCAAGATTCGGGTATTGATAAAACCGTGAGCAGGTTTTACAAGTTACCAAATGGAAACGGTGAGACCATACGGGTATGCCAAAAATTTTTCTGCAACACTTTTGGGGGCCAGGGACTAATGCACTCCAAACGAAAAAGTGCGGGAAATTCAAGCATTTCTTGCTGCATTTCCCAAAGTTCCTTCCCATTACTGCCGCCAGCGAAGTTCCAGATTATACCTTTCACCAGACCTCTCAATTGTAAAACTTTATACACTCTATAAAGAGAATGTCTTTAGACGATTATTTAAAGAGCATGATCTGCCACTAGCAATTTTCAAGCCAAAGAAAGACCAGTGTTCTCTCCTAAAATTAGCTATGGAACATTCGATCTACATGCAGTGCTAACTCTACCGTATGCAGGTGATTGCCAAATTTATTATAAAAGAAAGCTTTCACTTTTTAACTTCACTGTCTTTAACACTCGAGAAGAGTGACATTGCTTTTTATGGGATGAAACCAACGGAAAAAGGGCAGTGCAGAAATAGCAACTTGTTTATTAAAATATATTGACACGTTAACTCCTTCGATTGAACAACTGGTATTGTATGCCGACACTTGCGGAGGACAAAATAGGAATCAAAATGTTCTCGCAAGCATGTTCTATGCGGTAAATAGAAGAAGTAATCCACAAATCCTTGACTTGAAATTCATGGAAAGTGGGCACAGCTACCTCGAAGCAGACAGCATTCATACTACCATAGAAAGAGCTCGCAAGGCAAAAAAGTTGTACTCGCCTAACGACTATAAACTCTTGATTGAAATGAGCAGAAAGAGGCCATTTCCCTACGTTGTACATCACCTCACGTATAATGAATTTTATGATGCTGAATATTTGAATAAAACTCTTGTGATGAACAAGAATAAATCAATAACTGGGGAGAAACTTAATTGGCTGAAAGTAAAATGGTTCAGATTCCAAAAAAATTCTGAAGTTATTGGATACAAATATGAAGTTGAGGACGAATTCAAATATTTTGAAGTCAACTCCTCCAAAATTCATTGGGAAAAAATAATTCCTAAAAGCAAATACAAAAACCATCACGAAATTTCTATCGCGAAAAAGAGAGACTTGAGCCTACTCAAGCAAGGTGTTATACCCCAAGAGTACGCAACATTTTATAATAACCTACCATCCTCCAGGGGACGTTGCAGTGTGGAGTCAGTCAGGAAAACGAGAACGATATAGATGAAAATGATATTTAACTTAAAAGAATAATTTTTTTTAGAAATAAATAATTACATAGCAATCTTGTCTCATTATTACGTTTTCTCGTTCTCTCAGTTACAGTACATTATTCCCACTTCACCTTGAAATTCGAAGTTACAAAAGTTCTTTTTTTAACTCAAGGGACCTAAAGTTTTACGCCGGTTTCGAAATTCCAATGGGATTGAAACTGAGTAATTACACAACAGTTAATCATAATTAGAACCTTTAAATTTCCTTGGACATACACAGCATCCAAGAGCAAGGTGGGAATCGAACCCACAATCCTCGGTTTACAAGCGATACACCCTACCGTTGATAAACCGAGGATTGTGTGTTATTTATTCCGTTTGATCGGATGAAGTTTATGTTTAACAGTTTATTATTAAATTGCATTCCATGTCCAATTTGAATACCTGATATCCAGGACAAAGGTGCTATGTCCTCACATAATTTATTTTATCATGAATTAATCGAAAAGTGGTTCGGGAATTAGAAAAATTTGATTGTATTATTTTTACAAAGGTTATGTACTATGAAGTTAGTGAATATCAAAATATATTGAGCTACCTTTTCAGAGTTATGCATCCATAAAAACTTAAGTTTGAGTTTTCCTAAAACAGTAAGAAACGGACATAGCACATTTGTGCTTCAAGGTATCGATTTGAAAGTTAAGGTGGCATTTTCAATTTTCCAAATGTCTTTATTTATGCGGGGATATTTTGTGCTAGTCCTAAAACAGCGTATTGACATTGTGTCAATAATTATCACTGACGGCGCACTTCCAAAGCTATCTCCATGGTCATTATTACAATTCCCACTCAAAACACTTGCATCTTTAATATGAAATACCTTTTCAACCTCAATAACTTCAGATGTAGCAGAACCGATAGTATCAACTCCATTCTCATTTGATCAAGCCATTCTCTTAGCTGAAATAAGCAACAAAGAAACTTGAACCATAATGAACGAAAGAAATATTTCAATTATTGAAAGCAGGTTTTCTTGGATTTTACATTGACAATTCTTCAGTTAAACCTGTCATTTTATCAGAAATTGTTTTGGTTTTGAAATTTTCGACAGATATAAAAAGAGTTGGGGATGTACAATACTTTTATACCCATCAGATAACATATTCAATTTTGGAAAAGTCCTAATGTCGCATGTGACTGCTTTCTCTTTGAATTCTGCCAATGAGTTATATTATCAAATTTTCGGTTTGTCAAGCCATCACTTCTTAAGTATATTTTGCAAATCTAACGTTGTAAACCGGATAATGAACATCCATTTAACTATAGTTCACTGTATATTTCGAAGATTTTTCACATATGTCACAATCAAATCTTAAGTTCTTCAATAAACATGTGATATATCAAGAATTATACTTTATATAAAATTTTAATCTTATAATACCTATATTCAATCTTAATAATAGATTGTTCAATATACAGGGCCGACCCGAGGGTACGTGCCGCCAGGGTGCAAGATATAATTTGCCACCCTTGTTAATCAGAACATAATAATTGTGACAACTCTTCGAGGAAACAGGAAGTGGCTTTCAAAAGATGTAACACTACGTAAACTGGAAAAAGTAAATCTTGTATGGCGACGCCAAAATGGAAATACCAACGGGACCTCTTATGTCTAACAACTGCCTACTCTCTCACAGCATGGTTGACAAAAAGAACCGCCTAGGAAGAGCACAAAAAAAACCATTGGAAGTAGTTAATTATAATAGCAATATGTCAGGTGTTGACAGAGCGGATCAGATTATGGATTATTATTCTTGTCTGCAAAGAACAATTCGATGGTACAAGAAAGTAATATTTCATCTCCTAGATGTGGGAGTGTGGAATTCTTACTATACCTTCGGAAAAAAAGGACAGGTTCTCAAATGAAGTTGATAGAATATAGAGAAGCTATAATAAGATCAATAACTGGTATAAATTACAAACAAGATGGAAGGTCATCGGTGGGCATTTTCCAGACAAATTTACTGAGGGAAACCATATCTGGGTTGATGAACCTACTGGAGTAAATAGGTTTAAAAATATTGCTCGCAAAAACACACCCAAGTTGTATGTAGAAAAACTACAAATTTAGTTCATATTACTGGAAACAAATAGATATGCGAAGGAACTTTCTTTATGTAGAATTGAAGAAAATTCCAGGCTTCGAAGGTGAGAGCAACTTACATTACCAGAATTACATATATTTCTCGGGCAATTATTTCATATAGAAACCTGGAAAACTAGCAGGTTACGAGATGATTGGAAAAAAGAAACCCCTCTCAATTTGAGGTATTTTCACGATAATATGAGTAGGGATCGACTCCTTATCATACTGCTTAGGTGCTTACGTTTTGCCCAAAATAATCTCGAATAACCAGTTCAGTATAGAATTCACAAAAGTACGCCTTGCTTAATTTTTTCAATGATAAAATGCAGGCAATATATGAAACAGGCAAATATCTCTCACTCGATGATGGCGGGAACGATTAGTTTCCGAGCAGTTTATAAAAAACAAAAGACACAAATATGAAATTGATCTTAATGTTATCACATAACCTACTGGTGTTATAGTAGATATGATGGTTTATACTGGTGCTCTCGACTCTTCGGGAGGAAGAGGACTCTCGAAAAAGATTGTTCTGAGTCTGATGAAGAATAACCTTAGATGTGGCCGATCACTATGTATTGACAACTTCTATACAAGTATTTAACTAGCTGAGGAACTATCGGGAAACAATTATTATTGCGCTAGACTGTAGAATGTGCAGCGAAAAGATATTCCTGTGGAAATGAAAGGAGCAAATTGAAAAAAAGGTGAGATGGTACCGAAGTATCGCAAGCGCATCATAGTGGGAGTTTGGATAGACAGAAGAAACGTATTTTACGTATCCTCAAAGTGACATGACATAAATTGAGAACAGAAGAGGGCAAAAACTGAATTTTAAAATATAATAAAGATATGTGCGGTGTTGATCAGAAACATAAAATACTCTCATATTACCCCTACGAAAAGAAAACAATCCGATGGTATAAAAAGCTAGCGAACACATTTTTCATGTAGTGCTACTGCACTCGTATTATTTGCTACAAATATTTTCTGGTAGAAAGATGTCCCTATATGATTTTCGGTAAACGTAATTGGAAAGAGAATCTATTTCTTTGAAGAAATAGATTCTCGATTAAGAGCAAAAAAGGTGATCTTCCTGATATCAGAGCAGTTGAGATATATGGCGAGATTTTAATAGATCAAGATGATTTTCAATCTAGGATTACAGAAGATGACAATGCCGCAAGATCTAATATCTCATCAGAACAAGGATCAAGTTCAACTTTAACCAGTATGTTAAATAAATTGGACCCTTCAGAACAAGGATCAGGAATAATCATGGCAAGAAATATTAAAGAAAACTTTCCTTCAATTTCGAGTGCCTGTAGGATGTATTTGAACAATCATCGTAATTGGAAAGCTTTTGATCAAAGAGGCATTCCAACCTCGAATAATAAATAGACAACAATTTATCAATGAGATAACTGCCAAAAATACGAAGGGCGAAACTGAAAGGAAAAGATGCCGAATATGCTGAGTAAAATATATAAGAAAATATACTATATATGAATCCTCCACCTGCTCGGATAAACCAGGTTTGTGCCCAGGTTTAGGAACCCTAGGATCATATTAGGCGAAGAAACCCTAAAGATGTAACCCAGAGTGAATTGAAACGCGGAGATAATTAGAAGAGAAAATTCTGAAGGAATATGTATCATGAAATGGCGAGATTAACGCAACGTACTTATTTTGTCGACGGAATATATCCGCGGAGAACAAAATACAAGCCAGAGGCTGTCGTCGACTATAATAAAGGAAAAAGCTCCATAGATATTTCCATTCAGATGGCTTCCTATAAATCTAGCATGAGAAAAACGATGAAGTGCTACCGCAAAGTGGCTCACAATCGGTTTCTACACAGTGATTCAGAGGAAGAAATTGAAAATGAAAAAAATTAATGTCAAGACAGTTACAATGATGAAGACTGGTATAATGAAGGGGAAGATGAAGAAGAGAATATCTTAACTGAAGATGACTTTGCAAGTCCCATTTCACGCAAAGCTGAAATAGGAGAGTACGTTGTCGTCGTTTTTTGCACAAAAAAAAAGAGAGTTTATCATGTTGCTATAGTGCTAGAACCTAATAATAAAAATATGGAATATTTTGTGAGATTTTTTAGATTTAAACTCAAGCAACAAGAATTATTTTGCATACCAGACGTAGCACACACCTCGTTTGTCAGAAAAGATGACGAATGTTCGAAATTCATACTTCCAAATCCAAAGATCAGTGGTTCCACATAACGGCAATCATATTATGAATTTCCCTGTAGTTTTGCCCTTTTAGATTATGCGCTAAAGCCTGGGCCCCACACTTTTTGTGATATTTCCAAAGAAAATGTGTTTTTTAGTTGAACTTTTGCCTTAGGTTTGTTTTTGTAACATTTTCAATGAAAATGGTGTTTTTACTTTTGATATTGATATCAGAATAGTATATTTTGTTTATAAAGCGTTTTTTTTAACACAAAAATCTCACAAATATCTGACTCACTGTGTACCTTAGTAGAAGACATTGACTTGAAGCCATTAAATCACAACGGGGGGTGCCAGGTCTATTGTTATACATGACAGCTCAAGGTCATAAATCATGGCCGGTCTATTGTTATGTGCAGTATATTGTTATACCAGGTCTATTGTTATACATGACAGGACAGGTCTTTTGTTATACCAGATCTATTGTTATGTGCAGCTCTATTGTTAGGGCAGGTGTTAGACAGGACCGTATTAACTAATGATTGATGGTCGTGGGAATTGAATTTTTCTTCACAAATTTAGACCAAAATTCGTAAATCGTATGAAATCCATCCCTGGCATTAGTTATTCAACGTGGGTGGGTAATATTTCTAAGAAAACACACACAAAAGGTTGACGCGAATATCACTTCACAAAATCGGGTGAAACCCGTCGCTGGCATTAGATGAGCTATTCGACATGGGTCGGCTGGTCTTTACAAAATCGTGTGATTTCATAGAATTCAGGCGCGCCAGTGGTGGGGGGTGGTTTCTATATTAATCTTAACAAACTCGGAAGAGTTTAGTTTACTTCTTTTATAGTTGTTGAACAGTTTCATTGTGCGTAATGTCGTCGAATATGTTTGCCGGTTTTTTAGGATCCCTGTCTCTGGACATGATCATGAATATGTTCAAGCAGGGGCAATTCAGAACAGCTGAATTACTCGATATCGTAATTGATATTGTTAATGAAAAAGTTGTTTTAGAGAACTCATCAGTAAATTTAGATGAGTATAATGAACTGTGCCTGGCCGCTCGCCCTGAATTAGTAAGTATTAATATATTACTTACTTTCGTATTTTTTGACTCTATTTTTGTAGATGTCTTCACAAGTGGATATATTAGAGCCGTCGACATCAGGATATGTTAATATGGTGGGTTTTAATTTTATTATTTATAAATATCAGATTATATTTTGCAACAATACTGAATGTTTAATATTATTACAGTATGATCAACACCAAGGATTTCCCGAATATACGAACGCCTTGTTAGAGAACCAGGTTCGTTGAAATATTTTTATTGAATTTTTCGTATTTTCTGACTCTATTTTTTATTTTTGTAGATGTCTTCGCAAGGGAATTTACCTGCGCAGCCGTCGACATCTGGATATTTTAATATGGTACGTTCTTAATTTATTATTTGTAAATATCAGATTATATTTTGCAACAATACTGAATGTTTAATATTATTACAGTATGATCAACACCAAGGATTTCCCGAATATACGAACGCCTTGTTAGAGAACCAGGTTCGTTGAAATATTTTTATTGTATTTTTCGTATTTTCTGACTCTATTTTTATTTTGTAGATGTCTTCACAAGTGAATTTACCTGCGCAGTCGTCGGCAGCAGGATATTTTAATATGGTGGGTTCTAAATTTATTATTTGTAAATATCAGATTATATTTTGAACCAATACTGAATGTTTAATATTATTCCAGTATGATCAACACAAAGGATTTCCCGAATATACGAACGTCTTGTTAGAGAACCAGGTTCGTTGAAATATTTTTTATTGTATTTTTCGTATTTTCTGACTCTTTTCTTCATTTTTTGTAGATGTCTTCGCAAGGGAATATATTAGACCAGCCGTCTACATCAGGATATATTCATATGGTGCGTTAAATTTATTATTTGTAAATAACAGATTATATTTTGAATCAATACTGAATGTTTAATATTATTTCAGGCGCCGCTACACGCAACAGGTTCTGGATTACCCGGATATACGAGTTCACAGTTAGAAAAACAGGTTCGTTGAAATATTCTATTTATTGAATCTTGCTAACAAAATATTTTCTAGCCTTCCTTAGATGTCAGCCGTAACTACATAAACCTCTTCAGTACCAGTTCCAAATTTTACAAAAAGTTCAATTCTACGGCCCGGGTGATACATTTCACCATCAACGATGATCTAATTGGAGCTACCCCCACCACTGGCGCGCCGGAATTCTATGAAATCCATCGCTGACATTAGTTATTCAACGTGGGTGGGCAGGAGGGCAGGTACAAAATCGTGTGATTTCATAGAATTCCGGCGCGCCAGTGGTGGGGGTAGTCTCCAGTCTAGCGTGTAGCGGCGCCTGAAATAATATTAAACATTCAGTATTGATTCAAAATATAATCTGTTATTTACAAATAATAAATTTAACGCACCATATGAATATATCCTGATGTAGACGGCTGGTCTAATATATTCCCTTGCGAAGACATCTACAAAAAATGAAGAAAAGAGTCAGAAAATACGAAAAATACAATAAAAAATATTTCAACGAACCTGGTTCTCTAACAAGACGTTCGTATATTCGGGAAATCCTTGGTGTTGATCATACTGGAATAATATTAAACATTCAGTATTGTTTCAAAATATAATCTGATATTTACAAATAATAAATTTAGAACCCACCATATTAAAATATCCTGCTGCCGACGACTGCGCAGGTAAATTCACTTGTGAAGACATCTACAAAAATAAAAATAGTCAGAAAATACGAAAATTTCAATAAAAATATTTCAACGAACCTGGTTCTCTAACAAGACGTTCGTATATTCGGAAAATCCTTGGTGTGGATCATACTGTAATAATATTAAACATTCATATAGGTAAAAAACGCACATTACTTAACTTTCCACGACCCCCACCATTCCTCCATGCTTACCTGTTGTTGTGCAATCTCCGAAAATTACCGAATAAACCCGAACTCCCGTACAGCTCGCACACATTAAAAACTCCGTTAGATGCCATGATCACTCTTCTACGATATTCCAAGGACTAAACTAGGTAATATTTTAGACGCATTTATTTATAACAATTGTGGACAGGAGTTCGGGTTTATTCGGTAATTTTCGGAGATTGCACAACAACAGGTAAGCATGGAGGAATGGTGGGGATCGTGGAAACTGCTATCGTGGAGTAAAGTAATGTGCGTTTTTACCTATATGAAGGAGTTAGCGAAAAACAGTGAAATTGAAGTATATCTGGATGCAATTGGTTTATATTCACTGTATTCTACATGTAACAACGTGTTGATATTCAAGGAAAGTAACTTCCCAAAACTTTTTTTGGCTGTTGATTCTTTAAAAACTTTTGCAGCCGGCATGAATCTCTTTGTACGGAAGATGGAAGAAAAAATTGAAAGTGACGATGCTATTACCAGGTATTGCACAATTGATTATTTCGCATTCTCACTGAAATGCGTAAGCAACATTTACGTGTAATCGATATACAAACTTGTGCCGAATTCATAAAATTGAGTTACAATGACTCACCTCATATGTATGAATTGCTTGTAAAATATTATTACAATATTGAGAATATTGTATTGGATAGTGTAAGCTGGTAGTTATATTATTGTATATGAATATGATTAAATGTATTATATAAAAATAAACTTAATCAGAAAATTTATTCTGTTCATTACAAACCTCCTAGATTGAAACACTAAATTACCGATAAAAATGGAATTGAAATTTAAACATCCCTTTACTTGCATTATAGCTGGTCCCTCATTCTCGGGGAAAACAGTGTTTACCTATAAATTTTTAGAAAACCTAAGTTACATGTGTGATAAACCAATAGTTAATATCGTATATTATTACGATGAATGGCAGCCATTTTTTGAAGAGGAAAAAACTTTTCATATAAAATATAAACAAGGTCTACCGTGTTTGAAAGATTATGATGGTAGTCAGAATAGTTTAATCATAATAGATGACTGAGACAAATAAAGAAATTGTGAATATATTTACAAAAGGATGCCATCACAGCTCTTTTATCATCAGATTTTATTTCTTTGATTGGGCAGAATGCGAAATTTTTTATTATAGATCTCATATTTTCTTTTTCCTGTTTAATTTTATGTATACCACAAGCTTCAATTTGAAGCGTAGATAAAAAAAAATGTCATTCACCTGGAACGAAAAAATATTTTTCCTTTAAATAATCAAAACAAAAGTTTAATTATTCTCTCTCGTAGTTGGAAATATCAAAATATTTCTAAAATTTCATCTATGTAAATGAAACTAAATTCACTTTCAGTTTTAACAACAGGGATTACACGGTTATGGCCAACGAAATTAATTTCTGGTTTCCCTAACTGAAATAAAGATACCCGATAATTATAAACATGCAATAGTACCTATTCCTTCAAAATGAAATTGATGCATTACATATTGCTTTAATCGTTTATATTGGCCAAACCGATAAACCTATCAATAGAAATTATAAAAACTTATTGAATCAAATCTTTACAGATGTAATTACGAACAAAGATCAGAAATTTCACAGAACTTATTAGGTATTATATGAATAAAAATAATTTATTGAATATATGATTCCTGCATTCACTGTATAAATGATTTATCCATGCATTCAATTTGGTGAACATCGAAATTAAATAACTTATGCAATTTTTATAAGATTCATAAAATGTTTTCATAAAGTTATTAACTTATGGAACTTTATTACAGAAAATTTATTCATCTAATTACAAACTTTCTTATTTGAAACACTAAATTATTTTAAAAAATGTAATTTGAATTTTCATTTACATGCATTATAACAGGTCTCTCATACTAGGGGAAAAAAGCGTACTCGTATAAATTTTTAAAAAACCTAAATCCCATGTGTGATAAATCAGTTGTAAATATCGTATATTATTACGATGTATGACGGACAGCTTTTTGAATAAGAAAAACTTGAATAAAAATAATTAATTGACTATATGATTCCTGCATTCATTGTATAAATGATTTGTCCATGCATTCAATTTGGTGAACATTGCATAAAATGTTTTCATAAAGTTTTTATTTCTTACGACTTAATTTAATTACTCAGAGAACGCACTCATAACTGATAATATTTTGGATTTGTATTATTTTATTTCAATATTGAGAATATTGTGTTAGATAGTTTTTTAGGAAACTTTGTGTGATTAGAGATAAATAAAACGTACTTTCTTATTATTTCATGAAATATCCAGCGAACATAAATGTTAAACTTTTTCACTGTACGCCACTGACAATTCGACTAAATTCATTAGTACACTCGATGAATTATTTTTGGGGTGAATTCCCTTGGGAGAGTTATTTGACCCACACACATCTATACTAAACGACTTATCTAGCTATTCTTCTTTGGGAACTTTTGCAGGTGGAATGAATCTCTTTGTGCGGAGGATGAGTGAAAAAATTGACAATGGCGATGCTATAAACAAGTATTACACAATCGAATATTTGGCAGATTTTAGTCCCACAGAAATGTGTAAATAGAAACAATACGTATTTTAGAAAACAGCTAGATCCATTACATTGATGGACGATCGTAAAACGTTGGATGTCTGTGACGTTATTCATCAGAGGGTACAAATAAATCAGTGGGTGGTGGACCGCACACACCCAGTGTGTATATATATATATATATATATATATATATAAATATATATATATATAAGAATGCTCAATGATGTGGAAAGCATCACTTCTATCTGCAGCAGTACCAGTGAAAAAATTAGTTTGTGTAGCAACGTGTACTCGGAGTCTCCAGCCTCTCCAGAGCCACAGGAGGAAGAAATATTTTTGCCTCTACACTATACGGGCAACAAAATTGTGGAAAAAAAAATGAGTTTGGCGAGCGAAGTATACTCGGAGTCTCCTACCTCTCCAGAGCCCCATGAACAGGAGGGGGAAATATTTTTACCTCTGCACTACACGTGCATAAAAATTGAGATGGAGGATGTGGAGGAGGAGGATGAGAATCCGGCTGTGGAAGAAGAAAGATGGGAATACGATTTTGAGGAGAATATATATATGGAAATGGAGGGAGAGAATCCGGTTGTAGAAGAAGAAAGATGGGGGTATGATTTTGAAGAGGAGGATATATATATGGAAATGGATGTGGAAGAATCAGAGGAGGATGAAGGTTTCGATGAGGAATATTATTCCTCCCCTACTCATGTAATTATGTATTAAAAATAAAGGTATTCTTAAAAACATGTTATTTATTAATTATTTCTAGAATTATCTAACCATTTAACATACAATTTTACGTCTAAATAACAACTACTTGATTTTTTCTTAAGAAGGTGGAATGATGTGTTTTACGAATGTATAAAATGTAGTTGAATAATCATATAGAACAAATATTTTTTAAATCATAACTTCACTAGCTTCTCTTTTAAAATTTGTTTTCTTGTGCTGTGTTTGATTAGGAGTAAATAAAACGTAGACGATAAATGTATACGATTGATGAATATCTTAAAATCATAACATTAATAGAAATACTGTTTTAGAAAATATAAACATGTATTCGAATAGGAAAGAATGAAATATAGAGAATAAACATATCCAACGATAAGTATATTTTTTATGAAATAAAAAAATTCTTTTTGAATATAAATAATTTTATATGAATTTAGAACTCTACATATGAAAAACGCTGTATAAAATGTAGCTCAATGTTTTTCTGAGAAATTGTTCAATTACTTACGCAATTATTAAATCTCGTAAATTATCGATATACAAGGATTTTTAAAAAAATTCGTCGTAAAAGAGTTGGCTATCCTTTCGTTAAATGAGAATGATGTACAACATTGTTTATTCAAACCTGTATGTGACTGGGATTCCTTAACCTCATCATGGTCTCTGCTGGGAAGGTGGTTCTGTTTCAAATACAGAATTTAATAATTTAATTGACAGTGTGTGCACCGAGTACGGAGTAATTTTTGTTAAAGGTCCCAAGAAAAAGGATATTATATCAGAAATAACGCACGCACGTAACATTATAATCGAGGATTTGGAGAACCTTGGTTGTCCGACCTTCCAATATTTATCCGCAAAATATCAACGCAAACACTGTGGTTCACATAAAAAACAGGAACACTTGTGCTCTCTGAGAAACGTGTACAATTTAAAAAATTGGTATCAGAATGAATTCATTGGAATTGGCCCAAATACTGGATGTGATAGCTCCCCGAACCAATCATGTTGGGATTTATGCTATTGATCAGTTACCTATTTTTGTTAGTAAACCATCTGCAATAATATTTAATGAGGATACTTCAAACATGCCTGGAAGTCATTGGGTGGCGTTATACATTGACGAATATGGTTCATATAGGTAAAAAACGCACATTACTTTACTTTCCACGATAGCAGTTTCCACGACCCCCACCATTCCTCCATGATCACTCTTCTACGATATTCCAAGGACTAAACTAGGTAATATTTTAGACGCATTTATTTAAAACAATTGTGGACAGGAGTTCGGGTTTATTCGGTAATTTTCGGAGATTGCACAACAACAGGTAAGCATGGAGGAATGGTGGGGGTCGTGGAAACTGCTATCGTGGAAAGTAAAGTAATGTGCATTTTTTACCTATATGAGCTGTTTTTAAGCCCTTATCTCCTCCAAGTTTTGTGGTATTATTACACCGTTTGTGTGTGTGTTTTCTTAGAAATACCCACGTTGAAAAACTAATGTCAGGGACGGATTTCTTACGATTTACGAATTTTGGTCTAAATTTGTGAAGAAA
The DNA here is from genome assembly GCA_030704885.1 of Cynegetis impunctata. Classification (NCBI taxonomy): domain Eukaryota; kingdom Metazoa; phylum Arthropoda; class Insecta; order Coleoptera; family Coccinellidae; genus Cynegetis; species Cynegetis impunctata. The sequence goes on along the minus strand of JARQZK010004352.1, from coordinate 157,601 downwards.
AATTCAATTCCCACGACCATCAATCATTAGTTAATACGGTCCTGTTTAACACCTGCCCTAACAATAGAGCTGCACATAACAATAGATCTGGTATAACAAAAGACCTGTCATGATTTATGACCTGTCATGTATAACAATAGACCTGGTATAACAATAGACTGCACATAACAATAGACCGGCCATGATTTATGACCTAGAGCTGTCATGTATAACAATAGACCTGGCACCCCCCGTCGTGATTTAATGGCTTCAAGTCAATGTCTTCTACTTACCTTACCTCGATTCACTGTGTACCTCTATGGTAAACAGTGGATCATCTGGTAGTTGATCAAAACATCTCATTTAAATATTTTTTAAATAAAATTGTTTGTTTCTTGCAAACATATTTAAGTTTTTGAATAAATAAAGTTTATATTTTTTTTACATTCGACAATTTTGGATGATTATTTTCGAAAATATGAGGTCTGTAAAAAAAAGTGATCCACTGTCAACCACGCTATCCTAAATTTTTTTAAAAATTTTTTGTTCACATATTTTGTTATACAATATTCTTTTTCAAATTTTTCAAATATTTTTCTCAACAGATTTGGTTGTGAAAGAATTCATATAGTAGATGATCAGGTGCTAGTGAAATTAATATACAATCCGAAAGGAGAAAATCTGAGGAAGAAATTGGGAACGTTGCCATGTAGTTATATAAAATTGAATATTGACAATGAAACTGAGTTGTTGATGCTACAGGAAGTCAGTAGAAAATATACATTTTGTACCACTCTGTTGGAAGAGGAGCAAAATTTTCAGCATGGATTGTTTGAAACTCTGCCTCTCCCAATAGAATCTACTAGTAGATTTTCCGAGAAGGCTTCCTGCCTCCTTCTCGGAAAGTATGTATTCAATCTTTGAAAAAAAATTTATCTCAGAAAGTGATTTCTTATATTAGTTTTTCAGAAGTATCCGATCACAAGTTCATGTTATTTTATTTATGTTGATTTCTAAAAATTTTCGAATTGATAAAAATGATTTTCTGTATTCATAGGAGTTCAAAGAAGTTATCTTAGTTCAATGAAAACATTTAGCTTTTAAAACTTAAAAATAAATCTCCCAATTCTAATAAAAAAAAATTTCTCCCCTAATTAGGACTAAACATTCTCAAATTGATAATAATCATTTTCAAATTGAAAATTAACAAAATCAAATTGGGATTGACAATATCTCAATGAGAATAATCATTTTCAAATTGGGAGTAATCAATTTCAAATTGGAAATTATCACAGATGTGATCACATATATGATACCTATATTTCTGTGGCGTTTAAAGGTCAATTTAATTCATTTATTAACTTATTTGAGAGTAAAGATAAATAATTCAATAATTTGTTACAAAAAAATTCCTTATATAAAAAAAAAGCATATAATGTAAGAAGTCAAATTTATGCTTCGTAAACAATTTAAATATTAAAAAAATCAGCAGCATACAGATGGGTGAAGCAACAAACTGCAGAACAAAAAGTGCGTGGCGGTAAGAGAAGAATAAAATTAGTGGATGACCATGACCATCAGAGATTAATGGAAAATGATTCAAGAAAACCCTGAAATTACCTTTACTCTTGGTTACATATGTGGGGTGTGATGGACCCCAGAAGCCGAATATCGCTCTGAAAATATGCCAAACGTAATATTATGCGTACGCCTCTCCTTGAAGCTTCCAAAATATGTCCGCTTCATTGAATTCAGACATTACTGCAGTACCTTGTAAACACTGAGTGAAGTTATACGGAACTTAAGTGCTCTGGGGTGTGCCACCTATGTACTGACGTTCGCTATTTTGACATAATAGGTAAGTTGTTATTTTGGATCAGGAGAATCAGTTTCAACATTTTTTATAACTGAAATAATATGGCCATCTCATACGAAGAGAAACAGAAGAAGCTTCAAGCTCTATGGGCTGAAGTTGAAAGTGATGACGATGTAATCGAATCAGGAACCGAAGCCGACATTATCACATTTTTGAGAGCGATTACAACACCGACTCGGGGCAGATAAGATGTAGTCGAGTCGATCACTGGAGTTGCATTGACCAACGCACATATTCTTTATAAAGCCATAACCCAAGACAAAATTCAAGATAACCCAAGAACAAAGTTCAAAGAAGAACTAACAAAAAAATCTTCTTCAAAAGGGGATACGACAACAGAAAGGAAAGGAACCTGCAGAGGAATGTTGCCTAATAAAGGTGGAAGCAAGAAGAAGATGCACCGTTTGCTACGAAACTATGAAAACCGAAAATGGGAGAGAATATGCCATGAAGAAGTGTAAGCAAACTCCATACAAATGTGACGGTTGTGAGTCTTTTTTTTGTGTAGAAAGTTTTTATATAAAACATAAGTTCATAACAATATAATACAAGTAATCACGAGCACGGCACATTATGGACATTTATATTACCGATTGCATCTTATATAGATATGAGAAATGTTGATTTATTTTGTATTTGAAAATAAATTTGATTTTGCCTGAAAGAGTCAGATTTATGAATATGTTTTCAGAGAAAATTATGCGCTAAGTTCGATAATCTGACCACAGGGCCATGTATAAACTACCTGCATTTACATTGCACAGTAAGTGCGAACTGAATATGATTCACAGGCCGTAGAAGCCCGTTTATATTTGAAGTTATTTCAACTCACGCAACTTCTAGACCAGGGGTGGCCAACCGGTCGATCGCGGCTATTAGTCCAGTGGCAAGGCAAAAAATATAAGTTTAATAATATATATAATAATAAAATAAAAAATACTACATAATTGTATATTGTTTCATTTACAATTTCAAGAAGTATGTAATTGGTAGATCGCACAGGGTTTCGTCAGTAAACAGTAGATCTTGGGTCTAATCAAGTTGGCCACCCCTGGTGTAGTAGTTGCTCACTATAGGGTTAACCGAGTTGAGGGAAGAGTTCAGAAGACACTGTCCTGACGGTTGTGCAATAAACTAAGTGGTCGTCTCAGTATCTCCAATTCGAAGTTATATTTCCGTAGAGATATTGCTAAATTGCCGACAAAGAGGCGAAGAAGGTATGCTACTGATCGCTGTAGTCTATTTACTTTGATAATTTTCGTGATATTCATCCAAATTTGTGTATATAGGGATGGAAATGGAATAAAACTAGGTTGAAAATTCTATTTAGGAACTCTTTCTCAAAAATATGTGGCCTTAAGATTCTTTGAAGTCACACATGATCTGTAATTATTATCCAAAATATTAGTCGAGACTCGTTTTTGCTATAGATGAACACATGAACATGAGTATTTATTCGACCTTTGAGATCACGATAAGATATGGAGAATGCCATTTATAGATGCACTTCATCTACAATCGGAAATACTGAATTTAATAAAAAATAATAGACAATCTGTTTTAAGAACCGAGCAAGGCAGCTGTTCGTCGAGTGAATCAGTGGAATAACCAGCTTGCGCACTACTAACGTTGATGCGCGAGCTACAACGTTACAAGCTCTGGATGACGCACCGAATAAACATACCAAGTTTACGTCGAAATCTTCGAGAAATTATCTGCGAAATACTCAAGGTAGATGAAAAAAAAACGGTCATTGAAGATAAAAACCGTACAGTTTGTTTTTAATGCACGAGTAAACTAAGGCGTATGACCACCACTTACGAATGTTAATGTAAGTTTATTTTATTTATTTTTATAATATTAATTAAATTATGTTTGTTAGTTATCTCTATTTTTTATATTTCAATTGAGATGAACCCTTATCCTATTGCGTGCAGTGTAGTAAGGCAATATGCGGAAAGCAACGCGGAAATTACTGTACAAAATGTGCTTCGTAATAATGAAAAAGTTGTGTTATTTTATTTAATAGGTCACACGCCAACTGTCAATCAGCCTGCTGGACAAACAAATCTTATTTCACTAAACAACAATGGTAATTTAATGGGATTGAAATTGCAATTCTGAGAAGATTATGGGTTTATCCTTAGTATACGTGAAAGAGGGGAACGTAATTTGATATTGTATTCATTATTCTTTCTGCTTGCATCGAGATAGTTTGTGAGATGGCTGATAGTAGTGATTATTGCAACACCCTCTCTATGGATGTCCAGAAGAGATATTTAGAGAAGATGAAAGAAAGTAATGGATGTGATCCTTATTCATTGAAATTTGGGGATTGCAGTGATGCTGTGAAGGACTTTCCTAAAGTTTCAATGTACGACATTAATAACTTTTTTGTATATGAGAAGAGTGCATACACAGAAGAAGACTTCAAAGCCTATAAAAGTTTGGATTCATACAATATGTTCATAAGTAAATTGATTAGGAGGAGAGTAGAGGAAAGTCGCCTAATTGAATCGGTTTTCGACGAATGGTAACTTGAATAGTATTGTTAGTTGCCTATATCCCGGCTATATTAATATGTTTTAGTTGAAACGTGGCCGTGCTTATTTACGCGTAGTGAATGTTCGTTTTTATAAAGTTTGTAGAAGGTGTACTTGAAAATTAATTATTTTATCAAGGTAAGCAATTTCAACAACTTTTTTGTCTCGAAGCACTCTATGTGAGCTAGGCTATGAAGCCATTTATTCGTTTATAAATTTAAATTCCATGTTAAAAATTTATTAGGTTATAAATCTGAGAGATACAAGGCTCCTAATATGGGAAGATGCAAGACGCCTAATTTGGGGATCCCCATTTTAGGAACTTGTATATTTGGAGCATCAATTTAAAATAGGTTGAGAGATTATTAGGGCTATTCAAATTACCAACAGCAGTTGGAGGAGTCACAAAAAAAACAACTCCAAAATCGGTTTTTGGGGAAAAGGCAAATGCCTCAACAAAAGCATCTATGAAAGCTAATAAGTCGAGAGAGCGGAGAGAGACTGTAGACTCATCAGATGAATCACCTGGAGAAGAAGGCTATATAGATGACTCAGATCAAGATGCAGAGTGCATTTACTGTGCTGAATTATTTTCTGACGACAATGATGGTGAAGACTGGATCCGATGCACTGTGTGTTAAAGCTGGGCAAACACTCTGTGTGCCGACCTCGGCCCTCAAGCAAAGAAAATTTTTAAATGCCACAAGTGTTACAAGAAACTGAAATATTAATATCTTATTAATAAATACATTATAAAGCAATGTAGAAAGTTTTTTTATAGTGAATATAAAACTTCCTCAAATTAGGCTACCATGGGTCCCTAATTTGGGGAGACGCATTTGGTCAACAAATCCCTATATTTACGTCATTGAAAAAAAATTTGCTAATATTACCTTCCCCAATTAAAATGCAAGATTAGTGCAATTTTTTTTCAATTTTCAAAATTATATTTCATCTTGTTTAATAGAGCCAAAAAAACATCCCCATATTAGGCGACTTCCTGTATGTATTTCATCTTTTACCTTTAAAAAAATTCTGTTCTCAAAAAGTGATTCAGTAGTTTAGTTTTTCAGAAGTACCCGATGACAAGTTCATATTTATTTATGTTGATTCCCAAAAATTTTCGAATTGATAAAACTTTGAATGAAAATAATTTTCTGTGTTCATAGATATCTTAGTTCAATGAAAAAAATTTAGCTTTTACAACATAAAAATATATCACTCAATTCTATTTTTCTCACCCCTAGATTAAGCCTATTGTAGCTTTTGCGAGCTATAAAACTCAGGGGCATAAGCCCCTCAGAATAATATTGAATTCAAGCCGATGTATTGCTGGTTGCATAAATCAATGGTCATGTGAATATATTTTTTTCAGAAACCTAATTATGTAGATTCTGATACAGAAAGTGATGGCGCAGAAAATTTTGAAAGCTTCGCTTATTCACATAAAATAATGTTGGTGAAGATTCTTCACACGAAACAGAAATTGTAGAGGTACAATCAATAGTTCAGTACTTTTTACTAGTCGAGCGAGGCCCCATTAGTGCGTTGCGTCGTCGCTGCGTCGGTTTCCATATATTTTTTACGACATGGCCCATTAGACCGTAGCGTCGTCGCGCGCGACAATTCAACGGATCGACGGACGAGAGACGAAGCGAGAGGGAGGCTGATGCGCTTTGTTGTCGGAGCTTCGCTGCGACGACGGACAGTGATCCACTGCTAAAGGAAGAAGCTAGACGAGCGTAACAACATTTTTTAAAATCATGAGTGAACAAGAAATTGATATAGATATTCTCATATCCTTGGCCCAAGAAAGACCCATTACATGGGATAAATCACACGAACACTACAGTGATAAATTCCGTAAAGCGAATGAACGGGCAGCTGTATGTAAAATAATATTTCAAGATTACGAGGAATTTGAGGACCATAAAAAGAACAAGATTGGTGAGTTGTTATTTATTATGAATAATAAGTTATTTTATATCTTTTATAAGTTAATTTTATATCTTTTTCAACTGCCACGGTAAAGCCCCTTCCGGACTCATGAAGTAATTAGCAAATTGATCTCTGATAAAATTCACGGCTTATGATTCTTCACTGACGTGGAGTCTCAATTGTGGGAACATACTTATTGCCATTTTGTCTTGTTGTCGTGAACCATCATGTTCTGTAACAAAATTGTGTAAAACACAACATGCTTTCACGATATTAATAGTTAAATCGTACGCTGTATCAATTGGCCTATGTAAAATGCGCCATTTATTTGCCATGATCCCAAATGCACATTCCACGTATCTACGAGCTCTGCTAATCCACTTATTTCTTCTATGGCAACCTGAAAATTTAATTCTTATCACTAATGCAAACTCAACAAATTTTATTGATAAAGACCTTTCTTTCTACTTCATCACCTACTTCTTTTCTTTTATAGATGGATCATTTTGTACTTCCTTTATGAAATGGTTGAGTTCATCTTGGTAACGTAGCTCACTTCCTGAAGGCTCATTCATTATTAAATTAGTCAGTCATTCTCCGAGCTCTGAAGGTTTTGTTGAGAGTTTGATAGTCTTTTTGTTCTTAGTTCATCGTCATGCCTCACATGTGTTTCAACAAATGTTACAGAATATAGGCCTAAAGAGAATGAAATCAATTAACCCTTCAGTTGTGAAGCCCGGCCTGACGAACCGACTGAAATTTCAAATTTAATTTGGTATCATATTTGGCGAAGGCGCCAGTTCGCCGTCCGTATACCTTTCGGTCAGTATGCAACAAGTGTTAGTGCGGAGTGGTCACCTTGTGCGCTCTTTACATTTCGCTTTAGGAGAAATTTCGGTCTGGTAGACCAACGTCACTGTTTGTGTTATAAAACAGTAAATTGTTAGGAAAACTGCTAATCGATTTTGCTGGTAAGAATTTATTAGAATTTGACTGTTATGACAGTAGTTACATTTATTTTTATCTTTAGAAAGATGGGAGACTGCGAGCAAGAGCAAAGATGGCTGGAGATGCTTATGGAAGAGGCACTGAATGACGAATCAGACCTTGGTTTATGACGATGAAGTTGACGAGAATGAAGAGGACCAGGAGTTTGAAGTCGACGACGACCGAGACGATGACCTAGAAGTAAGTAAGACCAGGACCACATTTTATGAGGAAAGACAAGAAAATTTGGAAAAAGCACGCCCCTCCAATGAATTTTAGAACAAGGGCCAAGAATATTATTAGAATGAAGCTGCCTTCTGTGAAGCCTGACCTCCGAGAGCCTCTGGAAATATGGAGGCAGTTTTGTGATGACGACATGATAAATTGTATAGTAGTTCATACAAATGAATACTTGCAGTAGGTAGCTGAGGAATATGGCCGAGTAACCTACACAAGACCTACAGACAAGTTAGAAATTGAAGCCCTTTTGGGATTGCTGATTTTTGCTGGAGTTGCTAAAAGTAACCATACAAACGCGGAAAACCTATTTAGGACCAATGGTGCTTCTCCAGATATTTATCGAATGACAATGTCATTGCAACGTTTTCGTATACTAATGCGTTTTATTCGATTCGATGATATTGTAACTAGGAAGACAGACGTAAATTCGATAAATTGGCCCCAATAAGAGAACTCTTCGAAAAGTTTGTAACAAATTGCAAAAACAACTTCAATTTATCGCAACAGATAACTGTTGATGAAAAACTCGAGGCATTTCGAGGTAGGTGTGGCTTTCGGCAATATATGCCCCTAAAACCCAATAAGTATGGAATCAAGATTTTTGCCATATGTGACGCAAAGTTATTCTACACATATAACCTGGAAGTTTATGTAGGCAATCAACCTGAGGGGCGTTTTGCTCAGAATAACAGCGCAATGTCGATGGTTGAAAGGTTGACTGAACCGATATTTATGGTAGTAATAGAAATGTTACAACAGACAGATGGTTCACGAGTATTGAACTAGCAAAGGAATTGCTTGGTAAAGGATTAACAACTATTGGAACAAACCGAGCGAATAAAAGGGAGCTTCCTCCTGAATTTGTTCAAAAAAAAACCGACCCATTGGTTCCAGTATGTTTGGATTCAGGCAGGCCTGCACTTTGGTTTCTTACATTCCGAAAAGAAATAAAAACAATGGGACCAAAAGTGGTGTAGACACCGTTGATCAACTTTCATCGAATTGCAACTGTGCAAGGACCACAAGGTGGCAAATGGCTGTTTTTTATAGGCTAATAAATATTTCGGGCATAAATTCCCAAGTAATATCTTCCATCAATAAAAAAAGAAAAAATTGTAAGAAGACGTTTTCTAGAAAATTTAGCGCTCAGTTTAATTGATGGTCATCTGAGAGTACGTGCCAATTCTAACTATTTGCCCAAATTGACACGCCTAAGAATTTGTGAAATATGTGGGATGGCACCACCACAGGAACCATATGAAGGAAGACGAGACATGTTGGGAAGGTGTGTGCCTTGCGGGTCAAAAAAAAATAGGAAAACGAAATATTGCTGTAAAAGGTACAAAATATTTTTATGCATGGAACACGTGACAGTTACATGTGCAAGTTGATACGATTTACAAAATGCTCAAGAACAATAAATAAAAAGTACCTTTTTATTTTCGATTATGATTTTGTTCTGTTATCATAATAATAATTATGTTTGTTTTATTTATTATGTTAACTTAATGTTTACTTGTTTGCAATGTGTATCATAATAGCCTTTGATGAATAACGCAGTTTTATTTATTAAATTATATAAATTTCACGAATTTGATAATATTATATCCATAAACATTTTTTGGTCTATCAGACCGACGTCATCGTTTGTGCGACAACTACACACGTCACCACCCAAGGGTTGATTCTGAAATGTTTATTCTCAACAGGACAAAGACAACACAATATATATTGATTCTTGATCTTTGGAATGTCCTCATTATGGATATTTCGAAGATGTCTATTTTTCACAGACACACTGGTGAACTCCTTTTGGCATATTCCACAAATGAGTGGATTCTTTCTGCAAAAAAGTTTAACATTTGCTGAAAACTGCTACATTATATTGTTATACATTTATTTGAGAACTATTGCTATTGAAACTTACCCCTCGGATTCTATAATTTACTAAAATTAATTGGAATAGTGAACTATCGTTAGCTGAAATCGATAAATAAAATATCAATTAAAACTGCTCTTTTAGAATTTTGGCTAATAGTTTGCGATGTAATTCCTCAAAAAAATCACAGCACAGCTCTCAGACAAAGTTTTATAATAAACATAAATGAGAATCGCGCCAAAATCGAGTCAACCGTAGGATCCTGTGGATCCTGTCAACCGTCCAACGAATTCACTCGATTTTACCCGAAAGCCTATAGTTGTGATTGGTCGGCATTGTTTGTAAATTAATGTATCCTATCCTTCGTTGGGTTGAATCACTTCGCAGGGGTGGTGAACTGATCAACAGAAGACCAAGAGGAGCTCCGCGAACAGTTCGAACTCCTGAAAATGTTGAACGCGTTCGACAAGCCTTTCTTCGCAGTCCGACTCGGTATGCCCGGAAACATGCTGCTGCACTTCGCCTCAGTGATCGTTCGCTAAGGCGAATTTTGCGTATGGATCTCCGCTTTCACCCTTACAAAATGGCTATTGTGCAACAGTTACATCCCGGAGATTATGCACAACGAATGAACTTCGCACGTGAGATGGAAGCACTGATCGATCAAAATGGGAACCTCATTTTGTTCATGAGTGACGAAGCCCATTTTCACCCAAACAGCATGGTTAACCAGCAGAATTGCCGTTATTGAACTAATGAAAATACGCAACAGTTACACGAAAGACCGCTGCACAGTCCAAAAGTAACGGTTTGGTGCGCTGTATCGCAAACTTGCATCATTGGTCCTTACTTCTTCGAAGACGGTGATGGTCGTGCTGTTACCGTGAACTCATAGCGCTACGTCGAAATCATCACCAACTTCTTTTTTCCTTAATTACGACGGCGACGTGTGAGGTTTCAGTAGGATGGGGCGACCGCCCACATAGCCAGAGCATCAATGGACGTTATTCGCCCTCTCTTTCCTGGTCGTCTTATTTCCAGGTTTGGCGATGTTCATTGGTCTCCTCGGTCCCCAGATTTATCAATATGCGATTTTTTCTTATGGGGACACCTGAAGGCTAGAGTATACAAGAACAAGCCCCGAACTCTGGACGAATAGAAGAAAGCAATTCGCGTAGAATTCGCGTTAATTTGTTAAGTGGAGTGATAATAATATTGTAACATTCGGATCTTCAGCAGCTGGAATTGCCCCGCAAGTTCTGTAAGAAGGTATTCTCAGAAGGAATAGAAGTTTATTCAGGTAAACCACCCACAAATTGTCAAATTGAACAGTAAAAATATGGGAGGCGTAGATAGATCCGATCAAAATATATCACAGTATACAGAGTGCAAATACGAGGAAATAAGTGGTACTTTTCCCTTATTTCTCACTGTCTTGATATGGCAAAGACAAATGCTTGGCATCTTCACAAATATCGAGAAGGTAAAATGAACCAACTTGCCTTTAGGAGAAGTGTAGCCATTATCTTTTTGACACAAAATAAAAAATCTTTTGCTCGCGAATAGGAAAAAATCAACAAAATAATGAATTGAGGTATGACCGTCTTGACCATTTAGTGGTACCACAAGAGAAACAAACTAGATGCGGCTTATGTCATTCAAAAACAACACCCGGTGCAAAAAATGTGACCTGTTTTTACATGTTAAATGCTTTGTAAATTATCATACTCAATAATAAGAATAGTATGCTATATGCCTATTGTCCTTTATGTAGGACAGGTCTACAAAAAATTTTTCGATTGACGTTTTCAAAAATAAATAATAAATATTTTGTATATGACTGCTTTTCATTAATTTTTCACCCAAAAATCTCGAAAACATTCAAACAGAAAGGTTCAGGCATATATGGGTTAAAAATGTTTTTTCAGGCGAAGCACGACCCTCCACCTCCGCCCCGAGGACAGCTCCACTTGTCCAGAGACCCGTCTTCCAGGAGAGAAGCTTCGACTGGCCTCTGAAGACAGTAAGTACAGAGGAATATATATTCAAATTTCCTCTTCCGGTTCCTCCTCCTGCCTATGAGCAGATAGATTTTAACTTGTTCGAAGAGTAATCGGTGGTGGAAATTTGAATATATATTTCCTCTGTAGAGAATGTATAATAGACGCTCATCTTTGGAAATATTGTTAAATGCCATATGAAAAGCTGTAATTGTCCTGTTGGACTGGAAGTAGGTCAGTGTCATGATTATTCCATATTAGATGAAAAACGTTATAGTTTATACTTTATATTGTTTGTAAACTAACACTGCAATTACGTGAGACCAAGATCGCACGTAATCGGTATCTTGTATAATACTGATATATAAACCAGAGAGAATCTCTGATAGGATATGACTTATATACTCTCTTATAATCTTGTGCGAAAAGCTAGCAGTAGAGTGCGCCGAGTCAGAATATACATATATATATATATATATATATATATATATATATATATATATATATATATATATATATATATATATATATATATATATATATATATCTATATATATATATATATAATATATCTATATATATATATATATATATATATATATATATATATATATATATATATATATATATATATATACAGTGCTTTCATGATGAAAGGAACAAATTCGTTAAAAAATTAGGTTTTCTATATCATGTTAAAATACTCGGACAGGTCGATTATTATTTTTATTTGTGCAATTTTCGCAATAAAAATTTTGTATACAGGGTGTCTCATTCAAGAGCTATGGCTTTGTCATTAGTTTTTTTTAAAGGTAATACCCTGTATATTATTTCACTTTACAATTCTACGATAAATTCTTATCACTTTTTGTGAACATACCATATGCCTCAACTTGATGGATTCCCAGATTATAACGGAGATAGTGGTAGCACCTGGAGATTTAAAATGTGGATTAAAAGTACAACAAAAAATTTAGGTAAACATTGTCATTAAATCTGAAGAATGAAATTTCACATGTACCATCTGAATTCATTCACTGGTGCTGTATAGTCCGCAGTTTTTCACGTTTTTAACGCTCCAGGCACTACACTACTTCATTGTTTAAGAAAATGCAATTACTTGAGAGAGAACGTATTGAAGTACTTATGATGATTGGTTTTGGAGATAGGGTGCGTTCACAAGAAGAAGTCTGCAATCTATTCAATGAAAATCATCCTGATCGTCCGCCAATTACTAGATCGACAGTCAGCAAAATTGAATCAAAATTCAGGAGATACGGCCACGTTAGAGATTTACCTAAAGGAAGACCACCGAGAGTATCTGAAGAAACAGTGCTGAACGTTCTACTAGAAACCCAAGATAACCCTCATACATCCATTACTACAATTTCCAATAATTTCAATTTATCAGTAGGGTCCGTGCATAAAATAGGTAAATAAGTATCATCCCTATAAAATTAAGCTGGTACATGAATTATTAGAAGACGATTTTGACCGCAGAGTACAGTTTTGTGAGCAGATTCTTGAAATTCATAATCAACATCTAAATTTCATTACAAACATAATTTTTTCTGATGAAGCCACCTTTACTTTAAATGGCCACGTCAACAGACAAAACTGTAGGTATTGGGCGACCGAGAATCCTCATTGGATGCAAGAATGCCACACACAGCGGCCTCAAAAAATTAATACATGGGCAGCGATTGTTCGAAATCGTATAGTTGGTCCCTATTTTTTTGAAGGAACACTAAACGGAGAGGACTACTTGAACTTTCTCCAGTTCGAACTCATTTCGGCTTTAGCTGTTTTGTTTCCTAACCCACAAGATCCTGACATACCTAATAACGAGATATGGTTTCAACAAGATGGGGCACCTCCTCACTATTCAATCGCTGTTCGACAATTTCTTGATGCAACTTTTCCCAACAGATGGATAGGACGGAGAGGTCCGATTGAGTGGCCGCCAAGATCACCGGACATAACCCCATTGGATTTTTTCTTATGGGGTTATTTGAAGTCTAAAGTTTATTTGAATAGACCAAATAATATTGATGATCTAAAAGAGAGAATCAGGCAGGAAATAAGACTTATCAGTCTAGAAGTAATTGAAAATGTGCAACGGGAAACATTGAATCGACTTCAAAAATGTCTCGAAGTAAACGGACAACAGATTGAACATATGTAAAAATTAAAGTAAATTAGTAATTACATTTGTGTGTTTTCATATCGTACCTCTCATTACCCACTATCTCCGTTTCTGGCAATCCATCGAGTTGAGGCATATGGTATGTTCACAAAAAGTGATAAGAATTTATCGTAGAATTGTAAAGTGAAATAATATACAGGGTATTACCTTTAAAAAAACTAATGACAAAGCCATAGCTCTTGAATGAGACACCCTGTATACAAAATTTTTATTGCGAAAAATGCCCAAATAAAAATACTAATCGACCTGTCCGAGGATTTTAACATGAAATAGAAACCTAATTTTTTAATGAATTTGTTCCTTTCATCATGAAAGCACTGTATATTATATATATATATATATATATATATATATATATATATATATATATATATATATATATATATATATATATATATTTTCAATTACAGACCGCTAGTAAAACTGTTCTCGACGCCAGTAACTCGCCCGTACGAATTGTCTCTAAAAAGACAAACAATCCTTCACTGTTCATCAGGATTATCACAGCTGATATATCTTCATACGAAAGGTTAATGGGCGAGGGTCTATTCTATAAATGCAAACATTACAGTATCAAACCAAGCAACCCTCTTCCAGTACCCTGCGCAAAATGCTCACAGTTTACCCATAAAACTGAAGAATGCAAAGAACCCATCAAATGTAACAAATGTGGAGAGAATCACAAAGATACAGAATGCTAAAGAAGCCTACCACAAAAATGCAGTGCATGTGGGTCTACAGAACACGTACCATGGTCAACAAAATGTCCCAACAGACCCCTCAAACCCATAGAGGGCATTCCCAACGTAAAAATCAGACCCATAAATAAAAAGAGTGCAGACATAGAGAAAAGCAAAACTAAACAAAGTAGAATCCATTCAAATCTTACAATACACGATTATATTATAGACATTCATATAAATAAAATAAACAAACCAAAGCACACCGATAGACAACTGGTGCAAAAACTACAAAAACGTTTTATCGAATCCTATCGCATAAATCGCTTACGATTTAGTTAATAAAATTGAAAAAATTCATTTACCACTCAATTCTGAATCAATATCCTGGGATGTAGTTAATCTTTTCCCAAGTATACCACCCAAGGTTCCTTTAACCCTAATAGAAAAGTTACTTAATAGCAATCTTGTTAATCCTTTCATAAAATCAGATATATTGTCGCTTTTGGAATTATGCCTGGAACAGAATTATTTTAGTTTCAATGATAAGATTTACAGTAGTACTGAAGGCTTAATTATGGGAAACCCTCTGAGCCCTTTGTTGGCTGAAGTATTCATGGATAATTTGGAACAGTCAATTCATAATCATCCTGTTAGTCGACAATTCGTTTATTGGTTTAGATATGTGAATGATATTATTTGTTGTTTCACTTTACTCTTAGACAACCAGACTGCTTTCAAACATTCATTAACACTTTACACCCTAATATAAAATTCACTTTAGAGATGGAAAAAGATAACTCAATTAACTATTTGGATTTGAAAATAACAAAAGTAGATAACAAACATAATTTTTCAAATTTTCGCAAACCATCGCACACTGATAGCGTCATTCATAGTACATTCCAACACAAAATGGCAGCTTTCAATAGTATGGTACATCGTTTAGTAAATATTCCACTTTCAAACGCTAATTTTAACATCGAGAAAAATATAATTAAACAAATTTCCGTGAATAATAATTATGATCCCAATATTATAGACAATATGATAGATAAAAAGTTTTTCAAAAATGCGATTAACCAGGTGTACTAAAAATAATATCAAATATAACAGCCTCACTTTCATCGGAAATTCAGGTGAAAAACTTAAATCTCTCTTATCTAAGCACAACATTAACATTGCTTATCGCACCGGTAATAATTTAGGAAATCATATAAAAAATAATAAATCCAAAGTTCGTAAAGATAATAAATCAGGTGTTTATGAAATTAATTGTGGCGCTTGTGATAGGTTTTACATTGGTAGAACTTTCAGAAGTTTACAAACTAGAATTTCAGAACACAAACGTAGCTTTGTTAATCAGAAGTCGGATTCACATCATGCAAACCATTTAATCCAAGAAAAACACACATTCAATTTCGATTTTAAAATATTAAGTACTGAAAGTAAGGGAATTAAACTTAATTTTTTAGTATCATTACTGATAATACATACAAGCATTCCGGTCTCCTTTTGAATAGCCAAATCGATCATACTTCAAGCCCCCTTCTTAATCTTTTCAAAATTACCGAACTACCTGACTAGCAGTTCAGAATTGGTTTTTCCTTTTCTAATAATTATTTGTAACCATCTTTGTATTTACTTCTACATAATTTGTCATTTTTTGTTTTCGATATAAGAGAGAATCATAGTTAGTTTTCCATTAGCATCTGAAGAAGGTGAAGTTCCACCGAAACGTGCGTCATGCGTTATTTTTTATAATGAATGTGTAAATTGTTATTTTTAACCATTGTTTCAATTCGTGTAAAAAATGCGTCAGTTTGGAAATGGCAATAAAAAGTACAGATAGGGAGGAGAAGAGAAAGTTGCAAATAGAGAAAGCAGTACACTTGCGAAAGGCAGAGGCAGCTCGACAAGGAATGAAGGATGATCCTACTAAAAACGTAGACACCACCACCTGTATTGCATTTGATTTAATGAAAACATTGCCGACGCCAAATATTTCGACAGGGATTGCTTACTATAAAAGACAACTTTGGACATATTGCTTGGGTATACATAGTTTTGCAACGAGAAAGGCACACATGTATGTCTGGCACGAAGGAATAGCTTCCCGAGGTCCTCAAGAAATCGGTTCGTGCTTAATGGACTATGTTAAAAAGTATGTGACAACACCAACTCTCATTATGTAGTGATCAGTGTTGCGGGCAAAACCGGAACATTAAAATGGCTGCTATTTGTACATACATGGCAACATCACCAGAGTTTTTTCCAACGGTAATTGAACATTTCTCGTATTTGGCCATTCTTACGTGCCCTGTGATCGCGACTTTGGCACAATCGCAAAACAGAAAAGAATTTTTAACGAAATTTATGTACCAGTCGATTGGATCAGAGTTATTTCTTCAGCGCGAAAAACTAATAATTTCGAGATTGTAAAAATGGAAACTGCAAACTTTGAAAGTACCAAACAACTCGAAAATCTAATAACAAACAGAAAAAAAGGAGAAGGAGCAGCAAAAGTGGAATGGTTGAAAATACAGTGGTTCAAATTCACCGCTGAAGAACCATTGATTTTATAACACAAGTTCTCAAATAATGAAGATGTAGAGTTTGATAACGTAAATGTTGCGAAAAGGGGAATATACCCTAACCAACTGAAAGACGTTCTACTGAATATTTTATACCCTAATGGCAGAGCCATTGACAAACTCAAACACAGGGACCTACAAACTCTTCTTCCTTATGTACCTCAAGTATAACATGAATTTTATCACTAGTTGGTCACTAATGATACCGCGCAAGATACTGATATGATGAGCGAAGATGAAGATGATTAATGGCAGAACTGGAAAATACTTCTCCTTTTAAATTAGTTGGATGCCATAGTGGCCGAACTGTTTTTTTTTTAGTGTATTAATATTTTTAACCGCCTGTACCATATTTTTAAGACCCCTTTTTGACAATGTTTTTCTCGCCACTCTGGCGCTGACCGACTCAATTGTAAAATAGAGATCCGCTCATGGTTGGTTTTCTGATTCGGAAGTGTTTGCCGTCAATGGCGCGTAAGCAGTTGGGAAACTGAGTCCTTTGATGAAACTTGGCAGCAATATCTAACCACCGCTCTTCTGTTCGTGAAGGAAAATATTCGTCTTTTAGTTCTTCCCATATGACCCTGCAAACTTTTCGTAAAATATTTCCCACTGTTGTATGACAAATTCGATATGTCAGATGTATGTCTATTTGATCCTCAATTAAGTAAAGTAAGTATCTTTGTCTCTTTCTAGATAATAAATTGATGAAGAAATGGAAGAATATCAAGGACACTTTTTATAAAAGCACAAAGAAAAAATTTAAATCCGTCAAGCTGCTGAGATTGGAAAACAATATATTTATGCACGACAATTATCTTTTCTCCAACCGGTTGTTACCTCAGGCAACACTCAGGACAGCTCAACTGTGGAAGAAGAGGACGGAAGCTTGGGGGAAAGGCAAGAATTACTATCTGAGCCAGTTCGGCGTCCGGAAAAGCAGCAAACAATAAAGCGGCAACGAGATATAGAGACATTTGTTCTGGAATTTATAAACACGCCAATACCAGAGTCAGTCGTAACTGCGCCGCCGGAACTGCATGCAGATCGGTGCCTTCTAAAGGACTTCGCAGAAGATCAGAAACTGGAATTTAGAAACGAAGTTCTTAATATTATTAAACGCATCAGGTTATCGACACTGCGAAATGCAGTTACGACCTAATTCGGCTCCACTACCACATCAGCCTCATGGCGGACATCCTCCCCTTTGCTCCCCGTCTAGTTGTTCAACTCAGTCGTCGGATTTCTACGACTTATAGTATGGTGCAGATTTCAACCGATATAGGTACATCCATAAAAGTAGGTTCAGTGTTTTTGTAACGTCAACAATAAATGTTTTGCAGCAAACTTTTTTGTTTGCTACTTTTATTTTATGTTCAAGTTACTAGTACATGCATTGTTTCATCTTAGTAATTCAACAATAATTAGACAATTGATCGATAATTACGAGTGTATAAGTCTTTGTCAAAGGATAAAGAGAGGTTTGTAAATTGCAACGTGTATTTATTTGCATATTCCAATTTTTTTTTCAAAGTTGTATGTGTTGAAAAAAAGAGCTGTCATGGGACACCTGGTTGAAAAGAAGTTGCCTTCGCTACATATTGTGTATTAATTCGTAGGCACAATGAAAGGAATTAACAACGTAAAAAAGTTGTTAAATAAAAAAAACAGAATTATGTATATATGAAAAAAATACTATGCGCAGCGGCTAATGATGCGCAGTATATTATCAGTAGAAAATGTCAAGCATTTATTGGAATTGATACTTTTCGTGCCATCTCTTAGAAGATAGTTAAAGTTGCGCAGCCATTTGGGTAATTTTCGCGGAAAACGTGGCTGTAGTCTTTGGGATTCTTTCGCTTTCAATTTAAAGAAACTCACTTGTTCCTTCAAACCATTAATACCAGATTCCAGCGATCTAGAATATAAGTCTGAAGTATCTTTATTTTGCACAATTTTTTTGCCTACCCTATTTTTGCTTCAAATCTGCAACCAACTGCCTTAGCTGCAAATTTTGAGCCTCTCTGTGATCAAATTTTTCATATAATTCACTCAGTTCTTGTTTTTTTAGCTGCAGTTTGAAATTAGCTCCATCTAGTTTAGCTTGCAGTGTTCCTATATTATCTGTGGTGTGATCCGTATTCAAATAATTAAAAAATACTTTGTATATTGATTTTTCGGTAGCTCTGGATCTGCATTGTGGGCAATTTTTTGATCTGATGAAAACAAAATCAATTACTTGAAATATATATATATATATATATATATATATATATATATATATATATATATATATATATATATATATATATATATATATATATATATATATATATATATATATATATATATATATATATATATATATATATATATATATATATATATATATATATATATATATATATATATATAAGTACCAGTAGTGTACCTTTCCAACCACTGCAAAAGGCAAGTATTATGAAAAATGTGGCCACATTGATTTACGACAATTTCAGAGCTTTGGGTGAATAAATCGCTGCATATTATACAATTTATTTCCATTATCAACTAATTTTCATTTGAAGTAAAAAGTTCACTGGTAAATGTTGTTTGGAACAATTATTTTCGAATTCGTGAATATTTTGGCAGACGACAGACTTTTATTTTATTGTGAACTAACTACTTTTTCTTTATTTAGCCTAGGGTATATTATGAGTAAGAGCAAAAATAGTAATCAACATCGGAAAGGAAAGGCATAGAATGGTCAAAAAGATCCCTAACAAAACATGGGTGAGTCCACCGGATATAATAAGGTTCCAACAGAGCATAACGAACATACTAGAAAAATCAACAGTACGATACGAACAACCTAAATGATGCGATAGTTACAGCAGTACAAGAGAGCCAAAACGAACACTGTCCAAAAGTCAAGAAAGACGAAAAAATCAGTCAGGCCACCAGAGAACTGATGCAAGAAAGACGAAATGCGAGAACCCAGGAATCGATCACCAAAGAAGAAATGAAAGAAATGAATAAACAAGTATCCAAGGCTATAAGAAGTGATATCAGAACTTAAGGCGCGTTTTCCTCCACCTTCGCCAGTCGCCGCGAACTGCGACTGAGTAGCTGCAACTGGTAGTAGCTGCGACCTATTCATTCAGGCGCGTTTTCCTCCACCTTCGCCAGTCGCCGACGAATGCGACTCGCTAGCCTGCGTCAATCAGTATTTGTCCCTCGTTCTGGTCTGTTCAGCACAAGAAAAATGAATATTTCAAAAAAATCATTAATTGCAATGTTATTGAATTATCAAGTGCAGGAGGAAAATCTGCTTCTCTTGTTAACGTTAGAATCTGAAAAACAGAGAAGCGAAGAATTAGCAATGTTCCGAAATAGACAATTGGAAGGATTTCAGGCAATATTAATCCAGAACCACCTGACAGATAACGAAACAAAATTTAAAGAGTTTTTCCGTTTTTTCACGCGTTCGAATCCAAACAAAACTAACTTTCGTCGACGAATTTATCGCGGCACCCCTTCCGAATATGAGCAGCTACTCGCGACTGGACGAACGGCGACCGGACGCTGGTAGTCGCTACTGAGTAGCGGCTAGGAAAACAGGATGATTTAAAATGCATTGGAGATGTCTCGACGAATTGTTCGCCGCTACTCGGTCGCAGTTCGCGGCGACTGGCGAAAGTGGAGGAAAACGCGCCTTTACAACAAAAACGAAATCGAACGAACCATAGAGAATAACAAAAGCATGAAAGTGATGCGGAGAAGTCTAGGAAGCGGAAGAAGGGAAATAACGAAAACAAGAAACAAAAACGGAAATATAACAACAAACAGAGAAGAAATACTCAGAGTTGTAGAGGACTTCTATCGGGAGCTCTACAGAAGTCACAAAATCCGCTAAACAAATTGTTATTGAGGAAGTCGAAGAAATGCAGTTCTTTCAAATCAGAGTACCTTATTTCTATTTGACCCCTAATAGTATCCAAAATTTCATAAAATATTTGCTTATAGTGAAGCTCCATATCTGCGAAATTGAATTTCTTTCGTTTTGGGCTGAATTGCGTCGTATCATCAGTAGTTTTAAATACAGAAAATAGTTTTTTAACAGGTTCAGCGCCATTGAAATTATATCAAAATTTCTTCCTGGTCCGTCATATTTTTTTTCCGATTTCTTATATATCAGTTTATTTCGTAACATCAGTGCTGCCTCAAAAATAAAAATGAGCTGTAGAAATTAAGAAATTTGAAAGCGGACACTAGTGTCCGCTGTGGCCTAATCAAAGTATCAGCAGACACCGGTGTCCGCTAATCGACATGACAGTCGAGCGGACACGACACTATCCGATGTGTCCTCTTCGCCATTCAGCATGTTTCGACGAGATTAGTTGGTTTGTGTTGATTGTGTGACGTGGTCTATTTGTTTCGCGTTTCTGAGAGATGAACAGCCACAGCAAACGAATTTTACAATTAGCTTTACAGCAAAAACCACCCTCTGATGGTAAGTTGTTTAGAAATTTGTTTTTTATAAAATATTCACCAAACATTTCAACAGATGAAGGTTCGGTAAGTGATCCATACTCAACAGACTCGGAAAGCGATCCAGGTTTTATTCCACCAGTCGGAAGTTCAAGTTCGGATTGTTCAACTGACAGCGATAATGAAGTTCCAATCAAGAGAATGAAGATTCTTCCGTCAACATCTCTAGAAAATGAAATTTTGCCTGGGCCGTATTTTCGAGAAGAACATACTGAAATAGAAAAAAACAGTGGCGAAGAAACGAAACCAGTAAGTAGAAATATAACCAATCTCCCAAACGTTTTCATTGATGATCTTAAAATTAATCGTGAAGAACAGAACGATGAAATGATATATGATTTCAATCAATCAGTTTGGGGCCCTCCTCTACAGGAAATCATTTACAATTTGATGAAAACTTTGAGTGAGGACTAAAAATGGAATTGGAAGCGGCACCGGTAGGAAGTCGTCCGATGGATTATCATTTTGTATTTGTTGATTTCAAAATAATAGATGAAATCGTAAATCAAACCAACATTTATGCAACACACATGATGAGTACATCTCGAATCAATCTCGTGTGCAAAAATGGGAACCGACCACTAGGTCAGAAATAATACATTTTATAGGACTGCTGGGTTACATGGGTATGGTTCGTATGAACAATCTTCGGGATTAATGGTCTCAAAAATGGATTCTCAGATCAGAAGTTGCTCGCAGTGTTATGAGTCGTAACCGATTTGAAATACTACTAAAGATGCTTCATTTTTCGGATAATGAACAATGTCCTCAGGGAGACCGTTTATATAAGATTCAACCACTTATTGACATGCTCACCAATAACTATCAATCCATATATACACCCGGTAAAACATTTTGTATTGATGAAACCATGGTACCTTTCCAAGGTAGATTGGTTTTCAAACAGTGTAATCTACAGAAGACGAATAAGTATGGAATTAAATTATTCAAGCTTTGTTGCGTCAAGGGGTATACCTGGAATATAAGCATTTATGCAGGAAAATAGAGAATCCCAGATAGTGGTAGAATATGTGTTGTCGATAATTGGTACATTAGTCTTAAGCTAGCACACACGCTATTAGATCGTAAAACCCATTGTTTAGGAACATTGCGTTCTAAACGAAAAGGAAACCCGACTGAAATAATAAAAAAAAAACTAAAGAAAAGGCCCAAGAAAATGAAAAGGGAATTTGTGTTCTAAAATGGCGCGATAAAAGATACGTCTTGGTTTTGTCAACATGCCATGCAGATCAGATGATAGAACTTCAGAGAAGAGGAAATCCAATTCAAAAACCAGCAACTGTTGTGCAATATAATTCAGGCAAGAGCTCGACTGACCTTTTCGACCAGATGTCAAGTTACAGTACAGCCTTGAGAAAATCTATCAGATGGTATAAAAAATTGGCTGTCGGAGTACTGTTAGGTGAGTGTATTTTTGTGTTTTAATTTTGTAACTGAAATATGTTCTATTAGGAACATCACTGGTAAATGCCCACATCATATACAAAATGGTGGAAAATAACAACATGCCGATAAACGATTTTCGTTTATCGGTAATTGAGGATTTGTTGAAATTTGAAGACAAAGGTTGTAATACACCCGCCAATCAATCGAAGAATCTGAGAACGCATTAATTTGCTAAACTGGACTGCACAGCTCGCGAAAACCGCAAATACTGCCGAGGATGTAATCAAAAAAAAATTGAGGTTTTGATTGAAAAAAATAAGATCAAAAAAGTTACAACATATTGTAACCAATGTGAAGGAAGTCCTAGATATTGCCTCGATTGCTTCAATAAGTATCATAATAAATAATAAGTTGTACTTTCTGAACAAAATATATTTTATTCGTTCTTTTATGTTTGCTTCATATTCAAAATTACAAGAAAAAACCCCAACATATATTTCGAAAATAAGTCAATCTTCAAACAACCTGGCAAGACTTTCCGGTAATGGAAGGCCACAGCGGACACATCTGAAAACTTGTGCAGTAAGATTTGAAAAACTTTTTCTGTTTGGTCAAAAATTAATTTAAAGATGATTGAAAAATTTATAAATTCCATATCTTGTAAGTAAGATATTAATCCGCGTGCGGTATTTAAAGTTACTTTATCGGTGAAAAATTCCTCACTTTCAACTATAGAATTAAGAGTCTCTAAAATTTGATCCCTATTATTGTGTATACTAAGGATGGCTCTTGAAGTAAAATTCCACCTAGTTGGTGCATCAGTTGGAATTCTGTTACCTACTATTGCATCTAGAAATGTTGTGCGCCTTGTTGATTTTGAAAAAAATGTTGAAAATGCTGATAAATTTGAAAAAAAATTTTAACTTGTCTAATAGAACTACAAGCGTTACTTAAAACCAAATTCATGTTATGTGCATAACAATGTGTAAAAATAGCTGAGGAGCAACAGATTTAATTTTTGTTTGTAGACCGTTTAAATGGCCAGCCATATCCGCCGCGCCGTCATAGGTTTGTAAAGGGTGATTCATTTAGAGGTACTTTTTGTGGTGGGGATTTAATTGCAGATTGCGCATGCCTCGTGTCAACTGAAGTAACATTATTGTTCAGTAGTGTTTGACAATTCATAATGGAAAGACTTAGCCCAACACAGCGTCTACAAATTGTTCAACTGTTTTACGAAAATGGGCGTTCTACGAGGAATGTGTTTCGGGCGCTTAGAGCATCTTATGGTCCACATAATCGGCCTACCGAACGCACAATTCGCTCTACTATCAATAAGTTTGAGACCCAATTTTCATTACTGAATAAGACTCGACCTAATAGATCTCATCCAGCACGTAGTGGAGCAAATATAGGGGCGGTAGCGGAGAGTGTACACGAAGACCGTGAATTGTCAATTCGTCGCCGTTCTCAACAACTTGGCCTGTCATATTCAACAACTTGGCGTATTTTACGTAAGGATCTTTCTTTAAAAGCTTACAAAATTCAATTAGTGCAAGAACTGAAGCCGGCTGACCTTCCGAATCGTTTCCGTTTTAGTCGCTGGGCTCTTGACAAGCTTGCAGAAGATCCACTGTTTTCGACAAAAATATTGTTCACCGATGAGGCCCATTTTTGGCTTAATGGGTTCGTGAATAAACAAAATGCCCGTATTTGGGGTGATGAACAACCCGAAGAGGTTCAAGAGCTACCATTAAATCCAGAAAAAACAACTGTTTGGTGTGGTTTATGGGCCGGTGGAATAATCGGTCCATATTTCTTCAAAACAGAGGCCGGCCGGAACATTACTGTGAATGGTGACCGTTATCGCGCCATGATAACAGACTATTTGATACCAGAAATTGAAGCCCGTGGTCTCGACGAAATTTGGTTCCAACAAGATGGCGCCACTTGCCATACAGCCCGTGAAACCATGGCTTTACTGCGAGAGCGATTCGGCGAACAGCTCATTTCACGCTTTGGACCAGTGAATTGGCCGGCTAGATCATGTGACATCACACCTCTTGACTTTTTCCTTTGGGGCTATGTGAAGTCCAAAGTCTACGTGGATAAGCCGGCTACGATTGAGGCATTGGAGGCCAATATTACTCGAGTCATTGGCCAAATACCACTCGAAATACTCATACGCGTCACTGAAAATTGGAATTACAGAATGGACGTTGTTAACCGTAGTCGCGGACAACATTTGAAAGAAATTATCTTTAAAAACTAATTGTAAAGAATGGTTCTTTTGTTTGATAATAAAGATTATAAAATAAAATTGTTTTTATTCATTTTTTGTTATTAAAAAAAAATACCTCTAAATGAATCACCCTTTACTATGAGTTTAGATTGAAAATTAAACTTACATCATGAAAACCTAAAAATCGC
This sequence comes from Cynegetis impunctata, assembly GCA_030704885.1. Lineage (NCBI taxonomy): Eukaryota > Metazoa > Arthropoda > Insecta > Coleoptera > Coccinellidae > Cynegetis > Cynegetis impunctata. Next base: position 132,312 of record JARQZK010004352.1, on the reverse strand, counting down.
TCAAATAATGTTCCATGTTTTACGAACCTGCATATTATCGACAACTGCGATTTAGAGCTAATGTCAGTTGTCTCATCTACTTGCCAGGAAAAAAATTAACATATTTAAGTTCATTTTCGATAAGTTACCAAAACTCTTGAACTCGTGCTGTATCAATAACATTAATTATGTTTTGTTTTCCAAGCAATTTGAATTTGATCCGCGACACATGTTCCTGGGATTTTTCGTGCCTTTCCAGAGCACGTGATGAATTTTTTAAATCGTCAAATCCTAAGCTGCCCCAAACAGAGACATTTTCCCTAGTAAAAAATATACACTGCCAACAAAATATTTTATTTTTACCTCTGATCCGGTTAGCCAAGGATATCTCTCATAATTTCCCATATTAAAACCGCGATTCTGTTCAAGAAAAAAATAAGAACGCTTATGGTGTCAAAATAAAAAGGAATTGAAGGCAAAAATACTAAGAAAAAAGCAGTTTCTAAATTCTCAAAAGAAGAAGCATTAAAAGATAAAAATGATGAAGATTCCACAAGTGAGGAAGACGATGCGATATGTTTTTATTGGGAAGAATTCTTAAGTACTTCCACCGACGGATGGATTGCATGTTGTCTTCGTCACAAATGGGCTCATAATTCCTGCGCAGGTATTTACAGCGATGACGATGAGACTGTGTTCCGATATGAACTATGTTCCCAAATAACTTTGTATATCATATAATTATTATATCACTTTAGAGTTTTTGTTTTAATAAAATATTTTCTTTCATCTATACGTACCTAATACACTAACCCATTTTACCCCAGACACAATTCCCTTTTTGCCCCGTATACGGGGCAAAACGGGGAAAGGCCTGACTTTTAGAAAATATATAAAAAAACTAAAAAATTTTTAGTTGGTTATTTAGGTGGCTAAAGTCTGAAGATAATATATTCAGCTAGCTAAATTCAAAATGGCAATGTTGAGTAATTATGTTACATAGGAAAATCAGGAACTTAAAGTTAGGTACCTCCTACTATATGAAGAAATCGCATCAAAAAACTAAGAAGATAAAATGGATTCGTGAAGTAAGTAAGAGTATATGAGTACTTTTCATTGTGCAATATTATTTGCTATTTACAATGGAAGTTATCGTTTTAGGTAGAAACCCACATCGGTGGATTTGTATTTTCGAAAGAGTTGATAACGTTTATAGGCAAGAAGGCCCTTACTCGACAGAGCTGAGGTAGGAGTTCAGAAGAGAATATCTTGACGGTTGTGCAATGAGCCAAGTGGTCGTCTCAGTAACTCCAATTAGAAGATATATTTCCATAGAAATATTGGTAAATTACCGACGTCAAAAAATCCCAAAGAGGAGAAGAAGGTATGCTTCTGTTTTAGGTAGAAACCCACATCGATGGATTCGTATTTACGATAGAGTTGATAACGTTCATAGGCAAGAAGACCCTTACTCAACCGTTCTTAGGTAGGAGTTCAGAAGACACTATCCTGACGGTTGCGCAATGAGCTAAGTGGTCGTCTCAGTATCTCCAATTCGAAGATATATTTCCGTAGAAAAATTGGTAAATTACCAACGCCAAAAAAATCAAAAAGAGGAGAAGAAGGTATGCTACTGTTTAAGGTAGAAACCCACATCAGTTGATTTGTATTATCAAAATATTTAATAACCCACATCGGTGGATATGTATTTTCGAAAAAGTTGACATCGTTTATAGGCAAGAAGGCCCTTACTCAACCGAGCTGAGGTAGGAGTTCAGAAGACAATATCCTGACTATCTCCAATTCGAAGATATATTTCCGTAGAAATATTGGTGAATTACCGACGCCAAAAAAATTCCGAAAAGGAGAACAAGGTATGCTACTGATGGTTGTAGTCTATTTACTTTTATAATTTTCGTGATATTCATCCAAATTTCTGTATATACGGACGAAAATGGAATAAAACTAGTCCTGGTTGAAAATTCTATTCAACTCTTTATAGGATAGTGATCGATATATCTACCACCGCTGAAAATCATAGTTAGTGAAGAGATAGAGGTTCAAATATCAACCACTTAGGTATAAAAGCGTTATTGGAAGGGATTCTGGTGGGAGCAGGTACGAAATTTGCGTTGCTTCAGAAAAAGAGCTGAAAGTGGTTGAAATATTAACCACTATCCGCCTAGCATGCAAATGGCGAATTTCAAATAAGTCCACCATCAACTAGCTCCGCAATCAAACATGCTAGACGATCTGGTCAATTTCCGAGACTCAGTTGACGAGTCCGTGGCCGACCCGATTTTTTTCACTGAGCGATGAACTGAAGAAGAATTTAGTTCCGAATATGATGAACCACTCATCTATTTAGTATAGCGGAAGAATAATTTCAAGTATGAGTGGACAAAAATTCCATTTTCGACTAGGTATAAAATGTCTTAATTCACAAAAAATTCTTAATATTATTAAACGCATCAGGTTATCGACACTGCGAAATGCAGTTACGACCTAATTCGGCTCCACTACCACACCAGCCTCATGGCGGACATCCTCCCCTTTACTCCCCGTCTAGTTGTTCAACTCAGTCGTCGGATTTCTACGACTTATAGTATGGTGCAGATTTTAACCGATATAGGTACATCCATAAAAGTAGGTTCAGTGTTTTTGTAACGTCAACAATAAATGTTTTGGAGCAAACTTTTTTGTTTGTTACTTTTATGTTCAAGTTACTAGTACATGCATGTATTCATCTCATACACATACATCAACAATAATTAGACAATTGATCGATAATTACGAGTGTATAAGTCTTTCTCAAAGAATAAAGAGAGGTTTGTAAATTTCAACGTGTATTTATTTGCATATTCCAATTTTTTTTTCAAAGTTGTATGTGTTGAAAAAAAAAGAGCTGTCATGGGACACCTGGCTGGGAAGAAGTTGCCTTCGCTACATATTGTGTATTAATTCGTAGGCACAATGAAAGGAATTAACAACGTAAAAAAGTTGTTAAATAAAAAAAACAGAATTATGTATATATAAAAAAAATACTATGCGCAGCGGCTAATGATGCGCAGTATATTATCAGTAGAAAATGTCAAGCATTTATTGGAATTGATACTTTTCGTGCCATCACTTAGAAGATAGTTAAAGTTGCGCAGCCATTTGGGTAATTTTCGCGGAAAACGTGGCTGTAGTCTTTGGGTTTCTTTCGCTTTCAATTTAAACAAACTCACTTGTTCCTTCAAACCATTAATACCAGATTCCAGCGATCTAGAATATAAGTCTGAAGTATCTTTATTTTGCACAATTTTTTTGCCTACCCTATTTTTTGCTTCAAATCTGCAATCACCTGCCTTAGCTGCAAATTTTGAGCCTCTCTGTGATCAAATTTTTCATATAATTCACTCAGTTCTTGTTTTTTTAGCTGCAGTTTGAAATTAGCTCCATCTAGTTTAGCTTGCAGTGTTCCTATATTATCTGTGGTGTGATCCGTATTCAAATAATTAAAAAATACTTTGTATATTTGATTTTTCGGTAGCTCTGGATCTGCATTGTGGGCAACTTTTTGATCTGATAAAAACAAAATCAATTACTTGAAATATATATATATATATATATATATATATATATATATATATATAATATATATATATATATATATATATATATATATATATATATATATATATATATATATATAATATATATATATATATATATATATATATATATATATATATATATATATATATATATATATATATATATATATATATATATATATATGCAATGAGCCAAGCGGCCGTCTCAGTATCTCCAATTCGAAGAAATATTGGTAAATTACCGACGCCAAAAAAATCCCAAAGAGGAGAAAAAGGTATGCTACTGCTTTAGGTATAAACCCACATCAGCGGATTTGTATTTTCGAAAGAGTTGATAACGTTTATAGGCAAGAAGGGCCTTACTCAACCGAGTTGAGATAGGAGTTCAGAAGACACTATCCTGACGGTTGTGCAATGAGCCAAGTGGCCGTCTCAGTATCTCCAATTCGAAGATATATTTCCGTAGAAATATTGGTAAATTACCGAAGCCAAAAAAGTCCCAAAGAGGAGAAGAGGCTCTTCAGCTCATACAGCTATGAGACAAAGAAGGAGTATTCTGCATTTTTTGAGGAGAGAGAGGCTTATTTCTTCTGTCAATCATTTATTGATGAAACAGAGAAAACCATTAAAAAAACCTCTAGCAAACCACCTAGAAGTATTCAAAATTGCGACCTCTCGGAAGACCACCGAGATGCTACTGTTTTAGGTAGAAACCCACATCGGTGGATTTTTATTTTCGATAGTTTATAACGTTTATAGGCAAGAAGGCCCTTACTCAACCGTTCTGAGGTAGGATTTCAGAAGACGCTATCCTGACGGTTGTGCAATGAACCAAGTGGTCGTCTCAGTATCTCCAATTCGAAGATATATTTCCGTAGAAATATTGGTAAATTACCGATGCCAAAAAAATCCCAAAGAGGAGAAGAAGGTATGCTACTGTTTTAGGTAGAAATCCACATCAGTGGATTTGTATTTTCGAAAGAGTTGATAACGTTTATAGGCAAGAAGGCCCTCACTCAACCGAGCTGAGGTAGGAGTTCAGAAGACACTATCCTGACGGTTGTGGTGGCCGTCTCAGTATCACCAATTCGAAGATATATTTCCTTAGAAATATTGGTAAATTACCGACGCCAAAAAAATCCCAAAGAGGAGAAGAAGGTATGCTACTGATGGTTGTAGTCTATTTACTTTTATAATTTTCGTGATATTCATCCAAATTTCTGTATATACGGACGGAAATGGAATAAAACTAGTCTTGGTTAAAAATTCTATTTAACCCTTTATAGGATAGTGGTCGATATATCCACCACCGCTGAAAATCATAGTTAGTGAAGAGATAGAGGTTCAAATATCAACCACTTAGGTATAAAATTCCCTCATCATCGGCTTATATGTATAACGATATAAGCATGTGTGGTTCTCTTGGTCTTAAAACGTTGTTTTGGCAGTACATTGAGGAAACATTAACAAGAGTAACAGAAGATCATCTTAAAGAGGAAACAAGAAAAAAGAACCAACCATGGATGACAGAAAGAATTTTAAAAATGATGGATGAAAGAAGAAGATACAAAGGCAAAAACGAAACAACATACAAACAAATACACAAAAACATCAGAATAAAGATCCAACAAGCCAAGGAAACCTGGCTAAGTGAAAGATGTCAAGAAATTGAAGAGTTGGAGCAAAGACACGACACCTTCAATTTGCACAAAAAAGTAAAAGAAGCCGCTGGAATATGGAAACAAACACCTCTATCTTTCGTAGAGGACAAACATGGGAACCCTCTACTTAACATAGAAGATCAAATAGCCAGATGGGAAGAATACGTGGAAGAGATGTTTCAAGACCAAAGAAGAGAAAACATTGGTAAGCAGGAGGCAATGACTGGACTTTATATCACAAAGGACGAAATTAACAGAGCAGCAAAGCAACTAAAGAACAGAAAAGCTGTTGGAGAAGATAATATACCAATTGAGATAATAAAGTTACTACTAGACGAACACATCGAAGTAATAGAAGATTTATTTAATAGAATATATGAAACAGGTATAATACCAGAAGAATGGCTGACATCGATATTTGTACCAATACCAAAAAAGAGAAACTCCAAGAAATGTGAAGAACATAGGATTATAAGCCTGATGAATCATGTGCTCAAATTTTTCCTTCGAATAATACATAATAGAATATACAGTAAATTAGACGAACATACTGGTCAAAATCAATTTGGTTTTAAGAATGGCTTCGGAACAAGAGAAGCACTTTTTTCAATAGGTACGAGTGCTAGTTGAAAGATGTAGAGATGTCGATTCTGATGTGTACTTGTGTTTAATTGATTTTCAGAAGGCTTTTGACCTGGTGAAACATGATAAACTAATGAACATCTTAAGGTCATGTAACATAGACGATAAAGATTTAAGGATTATTTCAAATCTCTATCAGGAACAAAAGGCCAAAATTAGAATTAAAAAAAAAAACATCTGGAAAAATTAATATCGAGAAGGGAGTAAGACAGGGATGTGTTCTGTCACCATACTATTTAACGTTTACTCGGAGGAGATATTTAAAAAAGCTCTGGAAGACACCTCAGATGGCATTATTATAAATGGACAATGCATCAACAACCTGCGATATGCTGATGACACGGTCATTCTGGCAGATAGTGCTGAAGCACTACAACGTCTGATGGAACGGATAACGGCAGCCAGCGAAGAATTTGGAATGAAACTAAATACACAGAAAACAAAAACGATGATCATCAGCAAACACCAGAACAGAACGGTGAAGATTAAGGTTAACGGAGAAGATCTAGAAAAAGTAACAAGAATAACTTACCTTGGAAGCAATCTTGATGAAACTTGGGACCACTCACTAGAGATAAGAACACGTCTAGAAAAAGCACGCACAGTATTTTACAAAATGCAAAAAGTCCTATGTAGTCGCCAGCTGAATCTTTCATTGAGAGCTCGAATACTTAAGTGCTATGTTTTCTCTACTTTACTCTACGGTGTTGAAGCCTGGACAATGACAGAGGCAACACAAAAAAGAATCCAAGCATTTGAACTCTGGTGTTACCGAAAAATGCTCAGAATATCCTACATGAGTCATACGACAAACGCGGAAGTCTTGCAGAGAATGAACAAGGAGAAAGGGCTCATGCTCCTCATAAAGAAACGAAAAACACAATATTTTGGCCACATCATGAGAAATCAAAAATACGAACTGCTCCAACTTATAATCGAAGGCAAAATCAATAACAAAAGAGGACCAGGAAGAAGACGCAACTCATGGCTTAAAAACCTACGACAATGAACAAATATGACATCCATAGAACTGTTCAGGGCAACTACAAATAAGATCAAATGGGCAAATGTAATAGCCAACGTCCTTAAGGATAGGGCACCATAAGAAGAAGAAGGTATAAAAGCGTTAATGGAGGGGATTCTGGTGGGAGCAGGTACGAAATTTGAGTACTTCAGAAAAAGGGCCGGAAGTGGTTGAAATATTAACCACTATCCGCCTAGCATGCAGATGGCGAATTAGTCCACCATCAACTAGCTCCGCATTCAAACATGCTAGACGATCTGATGTTGACGATATGGTCAATTTCCGACACTCAGTTGACGAGTCCGTGGCCGAACCGATTTTTCTCACTGAAAGACGAACTGAAGAAGAATTTAGTTCCTAATATGAAGAACCACTCATCAATTTCGTATAGCGGAAGATTTATTTCCAGTATGAGTGGACAAAAATTCCATTTTCGAATAGGTATAAAATGTCTTAATTCACGGAAAATTTTGGACCAAAACAAACTACCTTTATAGATTCACCACTAGGTGTCTTCAATACATTGTTCGATCAGGAATTGATCGATCTTATAATTTCTCAGTCGAATATGTATGGCGAGAGAAAAAATTGTACGCTATTTTTGCAAGGAGCTCAGAGCGTTTTTAGGAATTTTGATCCTAATGGGCCTCGATCCCCTGCTCAGTATTCGGCTGTACTGGTCGACAGATGCAAACTCTTACAAAGCAAGAATTGCGGATGTGATGCCAATGAAGATATTCTTGAAGCTTTAACGATTCTCAAATATAAATGATAATTCAAATATGCCAAAAAGAGGGGAGCAAAATTATGATAAGCTCTATAAGGTGAGGCCCATTATAAAAAATGTGATAAAACTTCTTAGTCGCTTTCAGGCCTTCACAAAATTTATCAGTAGATGAAAGTATGGTTGCCTTCAAAGGCATAACTGCTTTGAAGCAATATATGCCTCTAAAGCCGATAAAAAGAGGATTCAAAATCTGGACTGTGCATGTGCTAAAACAGGATATTTTCTACAGTTCTCTGATCATGAAGGAAAAAAAGAGAGGAAGAAAGACCTACTTGAGAACGAGATATTCTCGAACTCACGAAGACGTGGAAAAAAATTACTGCGTATTTTTCACTTTGTCACGAGTTTCGGATTATTGATCTAAATTCTGGACAGATCACTATACGGCTGCGGAACTATTCGCACGAATAGCAAGAATATTCCCAAAAACATGCTCACTGATGACAAGAATTTGATTTATGAACAACACGAATCTGTGAATTGTGGTGATATATCCGTTGCAAAACGAAGAGATAGGGAAAGAAATGCGTAGTTGTTGCAAGTTCAATGCACAATATCTCTGAAACCTCAACTGTCATGCGGCTACACAAAGGTTTCAACAAGATATCTGTAGGATGTCCCTTATCAATAGCCGATTACAACATATGGGAGGTGTAGATATGTTCGACCAACTTCACGCTTGCTACAATTTAGCGAAGAAATCACGAAGATGGAGGTTAAATCTGTTTTATCACTTTCTAGATTGTGCTATCGTCAATTCGTATATATAGCCTCAAATATGGCTGACAACAAACCTAAATCTCAAATGGTATTCAGGAGCACTTCAGTGAACCAACTGCTAGTCGAATATTCTGGCCGAAAACAGACACCATCGAGGTCGAACACAGGGAAAATCAAGATGGGGAAGATAGATGGGCGAGCAATATCTCATTATAACGAAATAAATTTAGCTGCTATTTTTGTTATATATTTATCAGATAGCTTCGATCAACGTGCTGATGTCAATTGTAATCCAAAAGATATTGACACTGGAGACAAGGGTAAGTATAACATAGATGTGCTTTTATTATTTTATATTATTTATATTTGAATGTCACCTTAGGAGTGATTTGAAAGAAAAAAATACCTTTTCTTTAGTAAGTAATAGTGTATGGATAGTATGTACACAAAGTAACTATGTTAACTAGTATATCTTCTTTTCTGTCCATCATATTCGCACATTTCTTATCAATACAAATAATAGATAAAAAAATATTCATCAATTTTGGTCTCCAGTGTGCACTAGTATCTTTGAGATTCATGAAGTTCTTTTTATAATGGATATTTTATAAGTTTCATATCCTGGTTTGTTTTCACAATTGAGGCGTGTAAAAGCAAAACTCGCCTTATCCATATTTCGCGAAAATTGAGTTAATTATGGCAACATGCGACTCTGGTTGCCCTGCATGTCTGGTACAAATATTATGTAGCAAAAGGCGCGTTATCCCGTTGAAATTGAATGGTAAAATTCCATTGTCAAAGCAAAACTCGCCTTATTCACTATTTCACTTTTTGTATCACGTGATGGGCCAAATCATTTGCGGACTTTTATTAGGTTAGTAGTAATTTGTCGTTGGTTCTAGGTAGTAAAATTGTAGGAAAGTTTTTAATACGAATCGGATTTGTATTTAAAAATTATTTATAATTTGAGTGAGATAGCAAAAATGGAAGGGATTATCGTACCGGCAACACCAAATAAAGGCAGAAAAAAAGTGCTGATAAAAGCAAATGGAAAAGAGAAATAGCTAAACATAAAAGGTAAGTTTAAGCAAATTTTTGTAACTGAGTTTAGATGATAGGGTGTTCGAACTTGAGTATTTTTCCGATATTGCTCTGGCTTAGTCTGTTAGTTTTGAAAACTAAATTTTATGTCTATAAAATCTTTTTGCATCAACTTGTATGGTTAAATTAAACCATTACATTATATATCTGGTTAAAAAAAAACAATCTAAGAAAACTACATATATATCTTCACTTTGGATCATTAATATTATTCTGTATTTTTTACAGACATTCTGCTCCAAATTTGCCCCTATTTCCCACCTGCAATCATGATGGCAAGACCTACAATTGCAAAAAATTAACTGCGCGGGACATTTATCATTTTCACCGCCACTTTTACTCTAGCACCACTAAAATTGAGCAAGATTGGTATCTTTTAAAATATTGTAGAGGCTCTAAGCCAAAAAGAGGCAGACAAGTGAAAGAGGCGAGCAGTCGAAAGAGTGTCACAGTAAAGTACTTTGTAAAAAAATCCAATTGTGAAAAATTTGAGATTCAAGTGTGTCAGAAAACATTCTTGCAAATCCTTCATATTTCCAAAGATCGTGTACAGAGAGTGGTTAAAATGCATACAACTACAGGTCGTATGCCTCGAGAAAATCGTGGAGGTGATCGACTAAGCACGAAATATGAAGGAAAGCGAATATCTGTTGGACAGTTTATTAACAGTTTGAAGGGTGTTGAGAGTCATTACTGTAGATCAAAATCAGATAATCGGCAGTATTTGCCTAGTGGCTTAGGTATCTCCAAGCTTTGGCGAATTTACAATGAATCTAGTGATTCATCACTAAAAGTAAGAGGAAGTTTTTTTCATTCTATTTTCACAAGAGAATATAATATCAGCTTTGGATGTCCAGTTACTGATGCTTGCTCAAAATGCATTGAGCTCTCTGAAAAGATAAAATGTGAAAATGAACTGTCTATAAAAAGCAATCTGATCATGGAAAAAAGAGTACATAAATTGAGAGCCAATGCATTTTTCAAGAAATTGCAGGAAACTAATGAAAGCATGATTACGTTTTCGTTTGATTGTCAAAAAAACCTTGTTAATCCAAAAATACCAGACCAAATTGCGTATTTCAGCCGACAGTTGTATACCTACAACTTTACCATAGTCAAGGGCTCATCTAAAAGCAAAATGTCTTTAGAAAATGTGTTCATATATACATGGATGGAGCATGAATATAAAAAGGGATCCAATGAGATTGCTTCAGCAGTATTCCATCGACTCTCAGAAACCGATCTCTCTTCATACTCAGCTATACGACTTTGTGCAGATGGATGTGGGGGGCAAAACCGCAACTCCATCATGATAGGCATGTGTTCCAACTTTTTGGCAAATATTGCTCCTCCAAATATTGAAACTATAGAGCTTATTTTTCCAGTACCTGGGCACTCGTATCTCCCGCCAGATAGAGTATTTGGACGGATTGAAAAGGTTTTAAGAAAGGAACCCACTATTACAGATCCTAGAACATACATTCAAATTTTTAAAAATCACGGAAGTGTTGTAGAATTGGGAAAGGACTGTCCAGTAAAGGACTGGAAATCAAGTGCTGGATAATATTTTAAACCAGTACAGTCATGGCACTTTAAATTCTCCCAAGCAAAGAGATACATAATATCAAGAAACCAGAAGAATATTTCCATTCGAGGGGAAACTTTCTACAATTCAGATATCGGTGAGTCAAGATCCGTATTAAAAAGAGGGAAGAAACTTGAAATCTTTTCGACCAACACAATCGAAAAAAGAGTTCCTTTAAATCCAAAAAAGGTTGAAAATATAAGAGTGTTACTAACTAAGCATTTTGGTACTGAATGGCAAAAACGAGAAGTTTCAGGAAATGTACCTGTGGAGTCAGGAGCTGCACCTATGGAGATAGCTGCCGAAGATACATTCTTGGAGACAGAAGAAACTCAAGCTGAAGTTGATAGCGAAGAAAATTCTTTTTGTGAAGTATTACAGGAAGTACTTAGTGATTTACGGATTTAAAAATAATAGATATAATTCATTTTTTTATTGTACGCTTATTTAAATAAATACTTATTTCTTTGCAACATTGCCTTTATTTTCTGTTTCAAAACTTCCCTTATCCATGTTGATATTGCAAAACTTGTCTCATCCTAACTTAAATGTATTTTTTCTCGAAAATCTAGAAAAACTTGTTTATTTATATTACACCAAACGTATTCCTCAAACGAGCTCATTATTTTTCCTTAATTTACAATATGAAATTTACCAAAATAATCTGTTGAAACGTTTTCCTCGATTTTCTCAATTTTGCTCATGATGGACAAGGCGAGTTTTGCATTTACACGCCTCAATTCATGTATTTCTTTTTTTCTCTCAGAATTCTTATGTCTTCTATGAAATTGTGAATTTGATGAAACCTTAATGTTATTGAAATTGAAAATAACTTTTGCTTATTATAACTGAAAATAATCAGTATAATTTATAATATCTGTCACTACTAGAATTTTTAGAAGAACATTAATTTGGATCTTCATTAAGGACATGAAAATTATTTAGCCATTACTAGTTGATCATTACAATAATAGTGATAGAGAGTATATTCTCCCATTTTTCATAATTTCTTAAATAAACAAGTGGGGCAATAACAGACAGCTTCTATTTATATTCAGTTAGCCTAGTATGTAATTTAATTTATTTTAACTATGATTGCATTTGAAATTGAAGCAAATTTGGAAGCTCAATAATACTCATGGTAATTACTTGAATTTTATAGATCAGTTTTGGATTGTTGAAATTAATATTATATCTTCCAGGTTTGTTCGCTACTCCTCCTGATTTCAAGCCTCTTGATTTAAACTTCAAGCATTTGACTTTGCTAAGCTCACGAAATACAAAAAAACATTTTTGTAAATTTTGTTTCAAGTTCCAGTCTAAATTTGCACGTCATTTCGAAAACAAACATAAACATGAAAATTAAGTTGAAGAATTTTTAAGACTCCCTAAAAAAATTGCTTGAGATCGAAATTGTTGGAATATCAAAAGTTAATATTGAAGGAAAGATTTCAAATGTTGACTACTATATTACGTTGAAATATTAGGATGTTTATTTTAGACGATTTATGTGAATTCTTGATATGCCCTCTAGACATTGTATATATTAGTCAGCAAGTGCCTAATGCGCACGTATAATAATCGATATATGAAAAATACCTAAGTTGCTTCAAAAGTAGTCTGTAGCACATCTCTTGTGTGAGGACGTTGCTCTCAAAGTAAATTTCCAGAACGAAATAATACGGAAATATTATTTTAATTCAGAAGTGTAATGGTGTGTTTAATTTCACGATCCCATAACCCAAACAGAGAAAATACGAGTTGCAGGAGATTTCTTATACAACACACAAAAACAATTTAAGAAGATGGCAATTTAATAGTGGTAAGACGTCCTACAGTATCAAAAGCACGAAATGCTGAGCACTACAAACTGTGTGGCAAGTGTGGAGGGATGTATTCATATATCTCGTTTGTAGCTCACTACTGAAACTGCAAAAAGGACAGGAGAAAAGGCACAAGAAACATTCTTCTTTCTTCCAGGCAAATGAGTTTGGTTGATTTTGAAGCTAGTCATATTTTACGCAATATTTTTCCATCATTTCGGGAGACCAAATTAGTGAGTGTGATGACAGATAAAATTATCATATTATTTGGAAATCGTTTGTGTCAGAAAGATAGGTCTCCCCATTTCTACAAAAGGATACGTGCTAAAATGAGACGTGTTGCCAGGTTTTTAGCCACTTTCAGAGAAATATGTCAAATATTTAATATGAAGTTTGAACATATTTTTGATCCATCACATTATGACACTTGTGTAGTAGCTATAAATAAAATGTATGCATTGAATCAGAAGACTGGAAGATATTAATCACCTGTTACAGCCTTCGCAATAGGATCTTACTTGAAAAAAATTAGTTTCTATCTAATTGAAGAATATATCAAAGCAAAAGATAAACAAAGATAAAAATTTTCTTGTACTGTTACAAGAGAGCCTTACTCATGATATATATAAAACAGTACAAGAAAATCAACAAGAACGTAAAAGGAACAAAAAAATTATACTTCCTTCTTCTAACGACATTCAGTGTTTGAGGATGTATTTGGAGAAACGGCAGAAGATGTTCATTGACAAATTGAACAAAACATTTCAGTATCAACATTGAAAAGAGCTCCTTAGTCTCACGTTAATATCTTTGCAACTATTCAACCGGCTAAGAGGGCTGGTGAAATGGAAAGGGTTCAAATAACAGATTTCATGAATTATGAGCAATTGCAGAATGATGACGAGATGCTAATCAATTCTACCCTCTGTGCTAAATATATTTGATGAGAGTCACACAACTAAAACCCACTTGGAACTTATAAATCATGAACATATAGCCGTTGAAGAGTATCTAATGTATATGAGTGAAAATCATGACTCGCTTGTGGTCAAAGAAGTCGGATTTTTTTAATAGTCAAAAATTGGTCTTGCCTTGGTGCAACTCCTGATAGACTAGTGTTTTGTGAGTGCTGTTTGAGAGGGTGTCTGGAAGTAAAGAGCCCATATTTGTTGTATACAAATAATTTTACAGATATAAATGAATACGTATCTTTGAGAATTTCATGTTTTATCAGGGAGAATGATAAGGCTACTTTAAAAATATCACATAGTTACTACTATCAAGTACAAATGCAAATATTTGAAACAAAATTAAAATATTGTGATTTTGTTATATGGTCAACCAACAATGTAGCCAGATTTTGAATTTTTTGAAAAGGAGAGTCGAATTTAAATTAAATTTCATTCAGAGGACATAATGCCTTAGCTCTTGGGAAAATGTTTTACAAGAGGGCATGACTGTTTGACTATTTTTGCCGACATTTTGTTACAAACTATAACTTAACTTTTGGAAAACCACGTTCTGATACATGCCAAACGTGCGACAGACTGGACAATCATTTATCTGCAGGAAAAGATGAAAGAGTGAAAAAAAATCTGGGACTGGAGAAAGCAGTACACGAAAAGAAAGCAAACTATTTTTACACAGAAATAAAAGAGGACGTACTTATTCACATACAAATTTAAGCAAAGCTATGATGCGGGGAGTATGACTCCACCTCTCTCTTCCACCGTCTTCTTGGCTCGTTTGTCCAAGCTACCCACCAATTATCTCGAATTTTTACTATTTAATTGAATAAAATTTAAGATTTTTTGCCAAAGTCAAGTAGATCTTCTTTAAAAGTGTTATCTGATTTAGGAACTTGTTACTTGTGAAATGTACTTTAATAATGTAAAATTAATCAGTTGATATGTACTCAAACTGTAATTGAATTAATTAATTAATTGAATTGTTTAAAAAAATTTCTAAAATTCATTGATCTGCCAGTCGATTTTAAATTTAGAAGTGTTATCTGATTTAGGAACTTATTACTTGGGAAATGTACTTGAAGAATGTAAAATTTATTAAGGTGAAGTGGGGTAAATGTGATAATGGGACAAATGTGAGACTGGTTCATAAATTTAATATAAATTTGAAACCAATGTCGCCATCTACCGTAGACACTTTTAAACTTGAATACAAATAAGCGCCACACTAGAACCGACCGCATTTGAACCAGTCTCAGTGCAGGCGGCGCATCAACGACTTGTTGACATATGTCTTGTATAACCAAATATTTCAGTCGACACGTGTTTAGTAATTTGTATGTGAAATTAATATTTGCCGAGGTAAGTCTGTTTTAGTGATTTCAAACTTACTGTTTAGAGTTGTATAGAATGTATGCCTATCGATACGACTATAAAATTAAGCTTTTGCATTTTGTTTGTTTATATCAGATTTGCCCCGTGAAAAATGGCGTTTGGGGCAAATGTAAAACATAACTTCGGGGAAATTGTGACATATATAACACATTTACCCCGTTGTTTCAGATTCATTATAGTGCGAACGTATGTAAAAATAAAACATGCAGCTGATGTTACATATACGAAGGCAGATTCAACAGGGCAACAAGGCAGGAACATATGGAACTTGGATGAAATCAGCCTAAGTATAGACCCGAGTAAATCTAAAGTAGTCGGTGCTGTTAACAAAGCATCTTCGAGGACAATAAGTTCCCCTGGTAAGGAAAACACCACTATCTCTTGTTGTGTAATGCAGATGGTGGTAAAGCCCCTCCACTAATAATATTTAAGGGAAAACATATGTGGGACCAGTGGTATGCCCCTCCCAACGCAAATTTTCCCGGAACCGTTTATGCTGCCAGTAAAAAAAGTTGGATGGAATGTGAGATCTTTACTAATTATTTCCTAAAGTCCTTGATTCCGGCACTTGGTCCAGAATGTCCTGCTTTAATAATTTACGATGGTCATTATATACCCATATAAGTTTGGAAATAGTTGCAGCGGCCATTGAAAACAATATAACAATATTAAAACTACCCCCGCACAGTTTCCATCTACTGCAACCTTTAGACCATTCTGTCTTTCGACCCTTTAAACTAAAATGGTATTAGAAGTTGATATCTTGGCAACGACAGCATGTGGGTCAGAAGCTACCTAAGAAAACATTTTATTCCGGAAAGGCGGAATTTGGGCTGTTAATAAAAATGTTATACCAGAAGAAGTTTTCCCACCAGAAGCATTAAAAAAAGGAATGATTTTAAAACTAATCCGCACATTGACGAAGCCGTGGTTGGTATTGAAAAATTTGGACTAGTTATGAATATAAAACGTTTCGAGTTCCTTATTCCTCGCTTGCGTTTTGATGATCGAACAACAAGAAACCAACGAAAAACATTCGACCGCCTTGCTCCAATTCGTGAAATTTTCGAAAAGTTTATAATATATTGTCAGGACTCATATTTTCCTGCTGAGAATATTGCCATTGACGAGATGCTTCCAGGCTTTTCTTTAAAGCCCAACAAATATGGAATAAAAGTTTTCGCTCTAGTTGATGCCAAACTGTCATATACATTTAACATGGAAATATAAGCTGGAACACAGCCGGAAGGTCGTTTTCGTGTGAGCTATAAACCTGCTGATCTAGTGAAAAGATTAGCAGCTCTATTATTTTGATCAGGTCGAAACATAACTGCTGACAACAGGTTCACTGATTTCTACCTCATCAATGAATTGAAAACGCAAAAGTTATCATATGTTGGCACAGTCCGAAAGAATGAAAGGCATTTACCCTACTCTTTTATCAATGGCAAGGAAAGAGCACAATATAGCAGTTTATTTGGTTTTAATAACGGAACGACCTTAGTTTCATATTATGCCAAGGAAAGGGAAAATTGTTATTCTTGCATTTTCGCTTCACAATGATACCATTGATCCCAGTTCAGGAGATAAAAAAAAACGGAGATAATAACTTTCTATAACTCCACTAAAAGCGGGGTGGACACTGTAGATCAAATGTGCGCTAATTACAACGTACACCGTAATATAAAACAGTGGCCAATGGTAATATTTTTTGCCATGCTGAATGTGGGAGGCATCAATTCTCAAGTAATTCATCTGTGTAATCAATTAGAGCCACTGAAACGAAGAAGATTTCTGAAACAGTTGAGTCATGAACTGGTAATTGAACACATGAAACGAAGAAGTCAAATGACGTCAGGACTACACAGTAATATTCGAGTTCGTCCAAAGCGATTTTTCCCTAGGGATGATCGTGAGAAATCACCATAAGTTCCCCCTAAGAGAAAAAATGCAGTACATGTAGCTTAGAAGGAAGTGAAAGGAGATTGTCGAGTTATTCGTGCAGAAAATGCAATAATCATATCTGCCTGGCACATGCAAACATGATATGCAATGCTTGCTTTCCAGAGTGTCAAATATTACCGCCAAATGAAGAAAAAAAAAGGATTATAGTGTGCCACTATATTAGTTTGGACATTGTGTAATGTTTTTTACCAATATTAATGCAAGTTTAAAAATGTTCACTTTCCCATAATTTTGAAAAAATTGTATTTTGATTTAATACTTATTTATATTAATAAATGACTTATATTTCATTGTTTTTTTTTGACTATTTCGATAGAACAACTCCGTATGAAGGCAACTTATTCATATTTTTGACATACGATGTTGCGAAGTGTATTTAATTGACAGTTTTCGGAAATGTGCCTCTCAGGCACACCCGACGACGTTAGTGATCGAGGCGCGCCTGACAGAGGGTTAATGACGCTTTCGATTTGGTCAGTAGAAATTTAGGTAGTTGTTACTATGTTATAATTTATCATCATCAACAAAAAACAAAAGCAAAACTTGACTATACTACGTTCATACTTAGTATAATATAGCAATTCCGGTCACTACACCATAATCGGGCAGATTGAGTTCAGAACTCTTAAAGAAATATAAGCCCGATTGCCAAACATTGCAATATGGTTGAGCAAAATATTCAAATTTGCCAAATGTGTAGAACTGGAAATACAGCTAGGAAGAAGATGAATATCAGATAAGATATATATCAACTGTCATTTGTCATTTTACTCTTGTCGACTGCAGTACTCTGCTTCTCCAATATTAATCATGCCGGCTTAGCCTTGTAAAACCTGCAAGAATATTGATCAGATCCAACGATTCCACAGTAAGGTACAGTGAAGGCAGTGCAGAAATACACACAAATTAATATTATAGACAAAAAAAAGCAAAACTATCAATGGGGATGTTCAAAGGGCAGTCAACGCTACGTTTCAGGCGGAGCAGGACCGTCCACCTCCAACCCAAGTATAGCTTCACCAGTCGATACGGCCGTATGTGCAGTTTCATCCGAAGCAGGACCGTCCACCTCCAACCCTAAGTTGAGGCCTGTCCGGAGGCGTCGTCGTCGGAGGAAAGCTGTTTCTGGACAGTGAAGAAGATCACTACCAGTACCAGACCTAGCAGGATCGTCCACCTCAAATCTTTTTCTTGCTGTTTCATCCTTCCACCTCCAGCCCAAAGGTTAAAACAGTCAGAAAGCCTGCTCGGAAGCCTTTCGGGTGGCGTCGGAGGAGGAGGAAAGCTCCGAAAGAAGAAGACTGAAGTGAGTACTGAGGTGGGATGCTCATCTTGGGTAATATTGTTTTACTGTGGAATCGTTGGATATGATCAATATTCTTGCAGGTTTTAATATATATATATATATATATATATATATATATATATATATATATATATATATATATATATATATATATGTATATATGTGTGTGTGTGTGTGTGTGTGTGTGTGTGTGTGTGTTGTGTGTTTCTATAGTTTATTTAATTATCCATAAAGGTCAGGGACATTAAAAAGGAAAATAAAATTAGTATTGGGGAAATCGCTTGAATAATAAAATATTTTAAAGCTTCAGAAGAATTAGAATTTTAATATATGTAGCGTTAGTTTAGTTATAATAGTCTCAGAATGTAGTTCTTTATACTATAAAAATTGATATAGTTACGTTAGATTTATAATATTTTGAAATATATGCTATAAATAGTTTAGTTTTTTGTAAATGACTCTTCAGCTTGTATGTTTTTATGCTTGTGATATGTCATACCCTTCCCTCCTAGTGGGTTGCAGGGTGGGAGATGGGAAAAAAAAGTTAATTTACAAAAGAATACAATCTGGGTACATCAATATGAAGCCCAAATCTTCTTTACAATAGGTGAATCAGAGAATAAGAAGAAGTTGTTCTATGTTCCACCAAAAAAATAATTGAATCAATTTTATCTATGGTTAATGACGCTTTCGTTTTGGTCAGTTTTTATTATTTATTCAAAAGGAAAATCCAATTTTATTGATTCTAGTACATTTAAATCGTTCTTATATGAAAACAATAAATGTTGAGGACATTATTTTGTGAAAAAATTGCACTGTTTCTCTCATGAATTACTTTGAAATAAATGTTCTAAATTTAGCACATTGGTACTCAATGGCAGTATTATTGTTCAATCATACCAATAACATTTCCGTTGTTTTGCATTCACAAAATATCATTTTCTGCAGATTTGAATCAAAAACAACTTGAAGATGTTATCGAACATCTGGGAGATGGTACCTATTCCGATTTTTCTGATTTATCAGACGAGGAAGATATTGAGAATGAACAAATATCAATCAATTCTGGATCCTCAGTAGACGAGAATGCACAGATATACAAGGATATACAGAATTCACAATCAGGCTCAGATACTGATGAATCAACGCAAGAGACTTTGGAGTATACTCAACAGCCAATGGAGAGAACTGAAGTTTTACGTAACAGCTAAAAAAACATCAGATGGAAACGCCGTCCAATTGTTCATGTGCCAGTTCCTCCATTTACTGGAGCCACATCCAATGATTCTGGAGATCCTGAGGAGAAAAGTCCCTTGGAATACTTTTTGATTATATTCCGAATCATTTATTTGATACAATGGCCTCGATGACAAATATTTATGCTCTTCAACAGGGCTCCACATTTGAACCCACAAATTTTCGGGAAATCAAGCAATTGTTTGGGCTTCATTTGGTAATGGGATGTCTTAATTTGCCACGTAGAACTCTTTATTGGGACAAAACCCTAGATTTGCCTTTATTTTCCCAAAATATAGGAAAAAATAGATTTTTCAAATTACGAACCCATTTGCATTTAGTGAATAACACGGACACTCCTCCAGTTAATAAAAATCGATTGTTCAAAGTTCAGCCTATCTTTGATACAGTCAGAAATCGTTGCTAAGCACTTACCATGGAGAGAGACCTTTCCATTGATGAACAAATAGTGCCTTTCAAGGGCAATTTGAACATAAAACAGTACATCAAAGGAAAGCCATGTCCTTGGGGAATAAAAATATTTCTGTTATGTGGAGCATCAGGGATATGTTATGATTTCATAATATACCAAGGCTCAACTACTGAAATCCCCAAGAATATAACTGAAGCTTTCGGCCTTGGATCAGGAGTAGTGGTTCATTTATGTGAAAGACTTACTGAAAAAAATTATCAACTCTTTTTCGATAACTTCTTTTCTTCGTATGGACTATTAGAGTATTTGAAAACTCAAGATATCCTTGCTACAGGTACTGCACGCATTGATCGATTTGCAAAGCCACCGTTCCTGAAATCTATGAATGAATTCAAAAAAGAAAAACGTGGATTTTCAGAGTCAGTTGTTAGCGAAAATGGTGATGTGATATTTGTTCAATGGCTCGACAACAAACCTGTGCATCTTGTATCAAATCGGGAAAACCGATAAAGCCAAAAGATGGGACAAAGGCAAAAAATGTTACATTGAAATAGAGAGACCTGAGATAGTGAAGAAATATGACAGCATGGGTGGCGTTGATAAACTAGACCAGATGCTAGCGTATTACCGAATTCGAGTGAAGTCAAGAAAATGGACCCTTCGTATGATTTTCCACGCAGTTAATTTGGCGGCAACTAATTCTTGGTTTGAATATAAATGTGACTGCGAAAAACTAGATGTTGCAAAAAACAAAGTGATGGATCTATTCCATTTCAAAATGAGACTTGCGGAGTCTTTGATCAAACTAGGAGTGCTGCCATTAAGGTCATCTAGAAAACGTGATAGGCCATCTCGAGACGATCCACCAAATTCTACCCCTCCCAAAAAAATTACAGACCGTCGACCACTTCGTGACGGATTTACTCATTCCCGCGAATATTGCCCTTCTGGAGAAAAGAGTGGACCAACTCGATGTAAATATATAGGATGCACATCAAATCCTTTATACGATGCATTAAATGTAATATTCATTTATATATCAACAAAGATAGAAACTGTTTTTGGAATTACCATCAATAAAAACTGAACTAATACTAGTTTCATTAATTTTTTATAAATATACCTTTGAGTACTGATGTGCCATATATTGCACACGAAATTTTTTCTTTATTATCGAAAAAACATCAAAATTAGTTTTATGAAACAACTTATTCAGATCATAGTACTTATATATTCCACAGAAAAAAAATATTCCTTGGGTACAACATATCTCGGTACTGAAAGGGTTAAGGTGTGAGCATAAGACTCCAAAAGGAAAATTGCATGAAACTTCGTTTAGGTGTCATCTCATTTCTGAGAACGATAGAGAAACTATTTTGAAATATTATTGAAAATTATAGTCATGGAATGAAATGAAAATGTATGTTCAAGGGCTTGTTGAAACAAGACGAGTGAAACGCAGAAGAAAATCTGTACGAAAAAGAGAAAGTGAGGGAGCATTGATGAAAACTGTGGGTCATGATTATTTCCTAAAAATATCAAGTGGAGAGCGTCTGAAAGTTTGCAGAGTACTGTTTCTAAATACTCTCAGTCTATTGGAGGATACATTGAAACGTTGGACTAAGCCCGATGAACATATTATCAACCCATCTACATCAGATGAGAATGTGATAATTACTCCAAAACGAAATCTCGAAGAAATTCCCAATCTATCAGTAAAAAAAAAAGAGCACGATTGGTGAGAACATTCACAAAAAAAAAGAAATTATGTGGATAATGCATTCATATCCAAGCAAAACATGTTCAAAATTTACGGAGAATGGTGTAGGGAAAGAGGTAAAGTACCTGATATTCTGAAATTATTCAAATCTGTTCGGAGGTCTGAGAAAATTTCTCTTCATGAACCTCGGAAAGACCAGTGCGACACAAGCGATGGATTCAAAGTTGGAGCTGTTGCTCAAAATGAGTATGAGCAGCATCGAGATGAGGAAAAGGCAGGTAGAGCAGCTAAACAAAAAATTAAGGATATGGCGTTGAAGCACCTTGACACGTTAGTTGTTACTTTGGATCTGCAAACATGTCCAAAAGTATTAGCATCCCAGAACTATTATAAAATGAAATTACAACTTCACAATTTCACGATATATGCACTCAATGATAAAAGTGTCTCCTCATATGTTTGGCATGAAGCTAGTGGTGGAGTTACATGTAATGAGTTCACATCTTGTTTGATAGATTATCTCAGTAATATCCCTACTGATTTCAAAACAGTAATTTTGATATTCGACGGATGTAACCATCAAAATAGAAACAAAACATTAGCCAGTGCACTGAGTGATTTTTCAAAAGAGAAAGATATAGTTATTCAACAACTTTACTTAGAGAAGGGACATAATATGATGGAAGCAGATTCAGTGCATCATGGAACACTATTTTCATCCACCCATAAACAAATGCTTGAGCGTTTGAGAACGGGAAGGAGCCAACATCAGAAAGTGTACCTGACTCTGGAGAAGAATCTTGGTAGCTTCGCCGAACCGAATAGTCCTGCTAGTCGGTATATCATTAAAGCCATTGATATTATTGACGTTGATAACTATGATGAATTTAAGCTATGTTGCCAAAATTCTTTGAACCGAAGTGATAAAACCTTCAAATTTAAGTTCGACTGGCAGGACATTTATCAGACGAATCTTTCACCTAAAATTAAAAAATTTTTAAATAATCTTTTAAGGTCACTAAAATTTATAAAATTATTTTTTAAAGTCGTTTCCAGAAAACTGAAAAAGTAGTAACTTTTTTGAAATTTTAATTTTTTTCAGAATAAGTTCTCACAAACAAGAACGTAGATAAATGTGGGTAAGTTTATGTTTGTCTGCGAAGTGTTCGAATCAGTAAAAATATTTACATTATTTCTTTCAGACGATGGAAGACAACGGAGGAAACAGACCTCACCATACAACAAAGATCGTTATTATATCGGACCAGCCAGTTGAGTCCGTTACTGTCAACATGGCAACAACTCGGCCATCTATGGAGGCCGAAGATTTAATTCCTCCGGAGTTCCTTAGCAGATTCCTAAGGAACAGGAGAGTGCACCAGAACACGGTACTTGTACAAAATAATTAAGTTTTCATAAATTATCACGTTTTTAAGTCAAATTTTTTTTGGTAATTATCGATAGAAAAGTAAAAACTTATAACACACGATTGCACAAGGGAAGAGAAGAAAATTAAATTAAGGTGTAAGCATGTGACTCCAAAAGGAAAATAGCATGAAACTTCGTTTAGGTGTCATCTCAGTTCTGAGAACGATAGAGAAACTATTTTCAAATATTTTTGGAAATTATCGTCGCATCAGATGAGAGTGTGATAATTACTCCAAAACGAAAGCTGGATGAAATTCCCAATCTATCAGCAAACAAAAGAGCACGATTGGTGAGAGCATACAAAAAAAAAAGAGAGAGAAGATTCTGTGGAACTTTGGCTTGCGGGGTACTGTTTCTGAATACTCTCATCTAGGGAGGATACATGAAACGTTACTAAGCACCGATGAACATATTGATCAAACACATCTACATCAGATGAGAATGTGAATAATTTACTCCAAAACGAAATCTCGAAGAAATTCCATCTCATTATTGCAGGGCATCTTCAAAAATGAATTGTGTGGATAATGCATTCATATCCAAGCAAAACATTTTCAAAATGTACGGAGAATGGTGTAGGGAAAGAGGTAAAGTACCTGATAATCTGAAATTATTCAAATCTGTTCTGAGGTCTGAGAAAATTGCTATTCATAAACCTCGGAAAGACCAGTGCGACACATGCGATGGTTTCAAATATGGAACTGTTGCTCAAAATGAGTATCACAGTGACCATTATAGCTGTATAAATATGCGCCTAAATAGAATTTAGTTATTTTCATTCATGACCCGGATTATCAATATAGAGAAAATATATTGCATAATTAATTTATTAGTATATTTTACAATAATTTGACTTCAGTTGAAAAAATTCAACTTACCTATTCAGAATAAGTTCTCACCAACAAGAACGAAGATAAATGTGGGAAAGTCTATTATTGTCTGTGAAGTGTTCGAATCAGTAAAAATATTTACATTATTTCTTTCAGACGATGGAAGGAGGAAACAGACCTCATCGTACGAAAATCGTCGTTGTTTCGGACAGGCCAGTTGAGTCCGTCATTGTAAACCTGGCAAACACTCGGCCATCTATGGAGGCCGAAGATATTATTGCTCCGGAGTTCCTTAGGAGATCCCTAAGGAACAGGAAAGTGGATAAGAATACGGTGGTTGTACAAAATAATTAAGTTTTCATAAATTATCACGTTTGTTTCTATTCAAGTCCGAGTTCAAGTCAAATTTTTTTTGGTAATTATCGATAGAAAAGTAAAAACTTATAACATACGATTGCACAAGGGAAGGAAGGAAAATTAAATTAAGGTGTAAGCATGTGACTCCAAAAGGAAAATTGCATGAAACTTCGTTTAGGTCATGATGCGTCTGAAAGTTTGCAGAGTACTGTTTCTAAATACTCTCAGTCTAGGGGAGGATACATTGAAACGTTGGACTAAGCCCGATGAACATATTATCAACACATCTACATCAGATGAGAGTGTGATAATTACTCCAAAACGAAAGCTGGAAGAAATTCCCAATCTATCAGTAAAAAAAAGAGCTACGAAGCCTTTTGGGTGGCGTCGGAGGAGGAGGAAGAACGCCCTAAAAGAAGAAGAATAAAAATATCAAATGGAGAGCGTCTGAAAGTTTGCAGAGTACTGTTTCAAAATACTCTCAGTCTAGGGGAGGATACATTGAAACGTTGGACTAAGCCCGATGAACATATTATCAACACATCTACATCACATGAGAGTGTGATAATTACTCCAAAACGAAAGCTGGAAGAAATTCCCAATCTATCAGTAAAAAAAAAAGCTACGAAGCCTTTTGGGTGGCGTCGGAGGAGGAGGAGGAAAGCCCCAAAAGAAGAAGAATAAAAATATCAAGTGGAGAGCGTCTGAAAATTTGCAGAGTACTGTTTCTAAATACTCTCAGTCTAGGGGAGGATACAATGAAACGTTGGACTAAGCCCGATGAACATATTATCAACACATCTACATCAGATGAGAGTGTGATAATTACTCCAAAACAAAAGCTGAAAGAAATTCCCAATCTATCAGTAAAAAAAAAAAAAGAGCTACGAAGCCTTTTGGGTGGCGTCGGAGGAGGAAAGCTCCGAAGTAAGTACAGAGGTGAGATGCTCATCTTGGGAGATATTGTTTAGTGCAGTGCCATATGAAAAGCTGTAATTATCCTGTTTTTATCGATAGATTGACAAAAATTTAGTGAACATAGGATTAAGCACGAAATAATAAAAAGTACGTTCAGTATAATAGATCCTGAATTTATAGGCTTTTCACAAAATGTTGATAAAATTGTAAAAGAGGAAATGTCAAATATGATCCTAAATAATCTGAATCGCTCTGTTCCAGTCCGTAGGAACGAGTTCGACGTAATACCAGTCGTCCTCAATCCTCAGCTACATGATTTTCGGACTACTACGCAGGAATATTTATTGAGAGACGATCGAGCTTTAAGAGACCGGATTGAAAGATTTTCTCGCAGACAGCGACTAGTACTTGTTTTTTGGAGCGGGCCCAATGTATGGTAAAAATAATATTAGGTGCTTAAGTCACACGCACCTAGTAATTTTAGTATATTCTTATCTATTCTACCTAAAGTTAATTTGTTATCATTGTCGAGTGTAGATATAGCGCAGGTCAGCCAGACAATGGAGCTTAATTCGAACAAATCTGAACCATTGGCAAAAATAGTGAATAGTCCTGTTACAGCGCAAAATTTTGATGATTTTAGGAAAATAATGATGGCTTTGATTTTGCCGGAGCAAGTAATGGTCGACGGACGTCGAGTATGATTGTAACGAAAATGCAATGTTGAGTGGTACGGTAGGATTGATGTCAAAAATGCTTTTTTCAACGACTCCAGGATACAGAACCATAACACAGCGTAGTGCATAGGAGACGGATATACCAATGACGATCAGAACCACCCTTTGAATGTAGCTTCTCCTAGGGGTGGTGGTTATATATTGTTGGAACTTGAAACTCATAATATTGATGGATTGGGATGGTGAAATACACAAACAAAAGGGACTTATGTGATTGGCGACCCACTGTACAACGGAATAAATGAACTGCCTATATACGCTGGTTTAGATCAATATCTCGATATCCAAGATCTTGCTGATTTTAATAATGTACCCGGGCCACCTATTTTTAACACCATTCAAAGAATAATGACGCCGTCCGAGCGAACAGCAAAGCAGATGCGATTCAAGCGTTATTGCGTTATATAGCGCCACGATGGTTACAATTTTTTCTGAACTTAAATCGCTTTAACATTATTTATGGGGAGACTGGCTTTCGTTTAAATGATGAAGCACGAATGAGAATAGAAGTTGTTGGCCACGGAGGAATGGCTGCGTCATTGAATTTCCCCGCGAGATTGCGAATCAGAGCCGTTTCTATATATAAATTTATATTACGCCTACCATCTATGTTTACCCCACAAGAAAGGATTTTGAGGCAGCCTATAGCCGAGAGTGCAACTGGCGCGGAGTTACAGAGAATTATTAGCATGTTTATATGTTTAAATAACTGGCAAAGACTGCCTCCCCTTGAATTTGTCGTTCAAGATCAAGATCTGAGAAATAAAACACTGTTAGGTACGCTGAAATTGAGTTGAGAACATTTTAAACTCACCCATGTTTTCAAATGACATAAAATAATTAGACATCACAGTGACCATTATAGCTGTATAAATATGCGCCTAAGTAGAATTTAGTTATTTTCATTCATGACCCGGATTATCAATATAGAGAAAATATATTGCATAATTAATTTTTTAGTATATTTTACAATTTGACTTTAGTTAAAAAAATTTAACTCAACTATTCAGAATCTGATAAAACATCTTCCAGGTGTAAAACCACCAGTGAAAAACCTCAAAAAGGAATCTGAGATTTGGTCATATTTTATCACAGACATACTACTTAAGTTCAATAGTGAGATATACGAACCAACATATTCAGGAAAGTCGAGCTCGTTTTGAACGGGAAAGGGATGCAAAAGATACGAACTTAGTGGAAAACAAGGCCTTTATTGGTTTACTGTATCTATTAGGAGTTTTGAAGTCAAATCGGCTAAATATCGATGATGTTTGGACTTAAAGCGGTACTGGAGTAGAATTGTTCCGTCTCACTATGTCCAAACAAAGATTTCATTTTCGGTTACAGCATATGAGATTTGATGATTCAAACACGCGCAATGAACGAAAGCAATACGATAAACTTGCTCCAATAAGAGAAGTTTTTGAAAGTGTTATCGATAACTATAAAAAAGCATATACTCCATTTGAATATATAACAATCGACGAAAAACTTGAGGCATTTCGCGGCAGGTGCAGTTTCCGCCAGTACATACCAAGTAAACCGGCCAAATATGGCATAAAAATATTGGCAGCTGTTGATTCAAAAACATTTTATACTTTTAATTTAGAAGTTCATGCTGGTATGCAGCTTGCTGGTCCTTTTTGCCTAAGTAAATCGTCAAATGACGTTGTGCAAAGATTGTGTCAACCTAAAGGAACCGGACGAAATGTGACAGTGAACATAATTTCCACCAAGAGCAGTCGCGGCTCAACAATGAATCAAACCTTCCCTGAAAAAAATCTCAAGCCTCTAACTTATTTTGGAGGTTTCCAAAAAACCACCATGCGGCCTCCAAAAAGTCTTAGGAGGGTGAATTTCGAAAACAACAAGTTCACGAGTATGGAACTCCAAGAAAATCTTTTGAAAAACTTCAATTTAACACTTTTGGGTACTGTACGCAAAAATAAGAGAGAGCTAACCCATAGAATTTACATGCCCTGCAAAACGTCCACCAAATACTAGTATGTTAGCCTTCCGTAAAAATGTGACTCTGGTTTCTTATATCCCGAAACGAAATGAAAATGTTTTATTGTCGTCAGGAATTCATTTCCAAGATGAAATCAATAAACTAACAGGTAAACCGGAAATCATCATGGATTGTAACGAGACAAAAGGAGGTGTTGACCGTGTGGATAAGCTGTGTGGTGCATATAACGTGTCAAGAAATACTCGAAGATGGCCTATGGTCATATTTTATTCGTTGCTCAATGTATCCGGAATCAATTCCTTCGTTATATATTCAGCGAACAATTCTACGTGGAATATTCGGCGACGACATTTTCTACGGAATCTTTCATTTCAACTGATTGAGGAACATCTGCGTCATCGTGTATTGACTCAGATACCAAATAGATTGAAATCTCGAATCAGGGACATATTAGGAATTGAACCACTTCCTGCTCAACCAGTTGCAGAAAATTCACGTGGTCGTTGTGCTTTCAGTGATCGAAAAAAAAATAGACCAACAAGATTTTCTTGTGTGAGTTGCCAAAAATCGTTTGGAACATTCGCTCAACATTTGTAACAACTGCAGTCTTTCTGGAGATGAGAGAGAATGAAATTAATTTTTCACTAATTTTTGAGAATTTATGAACTCTGGAGTGACATTTATTTTGAATATCTAAATTATAAAGGGATATCTGAAAATAATTGTGTACAATACTGACCTTATAAAGCTTGTAATGTAGGTAATTGTTGTGTAATAGTGAAGTTATTTTAGTAAATATTCTTCAATTGGAAAATTTTCCAAACGTTTGGGGATAGATTTTGCAACAAAACCATATTTAAATGCTAAATGTACTATTAGATTTAGTAAGTTTGCCTTCATGATATATAACTGCCAAACAGCACCCATTCTTCAAAAGTAATGATCGATGTAGTCTGAAATATTGAAAATTGAAGTAATTAAAAACTATTCAATGTTCTGTTTCAACAACATAAATAAATAGTAAGTTCTTTCAGAGGGTGATGATGATTCTGGAAGTGATTCTGATGAATATAACAGGAGAACGATAACGAGTGTATAGAGTAATAAGTAAGATTCTTTTTAATATAACAAATTTATATTGCATTGTGATCTTGCTGTTCTTCATGATTCACATTTTGTGTTGTATGCATGAATATATGAAAATTTAAAAGAATCTTTTTGCATAAATTTTAATTTTCGATTATTTTATCCAATAGTTGTTTATTGGTTGTAAAATTTTCATGTATTTATTTGTTTATGATTGAGGTAATCCATATTTTATGAAAATTTTCAACCATTTGAATAGGTATCTATCGATATGACACGCAACAAATTGTATATTATGTTAGACAGACGTACATCGGCGAGCCGCAATATATATTAATTTTCAAATTGCAGAACGATATCGACTAATCCAGAAGCAGCCATCACACATGTGTTCGAGGTGAGCATTGGTCTATTATTCATTATTTATAATGTCACTGGAGATAACTTTTAAATCAGTTTCACCAGTTGATACTATGACACTGTGTATTCTATAGATTCCATTGATCAATGTTTCTACTCAATCTTCACTCCTAAAGATCACAGCTTGACTTATTATTTATGTATGTTGTACAATTGTATAATCAATAAGGTTGGGAAACATTCTATGGCACAAACGATACCAAGTTCGAATCCTGGGTAAGATATGGAAGTTGTGAATGTCCATGAGTTTCAGTTATTATTATCAAGCATTTATATTGACTGGGTAATGTACACAGTCGACAAGCCCATGAGGGTACATGGTGGTACACATGCGAAATACTCGCATGTGTCCCACCATCTCCTTGAAAGAAGAGTTTTATATAGTTCGAAACGTATAAGTGCTTCGCTGTTTTCGATCTCGTGTGGATGCGTGCGGTGGTCTTACGGGCGGCATTTTAACCAAATCGTAGGAAATGTGTTTGAGAAAGCTGTTCCGAGAGGACGAACGAAATGAGTATAAAAAGCGTTGCGGGGTCACGTGCTCCAGTTACGATCCGACGAGCGGATAGCTGGAATTAAGCATTTAAAGTTTCCCAAATTTGCGCGGAAATTACGCAATTGCAGTCGCCTAAGAGTTAAAATCACTACAAGCTAGCTCGGGTTTAGGTGATCTCTAGATTGGATGGCAAGGAGAGCAGAGGTCGCAAACCTTTGCCGGCGATCGCCCGGTAGCGTAAATACATTGCTTTACGGTACAGCTGAGCCTTATGCTGTGTCAGGATAAATAATGTAATATTAATACTTATCTCATTTTAAATATTTCATTTCTTACTGCTATACAGCGAAGCGCTCAGCTGTAACGCAGTAGACGATTCTTTAATGCATTTGAGCTGGCACATACAAGTGTTTGGCCCTTATTTGTTATTGGCGTGTGGCTGTCTCTTGTATATTCTATATATATATATATATATATATATATATATATATATATATATATATATATATATATATATATATATATAAATATATATATATATATATATATATATATAGTATTTTTATTTTTGAATAAAATAATCATACAGAAAATACGTCTTGCTATTGCGGACTCTCAGTCCGCGCGCGACCATTCTTGTTCTAAAAAATGTGCGACCTCCGAAAGGTTAAAATAGGGTATCAGACTACTCTTGTGAAGCTAATAACATAGAAAAACATTACCAGATCGTAGGTAAATCTAGTGTGAATCCATATGTAGTAAAATTTATAACAAGCGAATTATTGATTAGAAATTTCACGCCGTAAGAGTCATGGGTAAACCCTAAGTGAATGTTCTTCCTAGCCCGGGCATTGTGAATCCTGCCGCTGTCACTGGAACTTCTTTGGGATTTAATAAAATCGGGTCTGGGATGAGCGCCACCGAGGAGAACAAAAAGCATAGCTCTGGTCCAGCTAAGGTCATCTCGAAGGTTACGGAGAGGACGGATATTCTCGCCCGTCAGCCCGATCATTGGAAGGAGGGAGTCCAGGGGGTATCTAAGTACAGAGCCCGGCGATTATTGAGAGAGAGTGAAAATGACGTCTAGAAAAATTTGTCTGCTCTCCCTGTTAGAGTACGTTCTATTAATGATTTTATTTATTTTGTCTGTGATTGACGTTATATTCGTCAATGGATTAGTGTCGGTTCCGAGCAGGTCAACAAAGCATTTTCGGCCACGAAATTTTCAGTTGAGTTATCAATAATTTGCTTACTGGGGTGGGCCACGTCAGCTAGCAAAGCCGCTTCGAATAAAAAAGATGTTTTGGAAGATGAGTATATATTATTAGGTATATGTATGAGTTCAGATGAATCAGATGAGAGCGTTACGGCTCCAGAAACGCGCAATAATAACAATACCAAACGATCTGATACTTTTACAATGCTTTTGGGTTCTTAAACTTCTAAGGGGATGTACCTAGGCGTCGTTGAGCGATTTCGCACTATTGCGGGCGGAAATTATCGTACTTCACTTTATTACTAGATTTCACATATTTGGTAGATGAAACGTTTCAATAATGACCCGACCATACCACTAATGTTACGATACCAGTAGTGGGTTAAGGAAACAAAAATTAACAGAGATATTTCCAAACAAAGACAAAAAAATTCTTGTCAAAGAAATAAAATAACAGATATAAAAGACCAAAGATCGCCATTGAAAAATGAAACAGTGTATCGTGTGAATTCATCACCCGTCACACCTTATGAAACTACGTCACTGAATTTAAAATGTCACTTCAATTATGCAGATTAACGTCGTTTCTTTTTGGAAGATAACATTGTCTGACTAATATGCGCGTTACAGAATTCCGAAGAAGTTGATGCGAAGCGTGGATTCTTACTTTTATATCTGAACTACAGACAGTGAACAATAAAGATTTTACGAAAAATTTGAGATACAGCACTACTCCGAAAAAATCATTAAAAAAAATTAGACTTGGCTCTGTCCTAGAAGATATATCGAATAAGATTGATTCATTCATACAGTAGAATTCAAATGAATCATCTTTATTTCATCTAGATGAACTGGTACTTTTCTTCGTTAACGATGAAACTCAGGAAGATTATCTCAATAATATCCCTACCGATTTCAAAACACTAATTTTGATATCCGCCGGATGTAACCATCAAAATAGAAACAAAACATTAGCCAGTGCACTGAGTGATTTTTCAAAAGAGAAAGATATAGTTATTCAACAACTTTACTTAGAGAGGGGACATAATATGATGGAAGCAGATTCAGTGCATCCTGGAACACTATTTTCATCCACCCATAAACTCGCCGATTGATTACATCGCGAGAATGCGTATGGCCCGTCACAAACAGGACCAGGAAAAAAAACAGGTGATCATGTTGTTGATATACGACAATTGAAATATTCATGTAATGGAGATGTTTGGTTCACATTGGACTACTCGGCAGAGTGGAAAATATTGCCCCATAGACGTGACTGTCAGAACATGTGAGTTTACAAAACACCCCTTCACAAAAAAAAAACTACAATTTCGTTTGAGTAGTAACAGAGATATTTCCAAACAAAGACAAAAAAATTCCTGTCTTGCTACAAGTCAATTTGCATAAACTTAACGATGTTGATAAGCTCCTTACAAAACACTTTGGCACCTTCAAGAACTTAAATTTTATACCAATATTATCTCTAATGAAATGCCTGAGCGAGTAGCTAGGTCAGGAAGAAGGAGAAAATAGGTTGCCAGAAATCAAATAAGCAACTGGAGTTGAGGTTCATTGACTTGGACCTCCACTACAAGTGGATGTTTATCCAGCGGCTATACAAGTCGAATATGCGGACCAAACAATTCAACCATAAATTATACTTGAGGGTAAGTAACTAATAGGAAAGATTGGTTTTAACATTAACATCTTTTTTTTTTCTAGGAGAAAAAAATGCTTGAGCGTTTGAGAAGGCCAAGGAGCCAACAACAAAAAGTGTACCTGACTCTGGCGAAGAATCTTGAAAGCTTCGCCGAACCAAATAGCCCTGCTAGTCGGTATATAATTAAAGCCATAGATATTATTAACGTTGAGAACCATGATGAATTTAAGCGATGTTGCCAAAATTTTTTGAACCGAAGTGATAAAACCTTCGGTTCCGGCTAAGCAGCCGAATCTTCCACTCAAACACAAAAAGTTTGTCTATAATCTTCTTAGATCACGTAAATTCATTAAATTATTTCTTAACGTTGTTTCCAGCAAGCTGAATAAGTAGTTTTTTTTCTGTAATTTTAATTTTTTTCCAAATTATTATCTGTAGCCTATTTTTTTCAAAATTTCAATTTTTTTTCGAATCTTCGGCCAGAGTCAGTTTAATATACAGGGTGCGGCACGGTCACTTGCTGATTTTTATTTGGCGCCAACCGGCTTCGCGTGGTCGGAGGTAGGGGGGCGCGATCTTATCCGAAATGTCACGTCTCAAAGTTTCGATTGTGCCTGGGTTAGTTACCATCATGCGTTGGTCGAAAGAGGAACGAGCGTTTGCCGTGGAGGCGTACTTTTCAAACAGCCGCTCAATTTTTGCAACTCAGCGTGCTTTCCGGACTCGGTTCAATATTCGCCCTGGGGCACCTGTTCCAGGGCGGGAATCGATTGTTTTGTGGGTGGACACATTTAGGGTGAGTGGAAATGTTGTTCAAAAACACAAGGGACCTGCCAGGACTGTTAGAACACCGAAAACATTCAAGCGGGTGAGTCGTTTGTGCCGTGTCGCCCAGGCGCTCTGCCCGCAAACATGCAGTGGCTCTGGGGATGTCAGACCGCACTGTGAGACGAAATCCTTCACAATGAACTCAGCTTTCATCCATACAAGTTAGCAGTAGCGCAAAAGCTCAATGAACGCGATTTAATGCTCGTCGAATAGCTTGTGAATCGCTCCTTGAAGGTCTGCCTGATGACGCGCTGGTGTTATTTAGCGACGATGCCCATTTCCACTCTCCCGGTTGCGTTAATAAGCAAAACATGCGCTACTGGAGTGTGTGCAAACAACCCACAAGAACTTCATGAGAAACCTCTCCATAGTGAACGTGTCACAGTTTGGTGTGCTCTTTCAAGGGTGGGATAATTGGTCCCTACTTCTTTGAGGAAGGCGACGTCACTGTAACAGTAAATTCTGAGCGCTATACGCAAATGCTCAGGAATTTTTTGCTTCCACAACTGCAAGAAATGGACCTGGGGGACGTATGGTTCCAGCAGGATGGCGCACCAGCCCACACGGCACGATATTCCATGGAACTGTTAAGAGAGAACGTTCACGAGCGCCTTATCTCGTTGAGAGGCGATTTACCCTGGCCAGCGCGCTCACCAGATTTGGCGCCCTGCGATTTTTTTTTATGGGGGTATCTTAAACATCTGGTATACACTGATCGCCCAAGGACCCTGCGTTACCTAAAAAACAATATTACTGAAGCCATTCGAAACATACCCATCGACATGCTCGAGCGAGTGGATCGCAGCTTCAGAAACCGGTTAACTCAGTGCGCTGAAAATGGCGGCCGTCATCTTACCGATGTCATATTTAAAAAGTAACATAATGAAACTTTAAGATCTATACTTAAGAAAATAAAAAAAATTACAGCTCTACCTAAAATACTTTTTTTTATTTCCTCTTCAAAATTAGCAAGTGACTGTGCCGCACCCTGTATTATATAAAGAGAACAAGGAAAATTCTTCTATAATTGAGGTGTTTGAATGCAACGTCCTCATTATATTTTCATTAATTAATTTTGTAGTACATTTTTCTTTTGTGGTGTTCGAATGGATAACATGCACTTTATTTATTTTTCCGATTATATTCCACTTTAATATATTACATAGAGTGAACAAGGAAAATTCTTCAATTCTAGTTATACAAACGAATGATATATTATTTTTTTTTGAGGTGTTGGAAATGGAACGTACCCATTATATTTTCAATTATTAATTTTGGAGTAAATTTTTTGTTATGGTGCATCCTCTCCAATTATTTTTCTGATTATATTATTTCATTTATCAATTTTAGAATACATTTTTATTTCAGGTGTTCGAATGGAACATTCTCATCATTTACTTTTTCAATTATATTATTTAATTCGCCAATTTTAGAATAGGTAAAATTTTATTTCAGGTGTTCAAATGGAACATTCTCATTATTTACTTTTTCAATTATATTATTTAATTCGCCAATTTTAGAATAGGTAAATTTTTATTTCAGGTGTTCAAATGGAACATTCTCATTATTTACTTTTTCAATTATATTATTTAATTCGCCAATTTTAGAATAGGTAAATTTTTATTTCAGGTGTTCAAATGGAACATTCTCATTATTTACTTTTTCAATTATATTATTTAATTCGCCAATTTTAGAATAGGTAAAATTTTATTTCAGGTGTTCAAATGGAACATTCTCATTATTTACTTTTTCAATTATATTATTTAATTCGCCAATTTTAGAATAGGTAAAATTTTATTTCTGCCTTCATTGGCCAATCTATCTGCTATTTCATTTCCCGTAATGCCCTTATGACTAGGAATCCAAACACCTATAATTTTGTTACCCGCGTCTATGGAATTGCTCCAATTTTTTTTAACTAATGCTGAAATAATATCTATTGAGGAGTCATGTTTCCAGTTTTTCAATTTAGTCATAACACTTAACGAATTGAGAATGTTCCATTTGAACACCTGAAATAAAGATTTAACTATTCTAAAATTGGCGAATTAAATAATATAATTGAAAAAGTAAATAATGAGAATGTTCCATTTGAACACCTGAAATAAAAATTTACCTATTCTAAAATTGGCGAATTAAATAATATAATTGAAAAAGTAAATAATGTGAATGTTCCATTTGAACACCTGAAATAAAAATTTACCTATTCTAAAATTGGCGAATTAAATAATATAATTGAAAAAGTAAATAATGAGAATGTTCCATTTGAACACATAATGGGAATTTTATAAATTATAAAGTTGGACCGAAGCAAATTTATAGACGAATATTTCAGGATCTACAAAAAGAATGGGAAACAGAGCTAATTAACTGGGGAAGAAACAAAGGGAAAACTTATACATATATGAGAAATAGAGATAAAAATGATAATTTAAATAAACCATTTGTATTGCTTGAATCAAATTTACCAAGAAAATGCATAACTACTCTAATGAGACTCAGATCAGGTCATTGTCTAACACCAGAACATTTGTTCCGTATCAACGTAAGTCCAAACCCTAATTGTGGGTGCGGAAAAGTAGGAACAACAATAATTTATATAATCGGTTAGAAACATTTTTACACACAAGACTGAGATGATTAAAATATTAGTAGAATTTTCGGAACAATCGAAAATAAAATTATAAAACAGTTGAACTTAATTGTTATGTCCATATTTATTTACTAATCAAGGTAGTTCGGTTTTTATGTTTGTGATATGTCATACCCTTCCCTCCTAGTGGGTTGCAGGGTGGGCGTTGGGAAAAAAAAGAAGTTAATTTACACAAGAATACAACACTTGAATCTGGGTACATATCAATATGAAGCCCAAATCTCCTTTACAATAGGAGGATCAGAGAAGAAGAAGAAGTTGTTCTATGTTCCACAAACAAAATACTTGTATCAATTTTATCTATGGTTAGTAACGCTTTCGGTTTGGTCAGTTGAACATTGAAATTGAAGTAGTTTTTACTATGTTATAATTTAACATCATTAACAAAAAAACAAAAGCCAAACTTGACTATACTACGTTAATACTTAGTATAATATAGCAATTTCGGTCACTACACCATCATCGGCAGATTGAGTTTAGAAGTCTTAAAGAAATTTAAGCCCGATTGCCAAACATTGTAATATGGTTGTGCAAAATATTCAAATTTGCCAAATGTGTAGAACTGGAAATACAGTTAGGAAGAAGAAGAATATAAGATAAGATGAGATAAGATACGATAAATTTATAGCAGACAGAATATCAACTGCCATTTGACATTCTGTTGTCGCCCGGGGTGGTCATCTCATCAGCTCGCTCCTCCATTTTGCGAAATGTCGCCTAAGTCTTGTAAAACCTGCAAGAATATTAATCACATCCAACAATTTCACAGTAAGGTACAGAAGGTGAAGGAAGTTGAGCAATACATACAAGTTAATATTATAGACAAAAAAAAAAGCAAAACTTTTTATGGGGATGTTCAAAGAGCTGTTGCCGTTACGTATGTGAATTTGAGTACAGCCCAACTACAGATAAAAACAGGACAATATTATCAACTTTTCGTACAAAACAGTATTACCTAGGAAGATGAGCATCTATTTTCCAAGTAAGTCTAGGGCTTTATTAATATTAATTAAAAAATCTATGGGATATATATTGAACAATTTTAAAAATGTTTTTTCAGGCGAACAACTGTCGACACCAGTACCAGTAGCGGACCAAGCAGGACCTTCCTCCTCCGGCCCAAAGGTTAAAAAACCAAGAAAACCGCCAACGAAGCCTTTTGGGTGGCGTCGGAGGAGGAGGAAGAAAGCTCCGAAAGAAGAAGAACACTGAGGTGAGTACTGAGGTGAGATGCTCATCTTGGGTAATATTATTTAGTGCCGTGCCATATGAAAAGTTGTAGGGAAACTCGGGGCGGAACGGGATAGCGGGGTAGAACGGGATAGGGCACTTTTCTAGGTTGAAGAGTGCTGCAGGCTAGCGGAGAGACATTGAACTGTCTACAGACGGTAGAGAAAACGCGGCAGCCTTTTTGATCAGTTCCGACCGACTCTTTTGAGTGATGCGTATCCTTGTTGTTTTCTGCCGAGTGTTTTGTAACTTTTCGTCAACTTAAATGCAAGGTAAGCTTCTACTCATTATCACGACGCTATTGTGTTAGAAAGAAGAAGAACATCAGATAAGATAAGATACGATAAATTTAAATCAGAATATCAACTGCCATTTCGTCGGCCTAATTCGTTAACCTGCTAAGTCCATTTTTGGTAAATTTCACTTTTTGAGCTGGTCATAAAGTTTGGACGATTACCTACCTTATGGCTTAAGGAATAAGGTCGATATCATTCAATGGGGTTAGAAAAGCAGTGCACGAAAAGCTGCTTTGTACCCAAGAGCAAATCTACACAACGAAAACCTGTTAAATCCTATCAGTGCCTCACTTTTGTACTGACAATGGTCCGCTGTCCACGTGCCTGTTGCGACGCTCGAAGTTTTGCAATGTTTTAATCAAATATTTAGTTTAATTGTGTTAGTAAAGTACAAAATTATTAACAAGGTAAGTCTCTTTTGCTTTATCCTTAAGTTATTTTTTCATTCAGTGTGGTAATCAAGTGTTTTTAAATGCATTCATCTCATAACCTAAATATTGAGTACTTGGCA
This sequence comes from Cynegetis impunctata, assembly GCA_030704885.1. NCBI lineage: Eukaryota > Metazoa > Arthropoda > Insecta > Coleoptera > Coccinellidae > Cynegetis > Cynegetis impunctata. Next base: position 93,736 of record JARQZK010004352.1, on the reverse strand, counting down.
GTTTTACATATTAAAATATCATTCTAGAAAAAGATATAGCAGTTTATCAATTTTATATTCTAATTCATTCATTGATTTTAATATTGATTAAAATTAATTATTTTCAAAAAAAGGTGGCTATAAAAAAAACCGGCACCCTGTTTCTTTTGATAAATTTGATCCTTTATAACTTTTTTGTTTTTATTCCGATTTTCGCAATTCTTTTACCATTTTATAGATAATTTTATTAGGAGTGTGCTTATTTTTATAAGTTATGGGTCATGCTCAATAGGGCGATATTTTACCGGGTTAATCAAATCGTGTTTTTTTGTTCTAAGTTTTAAACACCCTGTGGAGATATTTGGGCTGGCATTTTTTATACTAACAATTTCTTAATAAAGGTGCATGTATTCCTAACATTTCCTTTTTTGACACATTGCATTATCTCTATTATTAGAAGAGATACGATTTAAAAAAAAAACTCTGATAATAACATTATTTTACTAGACCACTAGTTATAATTAAATCAAGTCAGCTTACGTTATTTTTATAAGTATTAGAATTTGACAGCCCTCAAAATAATTTCTAATAAATATTAATGTCAGCATGGTGTTAACTCCAACAGACATAGCAAAAATTGTTGCTTTAATAGAAGAGGATCACAATAAGAGTAATTTTGGCTCGTACGTTGGGTTTTCCAAGGGCCACGGTTCAAGATTCTTGGAATAGATACTTAGAAACGGGAAATTTTACTAGACGGCAAGGATCTGGAAGAACGAGAAAAACGACTGCAGCTGACGATCGCTTCCTTGTGGTAAGATCCTTAAGGGACCGAAGAGCAACTTCCGTGACTTTAAAAAATGAGTTGCGAATGATACGTGGGGTCAATATTAGTGACAAAACGTTTCGAAGGAGGTTAAACGAAGCTGACCTCCGTTCACGTAGGCCGGCTTGCGATTTGCCAGAGAACATTTAAATTGAACTGTGGACAATGGAGCACTTAATGCACATCGCTACATTGAGGACATTCGTCAAGAGGCAGTAGTTGCATTTGCTCCCTTAATTGGTGACCAATTTATACTGATGCATGATAACGCTAGGCCACATGTTGCGCGGGTAGTTAATGAATATTTAGATGAGGTTGGTATTCAACGGTTAGAATGGCCTGCATGCAGTCCGGATATGAACCCGATTGAACATTTTTGGGATCAGATGGAAAAAGCTGTTCGTCGTCGCCCTATGCAGCCAGGCACTTTACAAGAGCTAAGAATAGCACTTTGCGAAGAATATAATTTAATTCCTCAAGAAAGAATCGTCACACTTATTGATTCATTACCTAGAAGAATGCGCTCTGTTATTGAAGCTAGAGAAGGTCATACGCATTATTAATTTTTTTTTAAACTTTATTACTGTTAAAAAAAACAATAAAAAATGCTTTGAAATAATGTAATTTGGAAAGTTTTATTTTGAAAAATCGTATCTCTTCTAATAATAGAGATAACGCAATGTGTCGAAAAAGCAAATGGTAGGAATACATGTAAATTTATTAAGAAATTGTTGGTATGAAAAATACCAGCCCAAATATCCCCACAGGGTGTCCAAAACACGATTTGATTAACCCGGTATATTACCGCCCTATTGGGCATGACCCATTACTGAAAAAAATAAGCACACTCCTAAAAAAATTATCTATAAAATAGCAAAAGAATTGTGAATATTGGATTAAAAACAAAAAAGTTATAAAGAATTAAATTTATCAAAAAATCCAGGGTGCCGTTTTTTTTTGTCCGGGAGTTTATATTGGATAGTAGCATTAATTCATTCAATTTATGGAAAACACGAGATATGGTTTGTACTATACACAATTTATTTTGTTTTCAAGATGTCCCGGGGGAAAAAAATGGTGGAAATGGCTATAGGTCATGAAACAGATTCTATAGTTTCCAGGTCAAATTTTAATGAATCAAATACTGTGTTACACGTTTTAGAAGATAAGTTACAGTATCCAAAATTATGGACAACACCAGAAATTGGTTATTACATTCCGTACCCTAGCTGTTCAAGCTCAGTTGATAATGTTGACATTACTGCAATTACGAATGAGAATTGGATTATAATACCTTCACAAATTGAAATAGAATCTCAAACCCATAATATTTTGATCTCAAAAGATATAAATAGATTAGATAATAATTATAATATCATTCAAGCAGTCGAACAAAGTCATGAACCTAGCCAATATGCACTTCACGTTATATCTAATACTCCAAACGCAACGCCAAGCATTTTTGACAAAATGCACACTAGTCCTGAAGGAAGAATACTCCCTCTTATTAACACCAGTCATCATGTTGTGCCTAATTCACCGATATCAGATGATAGTGAAAGAGAAAAGAAACTTGTACCTTATTCGGATTCTGACTCAGACTCGCTTTCTGAACTAACACAAAGTATTAAACGAAAGAAACAGTTCCAAGTTGATAAAAAGGAATGGATTTCGGGAAAAAAAATAAAAAAAGAAGAGAATGTCGTAAGAGCTATTATGGAAGGGAGAAGGAAAAAGACTGCAATAATTATATGAAACCAAAAGGGGTCCGTTTCATCAAACCAAGATGCATTTGTAAAATGGGAAAGTACAGTACTCTGAAATGTGAAATCATAGACGAGGGCTCGAGAAAGGATATTTTTAAACAATTGGGGTGAAAAAAAGACCCTCGTCAACGAATGGGTAACCACTATTGAGACAGTGCGACCACGAAATCAAAACATCAAAGAGATAACAAAGAGAGCTAATACATTTATTAATCATTTAAAAGTTAATAATGAAAGGGTCAAAGTATGTCGAACGATGTTTTTGAATACTTTAGATCTAGGAAGGTGGACTGTACAAAATTGGAAAAAAGACTTCGTAATGCAGTCTCCTAGTACTTTAAGAAGTCACAATAGATCATCCGAATCGATCTTTTCGAAGCCCAAACAATCACTAATTCAAAAATTTTGCACTATTCAGACCGAAAAAACACCAGTGGTAAAAATGCGCCTGTTACAAAGTAGGAACAGTTGCAGAAGAACAACACAGAGAACATATTGAGAAAGTTAAACAAGCGAGGGAAGAAAAAGACAAAGACAAGGGAGAAAATCATGTTTTTGCAGTGGATTTACAGGCTGTGTTAATGGCACCTAAGTCGAATGTTAGTACATTATATTATAATACTAAGCTGCAAGTTCACAACCTTTGCTTTTTTAATTTAAAAAACAAAGATGGCTTTTGTTTTATTTGGAACGAAGTGGAAGGCGGACTCAATGCTGAAGAATTCGTTTCCATTTGGGTAGACTTCTTGGAAAACAATGTAATATCTGATATTGCTGAAGATGAAAATATAACAATTATAATATACAGTGATGGTTGCACATATCAATTCACAGGAATTGTATTTTATCCAACGCTCTTTTGAATATTGTTATAAAGCACAAGAATATAAATATTGAACAAAATTATTTTAGAAGTAGGTCACACCCAAATGGAGGTGGATTCTATGCATTCCACTATAAAACGTCACCTTAAAAATAAAGTCATAAACGTACCAGCTGAATATATATCTATTGCGAAACATTCCCGAAAATTACCAGCCTCTTATATTGTGAAATATTTGGATCACACCTTCTTCAAAACATTTGACAACATACAATTTTATAAGAGTATTCGCCCAGGAAGATCCAAAGGGGATCCAAAGGTGACTAACATTCGAGCTCTACGTTATGAAAGCAATGGATCCATTCTCTATAAAACTTCTCTCTTCACAAATTTAATTCTATTTAATAAGATGCTCAAAGTGTTTACCATTTCCCTACTGGCAGTAATGAACTGGCTGAACTAAGTTTTGTAGTGAATTTAAAATCATGTAAGGAGGAATGGTAGAAATTTCATGGCTTATTATTTCTTTCAACTCTTAGATATTTGGCGGCCTATTTTTGTAGACTACATTTACCGTCTGGAGGTAAATGGTAAACACTTTGAGCACCTTATTAAATAGAATTTGTTGTTTATTACAAATTGTTTCCTGCATTTTTATCAACCCTGGACAATTATGATTTTTTATTTCGTGTAAAAATATAATTAAATTTTAATCATATCCACATTTTCTAATTTGTGTGACTTCCATAATGAATATCCATCATTTCGTGGTCGAAAACGGTTGCATTTAGGAAATGATGTGCTATGTAAATTTTGTTCAGAATTTAAGCAGAATTGAGATATGGTATCATATATAGGGTGTTCTATTAAAGAAAAAGCAATTTTATTTCTTCAGTACTTTTTGACTGACCCTGTATACATACTAAAGTGTGATACATTTTAAAAAACCCTATAACTTTTGTATCTTAACATTTTTCGCTAGCTATCTTACTTTAGTAAATAATCGACCTTTGCCATACATATCAGCGACCCTGTAAATGTATATATATACAGGGTCACTCACGGTGGATGGTAGGTTAGACGTTTACGGAGAACGGGACATGAGATCATTCTGAAAATTTGGTTTCATGGATAATTGATTTTGCTCTATCGATCTAAAATAATAGTGGCGCTGCGGCGTTGCCGCTTATACTAAAAAGTAGCAGCAACTGTGAAATTTCATATGAGACACCCTATATATTATTCCATTTTTTGCTTCTCTACCATTTTCCAATTGTTTTTGTATGATACTTCCCTATGCCTATCTCCAGAGGTTTTCGAGAAATTAAATGATTTCCTTATTTTTTCGTGCAAAACATAGCTTCAATTAAATGTTCAGTACTAAAGAATTCAGATTCGTAGGACGCTGAAATTTTAGGTGTAGTTTACCAAGTTACGACGTATTAGGAATATTTCAAGGACTTTGTTCTTCATTATACAGGGTCCTCCAAAATTTGCGATTTTAACGATGAATACAAAAATGGTGAAAAGTGCATTTTTTCAAATGTAATGCCCTGTATATTATTGAATATCTCGAAAGAAAATTGAAATCTCTTTCAAATGATATATCATGTTCCTATACCTAAAAAGTCAGGTTTCCGAAATAAAAGCAAGTTTCTATAAAAATAGGATTATTTAGCCATATTTTGTATTAGGTAGCTATGAAATGTCGAAATAGATGTCATTATGAAATTTTGACAATTAGTCCATCAACAATGAAACGTTCGCGCGTTCATTAACGAAAATTTGATTTGAAAACAATAAAAATGGAAGGCAATAACTATTCTCATGAAGTTTTGATGAAGTTATTTATTGTACATGGTCAATGTGACCAAATAATAGCAAGAACAAGCAGAAGATTCAATGAAATGTATCCCTATTTACAACCAACGAACGAGAAAAAATTTGTACGTTTACAAAATAATTTTACCAGCTCATTGCACTGGGGAAGTAACAACTGAGTTGTTCCAAATGTTCGATGATCGCTGGTTTAGAAGTTTAGGACCATGGAATTGGCTTGCGAGATCACCCGACCTAACGCCAATTGATTTTTACTCGTGGGGTACTTTAAAAAGAAAAGTTTACATTACATCAATAGCCAGTAAACAAGACCTGCGCCAACGAGTGATCAATTCCATCGAGGAGCTAAATGCCAATGAGATAAGGAGGGCCACAAATCATTCAACAAGTATCCGAATTCTAAAATGTTTGGAAACCAACGGCAGTCATTTTGAACACTAATTATGATCGTTTTTTTAACCTAAATACTTATGTCATTGTATTAACATGGTTTATTCCCGTTATACCGTTTTGTTATTTTACTTAATGCTTTTTTTTATTAGTTTTAGTAAATTTCGTTTTCGCTTTCAGTATTGACCGCATAAGTGATAAAATTAATTTTGTAAACGTACAAATTCTCTCTCGTTCGTTGGTTGTAAATAGGGATACATTTCATTGAATCTTCTGCTTGTTCTTGCTATTATTTGGTCACATTGACCATGTACAATAAATAACTTCATCAAACTTTCATGAGAATAGTTATTGCCTTCCATTTTGATTGTTTTCAAATCAAATTTTCGTTAATGAACGCGCGAACGTTTCATTGTTATGGACTAATTGTCAAATTTTCATAATGACATCTATTTCGACATTTCATAGCTACCTAATACAAAATATGGCTAAATAATCCTATTTTTATAGAAACTTGCTTTTATTTCGGAAACCTGACTTTTTAGGTATAGGAACATGAAATATCATTTGAAAGAGATTTCAATTTTCTTTCGAGATATTCAATAATATACAGGGCATTACATTTGAAAAAATGCACTTTTCACCATTTTTGTATTCATCGTTAAAATCGCAAATTTTGGAGGACCCTGTATAATGGAGAACAAAGTCCTTGGAATATTCCTAATACGTCGTAACTTGGTAAACTACACCTAAAATTTCAGCGTCCTACGAATCTGAATACCTTAGTACTGAACATTTAATTGAAGCTATGTTTTGCACGAAAAAATAAGGAAATCATTTAATTTCTCGAAAACCTCTGGAGATAGGTATAGGAAAGTTTCATACAAAAACAATTGGAAAATGGTTGAGAAGCAAAAAATGGAATAATATATAGGGTGTCTCATTTGAAATTTCACAGTTGCTGCTACTTTTTAGTATAAGCGGCAACGCCGCAGCGCCACTATTATTTTAGATCGATAGAGCAAAATCAATTATCCATGAAACCAAATTTTCAGAATGATCTCATGTCCCGTTCTCCGTAAACGTATATATATATATATATATATATATATATATATATATATAATATATATATATATATATATATATATAATATATAGAAAGCAGAATTCTTCGTGTTTAACCGAAACACGTTCGTGGCAATAAAATCAAGTACTAGGACTTTTATCTGAACACTAATCAAACAAACCTCCTAGCGGAGCTGGTTATACGAGTTCACGAATGATTATATATATATATATATATATATATATATATATATATATATATATATATAAATGACAAATTTAGTTTTGACTGATTCATTAGTATACAAAAAGGTATTATGTATTTGGGATAGCAGTCTTGAGGTAGAAATGAGTGTACTCTTTTCTTTTAACTCGAGCTATAATTGTCTCTTCATCAGGAGCAAGATTCGAGGGTTGATTAAGATCATAAAATTACTTAAAATAATTATACAAAGGGATTCAAAACATTGTAGATACATAATTTTATGTATCTACAAAACATTGTAGATACATAATTTTATGTATCTACAATGTTCTGAATCCCTTTGTATGATTATTTTAAGTAATTTTAAGATCTTAATCAAACCTCGAATCTTGCTCCTGATGAAGAGACAATTATAGCTCTCGAAAGCTCGAGTTAAAAGAAAAGAGTACACTCATTTCTACCTCAAGACTGCTATCCCAAATACATAATACCTTTTTATATATATATATATATATATATATATATATATATATATATATATATATATATATATATATATATATATATATATATATATATATACGAGGTGTGGCTAGAAAAAAACCGAACTAGCACAGGTGAAACAATAAAACGAATGCAATAAAGCTGAAAGTCGCCTGGCCTGTCACGTGACTCTTGCACCGCCTACTGCTCGAGTTTTATCTGCCTCCTGCACTCAGTCTGCCCGTGGCGTCTGTTCTAAGTAGTTGACGTTTTGTCTGTGCGTCGGAAAAATGTTGAGTGTACAGAAAGAACAGCGTGTTAACATCAAATTTCTTTTCAAACTTGGAAAATCTGCAAGTGAAACGGAACGATTTGTGGAAAAAAAAGACATGGATCCTGCACCAAGACAATGCCCCAGCTCACAATGCGTTGTTAGTGAAGACGTTTTTAGCCAATCACAACATTCCCCTTTTAGACCATCCACCCTACTCACCTGATTTGGCCCCCTGTGATTTTTTTCTTTTCCCTAAAGTCAAGTCAGCTTTGAAAGGAACTAGATTTGAGAGTGTTGAAGCAGTAAAAGAAAAAGCGACGGAAGTAATGTATGGACGAAAATGATCTGCAGCATTGCTATGAACAGTGGAAAATTCGTATGGAGCGGTGTGTAGACCGAGGAGGAGAGTACATTGAAGGAGATAACATCAAATTGTAAATAATGGAAATAAATAATTTTCTAGCCACACCTCGTATATATATATATATATATATATATATATATATATATATATATATATATATATATATATATATATATATTCGTTTTGGAATGAGACTTCACAAGTTATTATTTGAAATTAATGATGTTAAAGTTATGGAAAGATCTATATCATTCTGTTCAATATTTTATGTCTACAGGTGCAGTGGAAGTAGAAAAAATGCTAAAAAGGAAGCTGTAAAGAGGGTAAGAAAAAGATGTATGCGCGATGAATAAAATTTTACTGAATGAAAAATAATTGCTCATCAGAATTTCATTCTAATCTTATGAACTGCGTCATATAATCATTTCAATTCTAGTAACAATTGTATCAAATAAATATGAATTGGAGGAGGATTAAGGAGTCAAATATTCAGTTTTTTGTCATATCTGGGAAACAAAGAATATCTGCTTCCCAGTCGCCATTATTGTGGATATAGCTCGCAAGCAATTATAATAATCCTAAATGAATACATGTTTGCTTCACAGCAGATAGCGGTTATATTATTTTTTCTAAAACCTATGTATGTACGTATATTTGGCTCTTTGAAAAAATAAATTATCACATTGGGAGAAAAATGGCTCTTAACTATAGAGTTTGCCGACCCCTGGTCTAATGATAGACTATAAACCTTTTCAAAATATATTGATACTACTTGAATCCTACTTTGAATGTGTGTGTGTATTATTATACTTATTTTATTTATTTATTTTCATTATTTAGCGAATTCTACTACAACAATTATACCAGAGCCATCATCATCAGGCATTAAAACAACAAGAATATCAGCCGGCGGTTCGGACATTATCCGAGGCTCCCGGAATCAGGGTAATGTAAGATACTCTACTTTTTCTAGAAATCACCAATGCACTGCTAACTCAGTAGTTGCATTGGTATACTCACGGGTAGTGTCTGCTAACCTTTGGGATAGCCAGACCAGTGAAACACATGCGATGGATTCAAAGTTGGAACTGTTGCTCAAAATGAGTATGAGCAGCATCGAGATAAGGAAAAGGCAGGTAGAGCAGCTAAACAAAAAATTGAAGATATGGCGTTGAAGCATCTTGACACGTTAGTTGTTACTTTGGATCTGCAGAATGTCTTAACATGTCCAAAAATATTAGCATCCCAGAGCTATTATAAAATGAAATTACAACTCCAGAATTTCACGATATATGCACTCAACGATAAAAGTGTCTCCTTATATGTTTGGCATGAAGCTAGTGGTGGAGTAACATGTAATGAGTTCACGTCTTGTTTGATAGATTATCTCAGTAATATCCCTACCGATTTCAAAACACTAATTTTGATATCCGCCGGATGTAACCATCTAAATAGAAACAAAACATTAGCCAGTGCACTGAGTGACAAAAGAGAAAGATATAGTTATTCAACAACTTTACTTAGAGAAGGGACATAATATGATGGAAGCAGATTCAGTGCATCCTGGCACACTATTTTCATCCACCCATAAACTCGCCGATTGATTACATCGCGAGAATGCGTATGACCCGTCACAAACAGGACCAGGAAAAAAACAGGTGATCCTGTTGTTGATATACGACAATTGAAATATTCACCTAATGGAGATGTTTGGTTCACATTGGACTAATATTCGGCAGAGTGGAAAAGATTGCCCCATAGACGTGACTGTCAGAACATGTCAGTTTACAAAACACCCCTTCACAAAAAAAAACCTACAATTTCGTATGGGAAGTAACAGAGATATTTCCAAACAAAGACAAAAAAATTCTTGTCAAAGAAATAAAACAACAGATATAACAGACAAAAGATCGCCATTGAAAAATGAAACAGTGTAACGTGTGAATTCACCACCCGTCACACCTTATGAAACTACGTCATGAATTTGAACTCTCACTTCAATTATGCAGATTAACGTCGTTTCTTTTTGGAAGATAATATGCGCGTTGCAGAATTCCGAAGAAGTTGATGCGAAGCGTGGATTCTTTTTTTTATATCTGAACTACAGAGAGTGAACAATAAAGATTTTACGAAATATCGATCATAGAGTATCTTATTTTCTGAATAAATTATTAGCTGTTGGTGTCTAAACAGAGACGCCAATTAGTTCTGGGCAAAAAGCCTCTAACGGAGAGATCCTAAATGAGGAGTCTAACAACAAATGCAGCAATCTCCACTTTTCGACGAAATTTAGATACATATTATATAAAATATGTGTGTATGTGTATTATTATACTTATCTTATTCATTTATTTTCATTATTTAGCGAATTCTACGACAACAATTATACCAGAGCCATCGTCATCAGGTATTAAAACAACAAGAATATCAGCCGGCGGTTCGTCGTTGGACATTATCCGAGGTTCCCGGAATCAGGGTAATGTAAGATATTCTACTTTTTCTAGAAATCACCAATGCACTGCTAACGCAGTAGTTGCATTGGTATACTCACGGGTAGTGTCTGCTAACCTTTGGGATAGCCATACCATTGATAATATTTTGCATTTCGGAGATTGCTTATATAGAAAATCAATTTCAAATAGAGCAGCCGTCACTTTGAGCATTAATAATATGGACCTATTATTAGTTGTTGAAATTCATGCAAAATTCGTTATAGACGGTATTGCTATCAGCTTAACTCTAGATGAAAGTATTAGCGTAAACGGAAGGGTAGGTGCAGAAAGTCAGGGTCCGTTCTTTACTCTTGCCCAAGGGCTGTCGCACCTTTTAGCTTCTAACGATTTATTAGTATTCACGGCGGGGGGACTATCTGTGGCTGTTTTTAAATTCGAAAGCGCCTTCTTTGTTTTTGATTCTCACGCTACAGATGCAAGTAGTCAACGTACGGATATTGGTGGTGTTGCGTGTTTATTGCAACAATTTCAACAATTTTCGTCAGTACTTGTGCGAATTTCATAGTTGCGAAACGGCCTTCTCTCTGTACCCGATTATTGTGAATTTCGGCAAAATCGCGGATGAATCGTACGAAGTGCTCAGTGTATTTAATGAGTGTCCCGCGATCAGTGAATTCAATATTAGTATCGGTGATATCAGTGTACCCGCGGTCAGTGACCGAATTACCGCTGTGAGTATTAGTGATAGTATTGTGTCCGCGGTTAGTGAATTAAGTGTCGCCGCCAGTGAAAGTGATGTGAATCGCGGAATAGCAGAATCGCAGGTCGGAAATGTAAATCGAGAAAGTACTTCCGGTGGTCACCAAATGAAAAACACCCTTCATAAAGGCGCCATCGGGCAAATCGTACCTAACGTAAATTTTTTGGGCGAAATGAATTCAAGATGCATTTTTTGTCAAGCACTATTCTTTAGTGCCGAAAGGAAAATGTGCTGCAGCAAGGGTACTATTCAACTTCCAGTTCCCAACACTCCAAAGTCAAAAAGATTTCTCAAAGAAATCCTTAAGTACAATACTCTGCTTGCATTTGGCTCCACGCAGGCCACATTAAGAACGGATCTGGGCCAAGGCGCTCCTGTTGTGGTTATATCAGGACAGATATATCACAGAGTATCAAACATCGATACGTCCATACACAGTTTGGATCTCTTTACTTCTTGGATGCTGGAGAAGCGATGCAGACGCGAGCCACAAATGCAGTAAGCTGAGGGTGCGATCCGGATTTGCTGGAATAAGATGCGTTGCTGCGATCTGTGAATCCTTTCGCACGACAATTTTGTTCGTTAGGTCGTTTGGTTCAAGACGAAGTGAACGCACATGGTCCTGAAAGCGTACCCCGTCTCGGCTTCTTTTTCCACACGATCCCCGGTTCAGATCGAAAGGTTCACGCAGCTCCTTCTAATGCTGACGAAATATGAGCCATTTTCCGCAGTTTCGACGGCGAGGTCCCACCACCTGGACAAGTACGCGTTTACTACGGTCAAGATGGTTTCATGGAAATTTCAAAATTGTCTCCCATTGTAGATCCCGTGTGTTATCCATTATTGTTTCCACACGGCGATCTAGGATGGCCGATGAATTTGGATAGAAGTCGTGTTGTCCGCAGGAAACGCGTGAGTAAGCGGGAATTCGACTGCTACCGCATTATGCGGGAGCAGGACAATTCAACCCCATCTTGCACTGCGGAAAACTATGTCAACAATACATCGTCGATAAGTACGTCGAATTGGAAGGAGACAGATTGAATTACAATCGCGTAAATCTATCTCGACTACGCGCTGACAGTTACGTCGGACTTCAAGATTATGTGAGTAATCTTGAAAATAACGAAACTCGGGCATGTCGTGTCGTGACCCTGTCGAGTACCTTCACTGGGTGTCCGACGTTTATGCAGCAGAACTATCAGAACGCTACGGCTATTGTTTGTAAGTTCGGCAGACCATCCTTATTTGTTACAGTCACATGTAATCCTCAATGGCGAGAAATCAGAGAAAATTTATGCTCCACATTATTAAATCCATAAGATAGACCCGAATTAATTGCTCGCGTATTTGAATAAAAAAGGAAAGCCTTTTTCGAGGATGTTATAAAAACAAAATTTTTGGTACTGTTATACCTCACGTTTACGTTATCGAATTCCAGAAGCGCGGTTTGACTCACATGCACTGTCTCTTGACATTATGCGATGAAGATATATAATGTGTGAGTATTATTAGACTTATTTTATTTATTTTCATTATTTAGTGAATTCTACAACAATTATACCAGAGCCATCGTCATCAGGTATTAAAACAACAGGAATATCAGCCGGCGGTTCGTCGTTGCACATTATCCGAGGTTCCCGGAATCAGGGTAATGTAAGATATTCTACCTTTTCTAGAAATCACCAGTGCACTACTAACGCAGTAGTTGCATTGGTGTATTCATAGATAGTGTCTGCGAAGTTATGGAACAGTGACACCATCGATAGTATTTTAGATTTCGGGGATTGTTTGTATAGGAAATCCATTTCAAGTAGGGCAAATGTCACTTTAGACATTAATAATATGGACCTATTAGTAATAGAAATTTACACAAAATTTGATATAGACGGTTTAGCTATTAGCTTAACTTTAGACGAATCATTAAGCGTAAACGGAAGGGTGGGTTTAGAAAGTGAGGGGCCGTTTTACACTCTTGCCTAAGGGTTGTCGCACCTTTTAGCCACAAACGATTCCTTAGTATTCACGGCGGGGGTACTATCTGTGGCTGTATTTAAATTCGATCTCGCTTTCTTTGTATTTGATTCTCACTCTAGGGATGCGTGGGGTCAACGTACCGATATAGGTGTTGCATGTTTGTTGAAATTTAACGATTTCAACAGTCTTCGTCAATACTTATGCGGATTTCATAACTGTGCAACTGAATTTTCGCGGTGTCGCGGATCAATCATTCTAAGTGCTAAGTGTGTTGAATAATCTACCCGCGATAAATGAATTAAGTTCTTCCGCCATTGATAATGAAAGTGTGGCCGCGATTACTCAATTAAGTGTCTCAATTAGTGAAATAAGTGTAACAGTGAGTGAAATTTCTGTGAATCGTAGAGTACAAGAATCTCAGTTGGCTAATGTAAGACGGGAAAGTACCTCCGATAATCGCCAAATGAGTAACACCCTTCATAAAGGCGCTATCGGACAAATCGCACCAAACATTTCTTGGGTGATATGAGTTCACTGTGCCCTTTTTGCGAGGCTCTATGTTTAAGTGCCGAAAACAAAATGTGCTGCAGCAAAGGAGCTATTCGAATTCCGGTACACAACATCCCATATCCAGATTTACTAACCCCTCTTCTGACTGACTGCCATCCCAAATCATCGAGATATCTTAAAGAAATCCGTAAGTACAAAACGCTACTTGCATTTGGCTCTACGCAGGCTACTCTAAGAACGGATCTAGGCCAAGGCGCTCCTGTTGTGGTTATATCGGGACAGATATACCACAGAGTATCAAATATCGATACGTCCAACGTACAGTTTAGACCGTTATATTTTTTGGATGCACGAGAAGCTATGCAGAGACGAGCAACAAATGCAGTAAGTAGAGGATGCGATCTAGACCTACTGGAACAAATAGATAATTTGCTGCGAACCGTGAATCCTTTCGCTCAACAATATCGTTCGTTAGGTCCACTAGTGCAAGATGAAGTAAACGAACATGATCCAGACAGCGTACCCCGTCTAGGCCTCCTTTTTCATATGACCACTGGTACGGATCGAAAAGTTCACTCTGCTCCTTCTAATGCCGACGAAATAGGAGCTATATTCCGCAGTTGCGATGGTGGAGTCCCACCACCCGGACAAGTACGCCTTTACTACAGAGAAGCTGGTGTCATGGATATTCCGAAATTATCTCCTATCGTCGATCCCGTGTGCTATCCCCTTCTCTTGCCACACGGAGAGTTAGGATGGTCGATGAATTTGGATAGACACCGGTACATCCGCAGAAAACGCGTAAGCAAACGAGAGTTCGACTGCTATCGCATTATTCGCCGTGCAGGACAATTCAACGCCAATTTGAACAGCGGAAAGCTGTGAGCAATACATCGTTGACAAATACGTCGACTTGGAGGGAGACAGATTGCATTACAACTGTGTTAACCAGTCTCGATTGCGGGCTGAAAGTTACGCTGGACTTCTTGATTATGTTCATAATCTTGAGTCCAATCAAACTAAAGCCGGTCGAGTCGTGATTTTGCCGAGTACGTTTACCGGAGGTCCGAGGTATATGCAACAAAACTATCAGGACGCTATGGCTATTGTTTGTAAGTTCGGCAGACCATCCTTATTTGTTACAGTCACATGCAATCCTCAATGGTGAGAAATCTGAGAAAATTTAGGCTCTAAATTATTAAATCCACAAGATAGACCGGAATTAATTGCTCGCGTATTTGAACAAAAAAGGAAAGCCTTTTTCGAGGATGTTATAAAAAACAAAATTTTTGGTACGGTTATAGCTCACGTTTACGTTATCGAATTCCAGAAGCGCGGTTTGCCTTTCGGAGATTGCTTATATAGGAAATCAATTTCAAATAGAGCAGCCGTCACTTTGAGCATTAAAAATATGGACCTATTAGTTGCTGAAATTCATGCAAAATTCATTATAGAAGGAAAGCCTTTTTCGGGGATGTTATAAAAAACAAAATTTTTGGTACGGTTATAACTCACGTTTACGTTATCGAATTCCAGAAGCGCGGTTTGCCTCACATGCACTGTCTCTTGACATTATGCGATGAAGATATATAATGTGTGAGTATTATTAGACTTATTTTATTTATTTATCTTCATTATTTAGTGAATTCTACGACAACAATTATACCAGAGCCATCGTCATCAGGTATTAAAACAACAGGAATATCAGCCGGCGGTTCGTCGTTGGACATTAACCGAGGTTCCCGCAATCAGGGTAATGTAAGATATTCTACCTTTTCTAGAAATCACCAGTGCACTACTAACGCAGTAGTTGCATTGGTGTATTCACAGATAGTGTCTGCGAACCTATAGAACAGTGACACCATCGATAATATTTTAGATTTCGGGGATTGTTTGTATAGGAAATCCATTTCAAGTAGGTCAACCGTCACTTTAGACATTAATAATATGGACCTATTAGTAAAAGAAATTGACACAAAATTTGATATTAGTATCGCTGATATCAGTGTACCCGCGGTCAGTGACTGAATTACCGCTGTGAGTATTAGTGATAGTATTGTGTCCGCGGTTAGTGAATTAAGTGTCGCCGCCAGTGAAAGTGATGTGAATCGCGGAATAGCAGAATCGCAGGTCGGAAATGTAAATCGAGAAAGTACTTCCGGTGGTCACCAAATGAAAAACACCCTTCATAAAGGCGCCATCGGGCAAATCGTACCTAACGTAAATTTTTTGGGTGAAATGAATTCAAGATGCATTTTTTGTCAAGCACTATTCTTTAGTGCCGAAAGGAAAATGTGCTGCAGCAAGGGTACTATTCAACTTCCAGTTCCCAATATTAGACTTATTTTATTTATTTATTTTCATTAATTAGTGAATTCTACGACAACAATTATACCAGAGCCATCGTCATCAGGTATTGAAACAACAGGAATATCAGTCGGCGGTTCGTCGTTGGACATTATCCGAGGTTCCCGCAATCAGGGTAATGTAAGATATTCTACCTTTTCTAGAAATCACCAGTGCACTACTAACGCAGTAGTTGCATTGGTGCATTCACAGATAGTGTCTGCGAACCTATAGAACAGTGACACCATCGATAATATTTTAGATTTCGGGGATTGTTTGTATAGGAAATCCATTTCAAGTAGGGCAACCGTCACTTTAGACATAAATAATATGGACCTATTAGTAATAGAAATTGACACAAAATTTGATATACACGGTATTGCTATTAGCTTAACTTTAGACGAATCACTAAGCGTAAACGGAAGGGTGGGTTTAGAAAGTGAGGGTCCGTTTTTCACTCTTGCCCAAGGGTTGTCGCACCTTTTAGCCACAAACGATTCCTTAGTATTCACGGCGGGGGGACTATCTGTGGCCGTATTTAAATTCGATCTCGCCTTCTTTGTATTTGATTCTCACTCTAGGGATGCGTGGGGTCAACGTACCGATATAGGTGGTGTTGCATGTTTGTTGAAATTGAACGATTTCAACAGTCTTCGTCAGTACTTATGCGGATTTCATAACTTTGCAACTGAATTTTCGCTATTCCCGATTATTGTGAATTTCGGAAGTGTCGCGGATCAATCATTCGAAGTGCTAAGTGTGTTGAATAATTTACCCGCGATAAATGAATTAAGTTCTTCCGCCGTTGACAATGAAAGTGTGGCCGCGATTACTCAATTAAGTGTCTCAATTAGTGCAATAAGTGTAACAGTGAGTGAAATTTCTGTGAATCGTGGAGTACAAGAATCTCAGTTCGCTAATGTAAGACGGGAAAGTACCTCCGATAATCGCCAAATGAGTAACACTCTTCATAAAGGCGCAATCGGGCAAATCGCACCAAACCTACATTTCTTGGGTGATATGAGTTCACTGTGCCCTTTTTGCGAGGCTCTATTTTTCAGTGCCGAAAACAAAATGTGCTGCAGCAAAGGAGCTATTCGAATTCCGGTACACAACATTCCATATCCAGATTTACTTACCGCTCTTCTGACTGACTGCCATCCCAAGTCGAGATTTCTTAAAGAAATCCGTAAGTACAATACTCTACTTGCATTTGGCTCTACGCAGGCTACTCTGAGAACGGATCTAGGCCAAGGAGCTCCTGTTGTGGTCATATCGGGACAGATATACCACAGAGTATCAAACATCGATACATCCAACGTACAGTTTGGATCGTTATATTTTTTGGATGCAGGAGAAGCTATGCAGAGACGAGCAACAAATACAGTAAGTAGAGGATGCGATCTGGACCTACTGGAACAAATAGATAATTTGCTACGAACCGTGAATCCTTTCGCTCAACAATATCGTTCGTTAGGTCGATTAGTGCAAGACGAAGTAAACGAACATGGTCCAGACGGCGTACCCCGTCTAGGCCTCTTTTTCCATACGACCCCTGGTACGGATCGAAAAGTTCACGCTGCTCCTTCTAATGGCGACGAAATAGGAGCTATAGTCCGCAGTTGCGATGGTGGAGTCCCACCACCTGGAAGCTGGTGTCATGGATATTCCGAAATTATCTCCTATCGTCGATCCCGTGTGCTATCCCCTTCTCTTCCCACACGGAGAGTTAGGATGGTCGATGAATTTGGATAGACACCGGTACATCCGCAGAAAACGCGTAAGCAAACGAAAGTTCGGCTGCTATCGCATTATGCGTCGTGCAGGACAATTCAACGCCATTTTGAACAGCGGAAAGCTATGTCAGCAATACATCGTTGACAAATACGTCGAGTTGGAGGGAGACAGATTGCATTACAACCGTGTAAACCAGTCTCGATTGCGGGCTGAAAGTTACGCTGGACTTCTTGATTATGTTCATAATCTTAAGTCCAATCAAACTAAAGCCGGTCGAGTCGTGATTTTGCCGAGTACGTTTACCGGAGGTCCGAGGGGTTCAAAAGTCCTAAAATTCGTGTGACGTACTTTATGGATGGCCCCTAGTTCGGCTAAGCAGCCGAATCTTCCACTCAGAATCAAAAAATTTCTTAATAATCTTCTGAGGTCGCTAAAATTTATTAAATTATTTCTTAACTTCGTTTCCAGCAAACTGAATAAGTAGTTTTTTTTCTTTTATTTCAATTTTTTTCCAAATTATTATCCGTAGCCAATTTTTTTCAAAATTTCAATTTTTTTTCAAATCTTCGGCCAGAGTCAGTTTAATACATTACTATTCAGACCGTAAAAACACCAGTGGTAAAAATGCGCCTGTTACAAAATAGGAACAGTTGCAGAAGAACAAC
Source organism: Cynegetis impunctata (assembly GCA_030704885.1). Lineage (NCBI taxonomy): Eukaryota > Metazoa > Arthropoda > Insecta > Coleoptera > Coccinellidae > Cynegetis > Cynegetis impunctata. The sequence continues at coordinate 75,272 of JARQZK010004352.1, read as the reverse complement.
ACAGAGAACATATTGAGAAAGTTAAACAAGCGAGGGAAGAAAAAGACAAAGACAAGAAGGGAGAAAATCTTGTTTTTGCAGTGGATTTACAGGCTGTGTCGAATGTTAGTACATTATATTATAAAACTAAGCTGCAAGTTCACAACCTTTGCTTTTTTAATTTAAAGAACAAAGATGGCTTTTGTTTTATTTGGAACGAAGTGGAAGGCGGACTCAATGCTGAAGAATTCGTTTCCATTTGGGTAGACTTTTTGGAAAACAAAGTAATATCTGATATTGCTGAAGATGAAAATATAACAATTATAATATACAGTGATGGTTGCACATATAAATTCACAGGAACTGTATTTTATCCAACGCTCTTTTGAATATTGTTATAAAGCACAAGAATATAAATATTGAAAAAAAATTTTTAGAAGTAGGTCACACCCAAATGGAGGTGGATTCTATGCATTCCACTATAAAACGTCATCTAAAAACAAAGTCATAAACGTACCAGCTGAAGATATATCTATTGCGAAACATTCCCGAAAATTACCAGCCCCTTATATTGTGAAATATTTGGATCACACCTTCTTCATCAAAACATTTGACAACATACAATTTTATAAGAGTATTCGCCCAGGAAGATCCAAAGGGTATCCAAAGGTGACTAACATTCGAGCTCTACGTTATGAAAGCAATGGATCCATTCTCTATATAACTTCTCTCTTCACAAATTTAATTCTATTTAATAAGGTGCTCAAAGTGTTTACCATTTCCCTCCTGTAATGAACTGTTCATTTAAATTCACTACAAAACTAAGTTTTGTAGTGAATTCAAAATCATGTGAGGAGGAATGGTAGAAATTTCATGCCTTATTATTTCTTTCAACTCTTAGATATTTGGCGGCCTATTTTTGCAGACTACATTTACCGTCGGGAGGTAAATGGTAAACACTTTGAGCACCTTATTAAATAGAATTTATTGTTTATTACAACTTGTTTCCTGCATTTTTATCAACCCTGGACAATTATGATTTTTTATTTCATCATATCCACATTCTCTAATTTGTGTTACTTCCATAATGAATATCCATCATTTCGTGCTTTTTCTTCAATAAATTAGAGAGTAGTAAAAGGTTATTCTCGAAATTCGATATCTCGAAAACGGTTGCATTTAGGAAATGATGTGCTATGTAAATTTTGTTCAAAATTTAAGCAGAATTGAGATATGGTATCATATATAGGGTGTTCTATTAAAGAAAAAGCAATTTTATTTCTTCAGTACTTTTTGACTGACCCTGTATACTTAATTTTCATTTAGTGTGATACATTTTAAACAACCCTATAACTTTTGTATCTTAACAAGCTATCTTACTTTAGTATATAATCGACCGTTGCCATACATATCAGCGACCCAGTCTATGTATGTATATATATATATATATATATATATATATATATATATATATATATATATATATATATATATATATATACATTCATTTTGTAATGAGACTTCACAAGTTATTATTTGAAATTAATGATGTTAAAGTTATGGAAAGATCTATATCGTTCTGTTTAATATTTTATGTCTACAGGTGCAGTGGAAGTACAGAAGAAAGCTGTACATGGGGTAAGAAGAAGATGTGTTCTCAATTAAAACTCTGAACGTATTTTTGGCGAGAGAGGGAAAGTGTGTTCATTGTCGGATGCTGTGAAAATGATGATGTGATGAAACTGTGTCGCATCTCTGAGATAGTACAGGAGCTTAATGGGATATTTTTTAAAAATTCGAGTATGCGCGATGAATAAAATTTTAATGAATGAAAAATAATTGCTCATCAGAATTTCATTCTAATCTTATGAATTGCGTCATATAATCATTTTAATTCTAGTAACAATTGTATTAAATAAATATGAATTGGAGGAGGATTAAGGAGTCAAATATTCAGTATTTTGTCATGTCTGAGAAACAAAGAATATCTGCTTCCCAGTCGCCATTATTGTGGATATAGATCGCAAGCAATTATAATAATCCTAAATGAATACATGTTTGCTTCACAGCAGATAGCGGTTATATTATTTTTTCTAAAACCTATGTATGTACGTATATTTGGCTCTTTAAAAAAATAATTTATCACATTGGGAGAAAAATGGCTCTTAACTATAGAGTTTGCCGACCCCTGGTCTAATGATAGACTATAAACCTTTTCAAAATATATTGATACTACTTGAATCCTACTTTGAATGTGTGTGTGTATTATTATACTTATTTTATCATTTATTTTCATTATTTAGCGAATTCTACAACAATTATACCAGAGCCATCATCATCAGGCATTAAAACAACAAGAATATCAGCCGGCGGTTAGTCGTTCCCGGAATCAGGGTAATGTAAGATATTCTACTTTTTCTAGAAATCACCAATGCACTGCTAACGCAGTAGTTGCATTGGTATACTCACGGGTAGTGTCTGCTAACCTTTGGGATAGCCATACCATTGATAATATTTTGGATTTCGGAGATTGCTTTACCAAATTTTATTCAAAATAACGAAACTCGGGCCGGTCGTGTACCTTCACTGGGGGTCCGAGGTTTATGCAGCAGAACTATCAGGACGCTATGGCTATTCTTTGTAAGTTCGGCAGATCATCCTTATTTGTTACAGTCACATGTAATCCTCAATGGCGAGAAATCAGAGAAAATTTAGGCTCCAAATTATTAAATCCACAAGATAGACCCGAATTAATTGCTCGCGTATTTGAACAAAAAAGGAAAGCCTTTTTCGAGGATGTTATAAAAAACAAAATTTTTGGTACGGTTATAGCTCACGTTTACGTTATCGAATTCCAGAAGCGCGGTTTGCCTCACATGCACTGTCTCTTGACATTATGCGATGAAGATAAACTGCGGAAACCAGAAGACGTAGACAACTATATCTGTGCCGAACTTCCGGAACCAGGTACTCGTCTATTTGGCATTACAACGGCTTCCTTAATTCATTGTCCATGCGGCAACCGAGGCTTAAATTCGCCGTGTATGGAAGATGGTATATGTTCCAAAGGTTATCCTAAATCCTTCCCGAACACACGAACATTGACGGGGGTATGCGACCTAAATACCGTCGCTGGGATAACGGGCGCTTCGCGGATTTAACTCGGCGCAATTTCGAGGTTCAAAGAGTAGATAATCGAGATGTAGTACCGTACTATCCTTATTTGTGTTCGAAATATGAATCCCATATTAATGTTGAAGTGTGTTCAAACGTCATCGCCTGCAAATATATCTTTAAATACATCAATAAGGGACCGGATGCCGCCGTTGTCCGAGAAGAAAATGAAATCGTCGTGGAGATTGCTTGAGTTTCCGGTCCACGGCAACAGTCATTCGATTTTCAGACTACCAATTCATTTACCCGGAGAGCGAACGGTCTACTTTGATGAGGGCCAAGAGGAGATTGCGCTCCAAAACAACGAGAACAAGCTTTCTATTTTGGAAGCCTTCTTCAGGTTGAACGTGGAGAATTCGGACGCTAATCAATATATCTATTGTGAAATACCGTTGCATTTTTCTTTCAATTATTCGCAGCATTGTTGGAGAAAAAGGCAACGAAGAACTAACGTCATTCCTGGGATGTACACCATCTATCCTAAATATGTTGAAAAATTCCACCTCCGAATTCTCTTGCTTCACACGCCTGGTCCCAAATCGTTCAAAGATCTCCGAACAGTAAACGGCATCGTTTACGACACATTCCAGGAAGCTGCTCGGCAAAGATATTTGGTTTGCTCCGACGATGAATGGAAGCAAACTCTTGAGCATGCCGCTCTGGTAGCGATGCCAGGTAGCATGCGCAAGTTGTTTGCATATTTATTATGTTTCTGTGAAGTTGGAAATCCTTTATCTCTGTGGGACGGCTTCAAAGAATATATGAGTGAGGATTATCGAAGGTTCGGTTTATCCATAAGGCAGGCCGAAATGAAAGCTCTTCTATGTATCGATACTACAATAATTATATTCCAATATATATTTTTATAAAACCTTTTCAGTTTCAGAAATGTCTTCTGACGAAAGACGTATCAATTTTGCGTTATCTGGGTAAACCTGCAAGGAATTTCAATTTGCCCGTATGTGTGACGAAGATATCCCAGATATTGACGATCACCCTGTAGATGACATTGGGGATCTTGAAATGTTCAACACGGACCAGTTGAATTTGGATCAGCGTAGAATATACTATTATGTTATGGATGCTGTTAATTCTCCTTCACAACTAAGATTATTTTATTTTCAAGGTAGCGGAGGTACAGAAAAGACCTACCTGTATAACACCCTAATAACGACCTTAACGTCCCAAAACATTCCTGTTATAGCCGTGGCTTTCACTGGCATTGCTGCATTATTATTGAAGAATGGTAGAACGGCACATTCGGCGTTCAGATTACCTCTGAACCTGGAACCGAAGTCTCATTCTGCCATAACTGCACAAAGCGAAGAAGCCACGCTATTGAGAAATGTTCGATTGATAATTTGGGATGAAGTAACCATGGTAAGTTATCACGCCTTGAATGCTGTGGATCGAGTTTCGATTCGAGTTTTAGAACTCACCACTAATATGAGAACCGGACCGGAGGAACAAGGATTCGCAACCTGGCTTTCACAACAAATAGCGTTCTCATTCCAGCGCAATGTGAAACAGATAACGTCGTAAATGAAATTTACGGAGATCTGTCACCTGTTGTGATGGAAAACTCACGTGCACTTGCTGGAAGAGCTATTCTCTGTCCCAATCCGACATGCTATGATAAATGTACCAGTTTGAGTGTGGATACGTTGGTTACCGAGAGCGAAGAGGAAAGAGCAAATTTCACGGAGGAATACCTAAACAGCATAACGCCCAGCGGAATGCCTCTCCATCAGCTCAACTTGAAAGTGGGAGTTCCCGTAATTTTATTACGGAATCTATCACTACAAGATGGACTGATAAACGGTACTCGGCTGTTAGTGTTGGCTGTTTCCGAATTCCTTCTCACCGCTTGTTACAGGACGTGTCTGCGGACGAAAATTACCAACAACACCGACAATACAAGGACTGAGGACTCTGACGTCAGAGTGCCGTGACGTAAGCATAGCGAAGTATAAGTGAATTCAGATTCACCGCTTAACCCTACTTTTTCAGTGTTTGTTTACTTCTTCACAGGAGCGACGTGGGTTTTTCTCCCTTGTTTTTTTTGTGATTTGTTGTAACAGGATTAATTAGTGTGCTATTTTTGTGTAGTGGTAGTGGTGTGTCACCGAAACGAAATATTTATAATGTCATATAGTTGCTGTGTATCGGGATGCCGCGGTAACTATAAAAATGGACCAAAAGTACACCTTTTCCGTTTTCCAACGGATGAAGTGATGTCTGCTAAATGGGTGGCAGCTATTCACCGGGAAAATTTTTCTCCATCGAAGATCTCTAGGGTCTGTGAATTACATTTTGCCAAGGAAAATATAATCACTTGTTCTACTGCAACGGATTCCAGAACCGGCGAGTATATAACTGTTAGTTTAAAATTCCTAGACTAAAACACGATGCTGTGCCCACCAAACTGCCAACTTGTCCTTTTTATTTATCAAAAACTTCGCCTTAGTCGTGATGAAAAACTACGCGAATTAGAATATGAAAGTTTTGCGAATGCAATTAGAAATAGTAAGATCGAATTTGAAGCTTGTGAAAAAAGATCTTCATATTATGATTTTGAACAGTTTCTTAATGTTTCAAACTCATTTCAACTGCCTAAAGGCTGGTTCAAAATAAATGATACTAGTAAAGTCACATTATTCAGATTGAAATATTCTCCCGGGCCTGTAATGATATGTGCATTGTTCAATGATGAGTTCATTGTCGAAGATAATTTCAACCTTATTAAAAGTTTCAGTCGCGCAAAATTGCTTTATCCCAAAGACGTTATCGTACGAATAGTTTTATATGCATACTTTTATAATATTTAACAAAATTTTAGATGATTTCGAGGAAACTTTTTTAACAGTTCATAATAAACGGGCATTTCTTACTCAATATATTTTGAAATTTCTCTCAGAAAACGACCATCTACATAATGATAGTAAATGTAATATTTATACAATTCATGAGATTGCAAAAATTGTCATTACCTGTACAGTAAATACACTCGTTAAAAATTACTGTGGAAAATTAAACGACCGATTGGCGTCATGCAAAATTCGCAAATTGAATACTTTGGTTACATAAGTTTTGGTAGTAATGGTATTTGCTTTGAAATTTCGTTTTTCCATAATAAAATAGAATGGGGTACAAAGAAGGGCTCAGTTGACGACTGGTACCCTCTTTAAACAGAAAGCCCTTCAAAAGATTCAAAAAACCTATTGCTTTAGCGGTTCGCGTTATCCAACGCACAACGATGTGACTTCGGGTCGGCCTCCCTGTTGTGACGTCACTCGGCAGTCTCGGGTCCTTATATTCTCGGTGTTGTTGAAATTACTCATTCCTCGCATGGACTTGACGTCCGCAGATAAAAACATTCCATTTGTTTTGAAATGGCGACAATTTCCGGTTAAACTCTGCTTCGCTCTTACTATAAATAAAGCACAGGGCCAAACATTCGATCGAGTAGGTATTTATCTTGAAACTACGGTTTTCGCTCATGGCCAGCTTTACGTTGCATTCTCGAGAGTTCGCGATTGGAGTGCAATCAAAGTTGAGGTGAAGAAAACCAAGGATAAGGGTGAACTTATTCGGTCGAATCCAGGCATTTTCACGAAGAACATCGTCTTCAATAATATATTACAACTTATAGTAAGAGATGTACCACCCTCTTTGTCGAATCGGGCTAATGTGTTCCACTCATCTTGATTTTGACTTTTCACCCGATTTTGACTGTTCACCCGATTTTGACTGTTCACCCGATTTTGACTGTTCACCCGATTTTGACTTTTATACTTGGATTGATTTGCAGATTTCGACTAACTCAACTATACGAATCTTATGTTATACGTAATTGTGTTCTGATAATTATCAACATCATTTACAAAACACAAATATGTGTAACATACGTTCAGAGTTGTTAAGTTCGTTGGAATCTACAAGTTGATCCGAGTACAAGCCGTATGGCACCGGCTTTAAACTCCCAGCCGAACTACGCTATACTTGGATTAATTTGCCGATTTCAATAATTTTTTTTTCATTTGAATTTCAATAATTCAACCATATAATTGTTACTACCATTAATAAAACTTAATTTGTATAATACACGGTCAGTAATGTTGAGATAATTGAAATCTGCAATTTAATCCGTGTATAATTATAGCCGTATGGCAGCGGCTATTAACTTAGCCGATTACTTCTATCAATAAAAATTTTTAAAAAACCAAAAAAAATTTATAAAACGAGAAAGCCAAAAAAATTTATAAAACAACAAAACCAAAAACAAATATAAAACAACAAAACCAAAAAAAATTAATAAAGCAACAAAACCAAAAAAAATCTCACATAGTGCATACTCTTATCAATTATATTCACAACACTAAGCACCATATATAATCACACTAACTCATGAACACATCCACAGGGGGAGTTGACCCTTACGTGGCGCGTCCCCAGGTGGCGGATAGGGGAATGCCTACTATATCATTTTCTATTAATAGTAGCTAGGATAAAATATCCCGTGGACCAAACAGATTTATTATTTACATTGTAATGTATATATATGTATACAATATTTTTATTTTTGACTATCACACCTAGGTAAATTTTATTATGTATATAAATAATATATCAGAATATTTGTTCATTAGTTAGGTTTATTCTTCTTATTCAAATGAATTGCCCCATGCTATTCTTCCTTGAGATGATTTGAGAAGACAACAAAGAGTCTGCCAAGAAAAGGAGAATTCTGCTTAATTTTATACCAAACAAAGTTGAAAGATTCTTTACACATAAAACCACCTTCTACGTTGGAATGAAGAAAAAAAATATGAATAAGTGAGTAAATTACTGTTTTATTTGTAATTGTATAATTTCAAATTTTTATACGAATAATACATAATTGGTAGTTTTATTTTTTGAATAATCCCAATTATCAAACTTATCCATTTACATCACAAATAAATGTAAATTTGCAACATTCTGTTGAATTGCATAAATATCATAATGATTTCCAATAATTGCAATTCTCCATCAAAAACTGATTATGTATATATATATATATATATATATATATTTTTTTTTGTTCGAGTGGAAAATGCTTTTACGCACTACCTGGCTGTAGAAAAACAGCCCTAGCCAGGGTGTGTGGGACTCAAGACTAGCTCACTACCCACTAAAAACCACTCGTGACCATGCACGGATTTTTTTTTGTGTAGCAATATAAACATTATTTCAATTATTTATAATGATTGCATTATCAAATTTGCAATAAAAAAACATTTTTCAAATTAATATTATTTTGGTTTAGGACTAAGTACCAGCTCTCCCTGCAAAAGATTCAAAGTCTGTCTCCCAAAAACACCATGAACTGCAGTCTAAATATAATGTTTGTATTAAGAATTCCTGTACAGCATGAATGTTCCTTAAAGAAGGATGGCAGAATGCGCTTACGCATTACAATTCCTTTATGTTCCCATATGTGGCTCGATAAACAATTTAACAAAAAATTTTGACGAAGGAGAAAAACCTCTATGTGTTTTGAGAAAGGTTGAGAGGAGTTTGGGCTGAATAATTAAGTAAGTTACAATTGATTCCACATTTGACTGAATAGAATCATGAAACAGAGGAAGTATTCTATAATGGTTCTTTGTTCCATATTCCAAACTTTTCATGTAAAATTTAGTGAATAAAACAGGATTTTGGATCCGAAAAATAGGTCCCATGTTGCTTTCTCCGCGAAATTTTTTTGAAATTGAGTGGTATTCAATTGAATTCATAGGAATCTCGAACAACTCATTTATTTGTTGTAACGTCCATCCTGTCCCACTCAGTAGGTAAATATTTTACCATTTCCTCCAACTGCATATTGTATTCTTGAAAATGTTATATTTTGAATATACAGATATATTATTACCATATTGGCAATAATTCAATTATCACTTTGCTAAGAAGAACATGAATTTCAACATGAACTTTAATGAATATTTCAATTCATTATTGTCTTCAATATTGGAATATTAAGCTTTAAATTAAATAACTGAAAATATTTTCAAGAATATTTATCAGAATATTGAAATCCAACAATTAAAGCTATCCTTAATTTTATACTATAGATTTTGGAAAATACAGATCATTCAATGACCTGTTCAATTTCATTGATATTTGTAAAACTGATTTAGAGAAATAACCCAAGAGCTATCATATTTATATACTATAAATTTGGAGAGAATGGTTAACTTCTTTTATCTTAAATTATTAATTTTTCAATTAAATAACTACCAAGGTACTTATGTCATAAACCTTTATGTGATTGATTTAATGTTTGGCATTGTTATACTTGGAGCACAAATATTTTTCGAATATAAAATTTAGACATTCATTTCATATTGATTGCCAATCTATTTGAAAATAAAAACTCCTACATTTTAATTAAATGTGGGATTTTTTTACGTTTTTTTTTCGTAAAAAAACTCGATTATATTAAAAAAATATCCTATTTCATAGCGAATAAATGAAAACCGAGGAATAAATAATTTTAAGACCAAGTTACATTCCAAAGGTGCCACCTGAAAAATTTATAGACGAAAAAGGTAACCGAAAAAATACCGTACAAATAATTTTTGAAAAGCTTTTACTCTTTATCGGTCATAGACCTAAATAATTTTCGAAATTACCTATACGATTTAAATTACATTTAGATTATAGAGATGTCACGAAAAAATAACCATAGATTCAATTGCATTATTGAAAAAATATTCTGTGTTACTTAAAATCATAGAGGTGCCAGATATGGAGGATTCCTGAAGATCGACCATAGACCTTGAAGAAAACATAGAATAATGTGATTTCAAGCTATCAAAAAAACCATAGGCGCAACACGAGTCGGGTTATAGGTGGTTCTATATTGTAAGAGTTTTATATTTTGATGAATCTATATTTTTCATAGATCTATTTTTTCATGGATCTATATTTTTCATGGATCTATATTTTCAAATTTCTAATTTTTCATGGATCTATTTAATAGGCGATGGGGCCGCTCACTAGTATGCAATACAAAATAAATAAGCGAGTTGAGGGGCGGAAAAACAGCGGGAACGAGGGTGAAAGTTAGACGAAGAAAAATGCGAAATTTCGGCAGTCGGTGCGGAGAAGTGTCGAGAGCACCTTGCCACCACCCCGTTGTGGATGCCTGATAAGGTGAGGAATATGATGAATTTAGTGTAAGTCTTATCTGCATACCAAAACTGTATTATAATTAAACTAAATTATATGTTTACTATTTTAGCATTTGATGAGCGTCTGTGGACAATTGCGGGATGCCTTCTCCACAAAGTCCACGACGTTTATTGTGGCACAGAAGTCGGCTGTTGAGGAAGTGAGTTTTGAGTCGCGGCCGAGGCCGCGGGATGAACCTATATCCGCGAGGAGGATGAGGGACCTCTGCAAAGATGTATTGACGTATAGCTGCTGGAGTTACAGCCGTTTGGAGTTGAGGTTCATTGACTTGAGACCCAACTACAAGCATATGATGAGCGTCTGTGGACAATTGCGGGATGCCTTCTCCACAAAGTCCACGACGTTTATTGTGGCACAGAGGTCGACTCTTGAGGAAGTGAGTTTTGAGTCGCGGCCGAGGCCGCGGGATGAACCTATATCCGCGAGGAGGATGAGGGACCTCTGCAAAGATGTATTGACGTATAGCTGCTGGAGTTACAGCCGTTTGGAGTTGAGGTTCATTGACTTGAGACTCAACTACAAGCATATGATGAGCGTCTTTGGACAATTGCGGGATGCCTTCTCCACAAAGTCCACGACCTTTATTGTGGCACAGAAGTCGACTGTTGAGGAAGTGAGTTTTGAGTCGCGGCCGAGGCCGCGGGATGAACCTATATCCGCGAGGAGGATGAGGGACCTCTGCAAAGATGTATTGACGTATAGCTGCTGGAGTTACAGCCGTTTGGAGTTGAGGTTCATTGACTCGAGACTCAACTACAAGCATATGATGAGCGTCTGTAGACAATTGCGGGATGCCTTCTCCACAAAGTCCACGACGTTTATTGTGACACAGAGGTCGACTGTTGAGGTGAGTTTTGAGTCGCGGCCGAGGCCGCGGGATGAACCTATATCCGCGAGGAGGATGAGGGACCTCTGCAAAGATGTATTGACGTATAGCTGCTGGAGTTACAGCCGTTTGGAGTTGAGGTTCATTGACTTGAGCCTCAACTACAAGCATATGTACTGCCAGCGGCTATACACGTCGAATATGCGTAAGAAAGTAATCAAGCATAAACTATACTTACGAGTAAGTTACTAATTGACGTAAAAAAGATGACGTCACATACCGTCCGCCATATTGCCTATGAGCAAACAAACCTGAATTTTGCTTAGTTTATGTTGTTATTATATTAAGTTTGTGTGAATAAATTAAGAATAATGCCGTCGTTTTGTTCTGTTGTTGGATGTTCAAAGAGAAGAGAAAGGGACAATGTACGATTATTTAGAATTCCAGCAGCGTTAAAAGATAGGGTGAATTATTAGATGCATTATCAAAAGTGCGTAGAGCTTGTTGGATTAGAGCATTAAAACGTGGAGATTCAGAAACTTTCTTGAAGAACGCAAGTATATGTTCCAAACATTTCATTAAAAGTAGGTGAACATTATGATTGTGATTATTAAAACCCTACTTAACTATATATTAATTTAATCACTAGGAGAACCTGCTACATTATTGGATAAAGATAATCTCGACTGGATTCCATCTGTAAATATGGGGTACAAAAGTATGAACACCAAAAACCAGCAGGCTTTTCAAAGACATGAAAGAAAAAAAAGACGTATACTAGTAAGTACTTTATCTTAAGTAAGTAAACTCGGTATTGACATTTATTAATTTATTTATTTAACGGTCATACCATTTTAATACAAAATTAGATTAAAAGATTAAAATCATTTTTTGAATTTTTAATTAATTATTAAGAAAACAGAGTTTATTTTATTTTTTCATTACAGAATGATACTGATTTACAAGCAGAAGTTGTACCTATTGCAAGCTGTTCAACAAGTATTGATGTAACAGATCCACCGGAAGAAATAATCGAAGAACAAAGTGGGAAGTGTAGTATCGCCATTCAGACTGACCTAGAGATGGATTATTTGGAAAAAGTATTTCAGGACATAAATTTCTGCAATGAAAAACTTCATAAATTGGAAGAGAAGCTGAACAAATTTGAAATCAGTGAAGACGCATTTGTAGGAAATGATTCTAAAGTGCTATATTTCACTGGTTTTCCATTGGCAGCAATGACGTTTGGGATATTTGAAGTAGTAGCTGTGTGTATAGTATATATATATATATATATATATATATATATCAATATATATATATATATATATATATATATATATATAAATATATATATACAGTATGGTGCAAATGGAAGGAATAAATTCGTTATTTCGTAAACCGGCGACTTTAAGGAAAAATCATGAAAGCCGTCGATTTTTATTTCAAAACGGGCTATTCGTAAGGATACCTTTCTATTTTTGACGTCATCTATGCGAGCGTGATGACGTCATCGCTAAAAATTTTAAATGGAAATCTGGTTGTTGTAATACATTATTTGAAAGGTCTTTCGAATACCTATTCAGCTATCAATATGTACAGTAATTGATTTTTGTATTTGTTTAAAAAATTAATAAAATTTCAGTTTTCACCCTTTTTAAAAATCTAGTTACCTTATCAACATCAACATTGACACTTTGACATAATTAACTTTCTGTCAAGTGATTGATAGTATTATTGTATTAGACGAATTCAAAAAGTCTTTGTATCTATCAACATGACGCTGACTGAAACGCAAAGAATTGAAAAATTCTAATAATGATTGGTTGTGGAGATAAAGCACGTACGCAGAAAGAAGTATTTACGTTATTCAATCATAATACAACCGAGAACCAATTTCACAATCCACTATAAGCAAAAGTAGAAAACCAATATCAGAAAACAAACAACTAGATGTTCTGTTAGCCTTTCAAGATAATCCCCATACCAGTTCATGGCAAGTAGCATTAGATAATGACATGGGCCATTCAACAGTTCATAGAAAGCTAAAGAAGGAAAAGTTGCATCCCTACAAAGTAAGTTTAGTACAAGAACTTATGGAAGATGATTTTGATAAACGAATTGAGTTTTGTGAAATTATGATGGAACAAAATAACAGAGATTCGATGTTTTAAAAAAAGGTACTTTTCTCGGATGAAGCTACATTTCTACTGAACGGTCATGTCAATCGTCAAACTTATCGGTACTGGGCTACGGAAAATCCACACTAGATGCAAGAGTACCGTACTCAATACCCAGAGATAGTTAATGTTTGGGCGGGAATAATAGATAATAGGATTATTGGACTTTTTCGAAGAAACCTTAACAGGTCCTGGATATTTTGAAATTCTTCAAAACTTCTTGCTACCCGAATTGAACCGGCTGTTTCCAAACATAAATGATTTATGGCTGCAGCAAGATGGTGCGCCTCCACACTATGCTGTCTTGGTGCGCAACTATTTGAACAACGTCTTTCCAAATCGGTGGATAGGTCGAAGAGGAACAATAGAATGGCCGCCTAGGTCACCTGATTTGACTCCTCTTGATTTATTTTTATAGGGATACTTGAGAAGCAAAGTGTACCAAAATAAACCACAAAATATCAATGAACTCAAAGAAAGGATACGTATTGAGGTTGCACAAATAACTCCGGAAGTTATGGAGAAGGTTCGAGAAGAGTTCGCGGCACGTCTTTCTCATTGTATTTTAGCTGAAGGTAAACAATTTGAGCTCTCAATTTAGGTTTCGTTGTATTTAATGAGTAATACATATTAAATATTTATTGTAATAATAAAATTTTATTAATTTTTTGAACAAATACAAATATCAATTACTGTAAATATTGATATGGCTGAACAGGTATTGAAAAGACCTTTCAAATAATGTATTACAACACCCACATTTCCATTTAAAATTTTTAGCGATGACGTCATCACGCTCGCATAGATGACGTCAAAAATAGAAAGGTATCCTTACGAATAGCCCGCTTTAAATTTATTCCTTTCATTCGCACCATACTGTATATATATATATATATATATATATATATAAATATATAAATATAAATAAATATATATATATATATATATATATATATATATATAATATATATATATATATATATATACCTATAAATATATGATTTTTAAATAAAAAGGCAAAAGTATATATAACCTCTCGCGACAATGACTACGTTGAAAGTTAGGAAAACAATATAGCGATCGGTAATAGTAGTATGCTATTCAAAAGGGTAGTAAAAACTAGTAGTACAAGACTCCTGCATTAAGATGTCAGAGCAAGCAAGTCCATCGACTTTTTCTTCTTGTCTTTGGGCTTCATAACTGATATACCCAGATTGAAGAGCTACATTATTTGAATTTGAAACTGAAGAAGTTAACTATTTGCTATGTTGTATGTTGGATCTCTCAACCATGTGCTTGGTTGTGTAACCATCTGCACAATGGCAATTTAATATATTACATTAAATTTATGGACTTGTTCGAACTGCTTTTCTTTCCTCCTGACTTTTCTATCGAGAAAGAGATTTGAGCTTCATAAGTTATGTACCCAGATTCAAGTGAAATAATACTCTGGAAGTACTTATATGCGTAATATCGAAAAATGTTTCAAGTACTACTTATATGAGGAGGTGTCGATACCTTGTGTGTATCTGTATCGGAAGGTCCCTACAATCATGTGCTAGGTTGCGTAACCATCTGCGCAATGTAGTTGTTCTAGCCAGAATATTGGAATATTTATTCAGCGGTAATGTTACCGACTTTAGAGTATATTAGATTAAATGAAATTAAGAAGGCTGTTATATTTTCGGATTCGTTAAGTGTTATGACTAAATTAAAAAACTGGAAACATGACTCCTGAATAGATATTATTTCAGCATATTATTCCTAGTCATAAGGCCAATGAAGGCAAAAATAATGAGAATTTTTTAAATTATAAAGTTGGACCGAAGCAAATTTATAGACGAATATTTCAGGATCTACAAAGAGAATAGGACACAGAGCATTAACTGGGGAAGAAACGAAGGGAAAACTTATACATATATGAGAAATAGAGATAAAAATGATAATTTAAATAAACCATATGTATTGCTTGAATCAAATTTACCAAGAAGATGCATAACTACTCTAATGAGACTCAGATCAGGTCATTGTCTAACTCCAGAACATTTGTTCCGTATCAACATAAGTCCAAACCCTAATTGTGGGTGCGGAGAAGTAGGAACAATACAGCATATTTTCTTTCGATGTACGCTAAATACTGATAGGTGCAATAATTTATATAATCGGTTAGAAACATTTTTACACACAAGACTGAGATAATTGAAATATTAGTAGAATTTTTGGAACAATCGAAAATAAAATTATAAAACAGTTGAACTCAATTGTTATGTCCATATTTATTTACTAATCTAGGTAGTTATGTTTGTGATATGTCATACCCTTCCCTCCTAGTGGGTTGCAGGGTGGGCGTTCGACCGACTCTGTTGAGTGATGCGTATGCTTGTTGTTTTCTGCCGAGTGTTTTGTAACTTTTCGTCAACTTGAATGCAAGGTAAGCTTCTACTCATTATCACGACGCTATAGTGTGTTATCTGCCTTTAAAGTACATGTCAATAGCTATAAGAAACGTGCGTAGTAAGTGTAATTACGTTAGGTTTTCAGTTCAGTAATAGCTCTTAACCTAAAACGTGCTCTCGGGGCGGAACGGGACGGGGAAGAACGGGATACTATCCCGTTCTGCCCCGTCATGTTTTTGACGTGAACCTATTTGTGAAAGTACTTTTTTATTATTCCAGATGGTTCGAACCTACGTTAGGAAGACGGAGCGGCAAAAGTGGGATGTCCAATCGATGGAATCAGCTATGAATGCCATATTGTCATCTCAAATGGGAATTTTAAATGCTGCTAATCAGTTTAATCTACCAAAGTCAAGCCTTGAAAGATATGTTAAAAAGGCCAAGGATAATCCTGGATAGAAAGTTAATAAATCTGATGGAAAATATAAAAACCCAACACCTCCTAAAGAACAAAGGCCTCGGGGCTCAAATAAAAATTGTCGTGACGTCATAAAATGTAGGCCTTGGAAATTTCCCATGAGAGAGCATTGAGCAGTAACTCTGCGAAATATTGATATGCCATCGCGGCGAGCGGGACGTCAACTCTAGTTGTGCGACTGTGTTTTGTGATGATGCGCCCGCGCATCACGTCACCACGTGTTTGTAATTTCGATTGTTTAGTAAACAGTTCGTTTCTTTCGCCGGTCGTTCGGTTCCTTTTCGGTTTAAAAATAAAGGAAATAGCAGTTTTAATCAATTTTAGGTCGTCTGTGTAATCTTGTTGTTGTAAAAGAAGCCCGTTAATATGCCGTTTAAGTGTTGCGCACCGGGATGCCGCGGAAATTACGATAATGGGCCAAAAGTTCATGTTTTTGGTTTCCCCAAAAATTCCGAGTTGAAACAAAAATTGCTGCGAGCCATTCCGCGCGATGATTTAGTGCCCAATAAAAACACCAAAGTTTGTGAATTTCATTTTGCTCCTGGGTGTATTGAATGGATAAATTCCGAGCAGGCATCCTGTGACACAGGTAGGATATTTTCATTTACTTTGAAAAAATCTCGCTTGAAAGAAAATGCCATACCATCCATTTTTCCAAATTGCCCTAATTACTGTTTCAAAAAATCTATTTCTTCGTAGAAGTAGAAATGAAAAATCTAAGGAACTAGAGGAGCAAAACGATTTTCTTAAGGCGTTAGAGGAAAGTAAGGAAAGATTACCTTGCTTTTAAAAAGGTCAGTTGTTTTGAGACGTTTGAAGAGTGTTTAAAAGTATTCAAAAATTTTCAAATTAAAGAAGGGTGGTTTTCAATAAAAGGTTCTCTCTCAAATTCCCGAAAAACACTATTGATAATTTGACATTTTTTAAGTCGCAATATACACCTGGCCCTATAATAACATGGGCAATTGTTATAGATTCCAATTTAAAACTAGAATCATTTTTATATGGCCAATCTGTTTGTGTATCAATTTATTTAATTCAAAATCACCATTTAAAATAAGTACTTTGAATCAACTAGAAAGCATCAATAGAGACGATTGATAACAAATGATGTCACTTCCTATGAGCTTACATAATAATAATCCAGCCACCGAGTTTCCAACGACTAGTACTAGCGTGACAAGACAGATCCTGAGCCTGATTCAAAACCAACAGGAATCCGAAAAACAAAAAATCAAAAAGACTTAAAATTGTTATAGATATTTTTTTAAATCTTAAAGGCTCGGTTGAATTAACAGATACTCTAAAATTTGTTTTCGGAACAACTGACTTTGCTAAATGCTTCAAAAGAGAGGTATAGGTACTCACCCATGTACAATTGTTTTATGCTCCATTTTATTTACTATTAGCCCTCATTCGTACAAAATATTTGAGAAATCATGCTCCTAATTATTTTACCACTACATCTGACACTATTAAATCTATCTGTAATAAATTTTTGACCGCGATCCACCATATTGATGAAAGAAATTGTTTTTTAACTATGCTCGTAATATTCATCAATATTTAACAGAAAAAGACAAATATGTTGTGTTGCTCTTCGATGAAATTCATATTGAGCCTTATTTAGATTACAAAGCTGGCAATACAGTAGGAACCGGCACTAAATAATCATAATTTAGCAAAATCTGCAGTGGCCATTTATGATAACCAGCCCATGCTCAAGCCTTAAAGAAGTCATTCATATATCTCCTGTGTCTGTGATAAATTCTGAAATGTTATATAACTTTATTAAAACAATCGTAGAAAATTTGGAAGAGATTGGTTACATAGTTTTTTGCGTAGTAAGTGATAATAATGCAATAAACAGTAAAGCAATGAGTAATTTTTCACCCCTTAATCAGTTGAGTATAGTTTTCCCACATCCTATTGACCCAGTAAGGCCTCTTTTTCACCTTTTTGACACTGTTCATTTACTTAAGTGTATTTTTAATAACTGGCTTAATTCAAAACCTGGACAAACATTTTCTTATCCCGACTTTGAGACAGGCGAAGCAAAATATGCTTGCTTTTCAGTAATTAAAAAACTTCATGAACTGGAAAGAGACAAACTATTAAAACATGGCTATTCTCTCAGTTTGAAAGCCTTGTTTCCATCTTCTATAGCAGAGGTTCTCAACCGGTGGTACGCGTACCACCGGTGGTACGCGGGGACATTTCAGGTGGTACGCAATCATATATTAATAATAACAATAAAAACTGTTGAATGCGAATAACATTAATTCACAGTTACGATGCAACATTTCCTCGTTAAGAATACAATTCCTCCATCTGTGTTTTACATAGAATAGTGGCAGTTTGACGCTGACCTTGAGGCTACACAAACAACCCGAGTGACTCCCACCCCGTCAGTTTTGTTTTGACAGTGGCATGAGCTGTGTTACTTTCTCAACCCAGTAGTTTCATTCAGATGCCCAATGTTAAGCTGTTTTTTTTATTGTGTTCCATGAAGTGAAGTTCAGTTTTAGTTTTTAGTAAGTAATTCAGCATTAGTTTTAGTGGACCATAATGAAGCGATATTTGACTAACCCCTCCACCTCTAAGAGACAGTCAAAAGAAGATTAAACCTCAGCCAAATCGTGAGTACGATGCAAGCTTATTTACAAGTTAGGATTTATAGTAAAAACCTGGCACAGAAAAATAACGATAATCCTAATTTCCACAAATGTGTTGTATGCTCAGGAACACTTTCAAATCAGAGCATGAAGCCTTCCTTACTAAAGCGGCACCAGACTACTAAGCATCCCGATCTTGGTTGGACAAAACCTATTGAATTTTTTCAAAGAAAAATCTGAATTGTGTAAGAGAGAAAATCAGTGCATGGCAAAATTTGCAAATATAGACAAAAAAACTAGTCCAAAGCATCGTACCTTGCCAGTTATAGAATAGCTAAAGAAGGGAAGCCTCATACAATTGGCGAGAACACTTTTTACTTTCCGGTCGCTAAGGATATGGTCGAGGCAGTATAGGCGAAAAGGCAGCAAAGATCGAGAAAATTCCGTTGTCGAATGACACAGTAAAGAGGCGAATTGTGGAGATGTCCTCGAGTATTGAAGAACAGCTTTTACTTCAAACTGCGCGAATGTAAATATTTTGCAACTGCAAGTAGACGAGAGCACAGACATAACAAATATGGCGCAGCTTCTTGTATTTATACGTTTTGATTATCAAAAGTGAAGTAAAGGAAGAATTTTTATTTTGCAAACCTCTTGAATCAAACACTAAAGCTGAGGACATTACTTAAATGTCATAAATGAGTACATTATAAAAGCGAGAAATATCATGGTCTAAATGTGTTGGTTTGTGCACGGACGGAGCAAAAGCGTATGTCGGGTCATTTAAGTGGTATTAGGAGCAAGAATAAAAAAAGTTTGCTCCAGAATGCCAAAGTACTCACTGTCGTTATTCTTCACCTGAGAAGCTTTTGGCTTCTAAGGTTATGCCTGCCAACCTTAAGTCTGTGTTTTTAATGGATAGCGTAAAGGTCATTCAATTTTATTAAGGCCAGGGCTCTTAATTCACATGGCTTGTCTCTTTAATGTGTGAAGATGATGGAGTGCAAAATATCAAACTCTCCTCCTAGCATACCGAGGTTAGATGGTTGTCACGAGGCAAGACCCTAACTCGTGCTATTTTTGAACTGAGGTTCACAGAAGTCTTTAGGGTTTTTAAGTGAACAAAATCATGAACATGAAACACTTGTTCAATGATGAAGAATGGCTATCACGATTGGCGTATTTGAGCTGATATTCTTTGATACGCGCTTTAATACCTTGACACATGGGACTCTTCAAGGCCCAAGTACAACAGTGTTCACTCACAACGATAAGAAATTCATCCTTCAAGAAAAAGTTGGTTCTGTTTCGCTCTCAGCACAGGACAAGGATTTTCTCTGCATTCCTACTCTTGCTGCATTTGTTGGAAGAATGATATTCTCTGAAGCCAGAAGTGACTGATGATATCACTAGTCATATGAAAGCCCTTCAAACGAGTTTTGATAAATATTTTAATCAAGATTTTTCTAAATATGAGTGGATTAGAAAATCCATTTTCAGGGAAATTTCCTAGTGGTCCTAGTCACTCAAAGAGTGTTTCATCGACGCTTATAGGTGACAGCTCAATGAAAGATGCGTTTAAAGAAAAATCTTCTAATAGAATTTTTGGATGGGGACAAAAACTGGAAATATCCATCAGTGTTCGAACAAGCGATAATCTTTTTAATTCCATTCGTAACCTCGTACTTATGTGAATCGGGCTTTTCAGAGCTGCTGTTCATCAAAAATAAATACCGAAACCGCATTAGTGTTGAAGAGGACTTGAGAATCAAGTTAAGTTCAATCGACCCAGATATTGAAAATTTGATCAAGAACAAACAACAACGACAAGCTCATTAGGATCTGTTTATATTTAAATGACTGTGTTCAATTAACTAATTCAAGATTGTTTTTAATGTATGATACATTTTATTTTGTAAATACATACATACAGTTGTAGAATGCATTTTTATTTTCCTAAACCTGACCAAATTTAAATTATATATAACTATATATTATATATAAATAAATAAATAAAAATATATATAAATATAAGGTGGTACGTCAAAATCTCTGAAAATTTCAAGTGGTACGTGGTTACTAAAAGGTTGAGAACCCCTGTTCTATAGAAAGACAAAATGTTAAACTGGCTCTTAAGATCTTTAATCCCTTTGTTATAGAAGCACTAAAAGGTTTTGTTAACAATTTGCCCTTCTCACAAGACACTGCTGAATTTATTAATATTATATGGACTTGGTGGAAAATTGTTAATGTAAAAACTCCTCTTAAGGGCAAACACTTACTAGATAAATACCAAGAACCTTTTACCAAAGAGCTATTAACATCCTTTAATAATGATCCCAAGTTTTATTTCTTACATAAAATGCTAAATTGGTTAGATACTTGGAACTCATCTAGATTTTCTCATACACTGAGTCGACAAACTCACACAGCTTTAAGTCATACCATACATGGGCTTCTTGAGGTATCTGAATACTGCTTAACTGAATTGGGCATGAATTGATGTATTTGCTATGGTTAAATTTCAAACAGACCTTGGAGGGAACGTTTTGAAAATACAGGCAATTAGCCGGTGGGTATTACCATATATCAGTACGCCAGCTTTATGAATCAGAGAAAAGGCTAAGAATTCGAATCAATTCTGTCTCTAAGGTCTCGACATTATGGGACATTAATATAAATAAATTCTTTGAATTTTCTGAACAGGAATCACAGCCCGCAGAAAACCTCTTTAAACTTAGAACAAATTGATAATGTGTTGAACAAAATTTAATAGAAGAGTGTGATACTGAAGCTATTACATCAGATTGCCAGTAATAACATATTTGACAGAATATTGTTGCTATGTACTTTTAAAAAAAAATCAATTGCGCATGTTGTAAAAAAATTTACTTTGGATGAACCTTGTATTGTAGAGGATTCTTATTAATTTTAATAGAATCCTTAAATCGTGGTGCTCTCTTATATCCCTGTGAACAGGGTGGTAAATGTAGTTTCAACAGCTTATATTATATTTAAGAAACTTGTTTACGAACATGAAGAGACCTTTCTGGATATATACAATAAAAAATCATTTCTTTGTGAGTTGTTTTTCGAGGTACTTCAATCTTAAAAACAAATATTCAGCTCCTTTTGAAAATTGTCACACACTCAAAAATTTATATTTTGAAATCTTTCTTAGTAGCATTTTCCAATACCATTCCTTAACAATTATTGTTTCGAAAACTAATCATAACCGACCTAGAAAAAACTAATAAAACAGAAACTGCCAAACTTTTAGTACTTAAGGCTTAAAGATAGTTTTTCTGAGAGATGGGTAGAGAGAGCATGATTAAACACTACATTTATAGATATGGCATAATCCTTCCAGCGAGTGTTGCAACATAAAAAAAAATTAAAAAAAAAAAATAAAATTTAAAAATAACAAAAAAATCCTCAAAAAAAAATACAAAAAAGCAAAAAAAATATAAGCGAAACCAATCTATCAAATTTATTTCAAGCATTTAGACTCTAATATTTCAAATAAGTAGTTTAGTTTCAATTTTGCCAATGTTAATTTTTTTTACACTATTTAAATTAGCGTTATAACATCTAAAAATTTAATTTTACTTTTTTTAACACTTAATTTTATAAGATTTTATTTCAAATATATGTATTATCAACATTTATAATCGCACTAAAATAAGGTTATCAACCTTTTTTATTTCATTAAAGTAGTTTTTAACATCTGAATTTGTAATAATTTTTTTCCAAAATAAATTTCTAAATTATATAGTCACAGTTCTCCAAAATGTTTCAAAAAAACAGAAATTTGGTCTACTATTTAATTTGATAAAAATATATCTTAAATTTTTGTATAAATATGACCATTTTAACATAAAAATATGACACATATTAAGTTATCAGAAAAGTTGGGTTTTCGGTTTGAAATTTCGTTTTCCCGAAAAAAATAATCGAATGGGGCGCGACTAAGGGTTCAGTTCATGTCTGGCAGCCCTGTTTATACCGGAAACCCTTAATACCTATTAAATATCCCTTATCGAACTCATTTTATCATAAATATTATCATAGTGCTCATATACAATGCTTAATAAAATCAGCCTAGATTGAATGACGTCACGCGCAAGCCCCGAGGCCTTTGTTCTTTAGGAGGTGTTGGTAGATCCTACCTTACACATCGGAGATTCTCTTAACTCGGCTTTTACTGGGTTTCCATCGTTGTTGAAAACTCACAATTACACGATGTAGACAAATTGATATTTGCCCCGGCTCTTTGTAAGGTATGTAGGTAACATAAAAATATAATGATGGTATATAGCATCAAAATGTAATCATAATTATTGTAAACTCTACTGAACTCTCCTATTTCTATGTTTGAATCCACCAAGTATCGGCACAATGAATTGGTACGTTAGAAAAAAAGAAGGAAACAATACATAAACTTTACTTGATATTACTCTTATACAGAAAAAAAAATTAAATTACCACAAAATGAAATATTTAAATTTCAAGAGTAGCCATAATTTTTCATAAAATATTGGATATAAGCGCTCAAAATAACATCACCATCACATCTCACAGACATTGAATATTACAAGATTAATAATTACTCATACAAAGCGATACATCTTATTCGTTATTATTGTACACTACTGTCGAAGTTATGTGAATTGTATTATATGCTCGATTGTGAAACATGTTGTATCCATAATTAAAATTCAATAGATATTTTCACATTCCAAAATAATACTGTATTTTGAAAATAAATTGTATTGGACAAGTTATTAGCCTTTCTATATACAAATATTTCATTAGGTACTAGTAGACGTTTTCCTTTTATGTTACAGGAACTCCGTCAACGTTCAAAATAGAACATTTTGTTGAGAAAACTTAACGAACCAACATACTTTATTGAACCCACTAGCAGCCCCTAGCAAACCAGTATCTTTTATTGAACCCCCTAACAGTTTAAAGAAAACGTGACATTATAATCATTGTAGCCAACCCTAGATTTACAGTTTTGTCAAAATGTTCCCAGTTTTCAGTTTTGGCCTCCAAATCTACAGTTTTTTTAATTTTAAATGCTAGCGTCATCTACTACGAACTATTATATCATTCCAAGTATATGCACGGACAATATAACGAAGTAAACGGGGTTTCGCGAACTGTTACCAAAGAACTTCTCTGTCTGCCGCACTGCTAAGGTAGAGCGCTTGTTTGAAAACAAAAATAAGAAATAAACTTTCTGCGAGCTCAATAAAAGGCACTCTACATACGAGATCTGAAATTGAAAATTGTTTCGAAATTGATAACGAAAAGTTCAAAAAAATTATGTACGATCTCAAAAACAATGAAGAGATCGAAAATCAAGAAAATTTGCAGATTGAGAGCGAAATAGCAGGTCTTGTAACATGTGTCATATCATAATGAATGTTATATAGTTGATGGAATCCGTCGTTACTACGTGATAATTTAACATGATGAACAGAACTCAATTTGAATTTACTACGTTTATTATCACAAAATATTTTGAAGAATTTTTTAGTTAAGAACTTAACTAAATCTGCCCGATGATGGTCTAGTGACCGAAATTGCATTCGCAGTGTTAAAATTTTTCAAAATATTTTGAGATAATAAACGTAGTAAATTCAAATTTAGTTTTGTTCATCATGAATGTTATAGTTTCAATAATTTTTCAAATCATAATTTGATAAAAAGTTTGATTTCCAATGTTTGTTCTATTGATTACCACCTTTAAATGAAGTTTGAAACCATAAATTAAGAAAAGATTGTACATTTACTGTTTTCAAATTGAAGTCTACAGTTTTTGCGAAGCACATATGTAGTTTTTCACTAAGTTGCGGTTGGCAACACTGGCTGTGTCATCCAGTTCTCGATATTCATTTCGAACTTATATCCAAAATTTACTCAAATCTTGCTCTTTGTAAACAAATTTTCAATTTTATACAGTTTTTTTGTAGAATAAAAATTTTTGTCTGAATTTTTATTCAGTTAAATTTATTTAAAATTTTTAATTCACCGAATCCCAATATAATCGAATCCCGAATATAAATTGATGTGTGCAATTTCCTGCCCTGTACAAATTCATTAAGAAATCCTTTCTACTTCCTACATTTTCATTTCGTCACCTGAAAAATAGTAACTTATTTTACTTTCAGCACAACAGTTCTATGAACAATCCGAGACAACCTACGAATAAAATGGAGATCATTGAAATTAGCAGTGACAATTCAGAAGAGCAGGTGACGCTATGCTCTCCACTATTAGAGATACCGACAACACCGACGTTGGAATTTCCGGTGTTCTGTCCGAGAAACGAGAGATATACGACGAAGTTCTGTTCTCGCAAGTATAATTCCACCTTTAATATGAAGTACACCTGATTTGACCAAGTGAGCAAGCCTGGAAGCCGGAGTACAAAAATAGCAGAAAGGTCAATTGGTCAGAGATGTGTTACTCATTTCGGAAAAATTATAAAGTGATTTCTTCTGTAGCCATTGGGTTCGCCGGAACGCAAAAATCCAGTGCAGAACCCCAGAAGAAATTTAACTTACCTATTCAGAATAAGTTCTCATCAACAAGAACGGAGATATATGTGGGAAAGTTTATGTTTGTCTGCGAAGTGTTCGAATCAGTAAAAATATTTACATTATTTCTTTCAGACGATGGAAGACAACGGAAACAGACCTCACCAAACAACAAGACCTAACCAAACAACAAAAATAATTATCATCTCGGACCAGCCAGTGGAGTCAGTTGTTGTCAACATGGCAACAACTCAGCCGAGATATAATACCGAAGATTTAATTCCTCCGGAGTTCCTTAGGAAATTCCTAAGGAATAGGAGAGTGCACCAGAACACGGTGGTTGTACAAAATAATTAAGGTTTCATAAATTATCACTTTTTTTTCTATTTAAGTCCGAGTTTAAGTCAAATTTTTTTTGGTAATTATCGATAGAAAAGTAAAAACTTATAACACACGATTGCACAAGGGAAGGAAGGAAAATTAAATTGAGGTGTACGCATGTGACCCTGAAAGGAAAATTGCATGAAACTTCGTTTAGGTGTTATCTCATTTCTGAGAACGATAGAGAAACTATTTTCAAATATTATTGG
This sequence comes from Cynegetis impunctata, assembly GCA_030704885.1. Classification (NCBI taxonomy): domain Eukaryota; kingdom Metazoa; phylum Arthropoda; class Insecta; order Coleoptera; family Coccinellidae; genus Cynegetis; species Cynegetis impunctata. Next base: position 49,250 of record JARQZK010004352.1, on the reverse strand, counting down.
AAATTATCGCCATGGAATGAAAAGAAAATGTATGTTCAAGGGCTTGTTGAAACAAGACGAGTGAAACGCAGAAGAAAATCTGTACGGGAAAGAGAAAGTGAGGGAGCATTGAAGAAAACTGTGGGTCATGATTATTTCCTAAAAATATCAAGTGGAGAGCGTCTGAAAGTTTGCAGAGTACTGTTTTTAAATACTCTCAGTCTAGGGAAGGATACATTGAAACGTTGGACTAAGCCAGATGAGAGTGTGATAATTACTCCGAAACGAAAGCTGGATGAAATTCCCAATCTATCAGCAAAAAAAATAGCACGATTGGTGAGAGCAGTCAAAAAAAAAGAAAGAGAAGATTCTGTGAAACTTTGGCTTGATGAAATAGCCAGAGTTTCATCTCATTATTGCAGGGCATCTTCAAAAATGAATTATGTGGATAATGCATTCATATCCAAACAAAACATGTTCAAAATTTACGGAGAGTGGTGTAGGACAAGAGGTGAAGTATCTGATAATCGGAAATTATTCAAATCTGTTCTGAGGTCTGCGAAAATTTCTGTTCTTAAACTTCGGAAAGACCAGTGCGACACATGCGTTGGATTCAAAGTTGGAACATCTTATACGTTATTTGAACACCACTCTTCTTCGAAAGTATTGTACTCTACTGTTGAGTTATGTGAATTGTATTATATGCTCAGTTAAAACATGTATCCATAATTAAAATTCAATACATATTTTTACATTCCAAAATGATACTGTATTTTTAAAATAAATTTTATTGGACAAGTTATTAGCCTTTTTATATACAAATATTTCATTAGGTACTAATAGACGTTTTCCTTTTATGTTACAGGAACTCCATCAACTTTCAAACCCGAACATTTTGAGAAAAATTATAACAGTTCCCCCAGAATGAATCTAAAGGCTACATATTATTGAAAAAAGGTAAGTCTTTTTTACGTAAGGTTTATGCAGATCAGATAAATATGCCGTCAAAATGAAGAAGAGTTAGACGCATATTATCAGCGAATAACAACGCGCGGAGGGATAGATGAGTACTTTAATATAGAAAGATTCAATTCGGAAGAGCAGGTGACGCTATGCTCTATCTACACTATTAGGTGAGATACCGACAACACCGACGATGGAATTTCCGGTGTTCTGTCCGAGAAACGAGAGATATATGACAAAGTTCTCTTCTCTCAAGTATAATTCCACTTTTAATATGAAGTACACTTGATTTGACCAAGTGAGCAAGCCTGGAAGCCGGAGTATAAAAATAGCAGAAAGGTCAATTGGTCAGAGATGTGTTACTCATTTCGGAAAAATTATAAAGTGGTTTCTTCTGTATCCATTGGGTTCGTCGGAACGCAGAAATCCAGTGCAGAACCCCAGAATAAATTTAACTTACCTATTCAGAATAAGTTCTCATCAACAAGAACGGAGATAAATGTGGGAAAGTTTATGTTTGTCTGCGAAGTGTTCGAATCAGTAAAAATATTTACATTATTTCTTTCAGACCGCTAGTAAAACTAAACAAAAGATGGAAGACAACAGACCTCATCATATACTACACCATACAAAAATCATAGTTATATCCGACCAGCCAGTTGAGTCCATTGTTGTGAACATGACAACAAATAATTGTCCTCGTCCATCTATGGAGGCCGAAGATTTAATTCCACCGGAGTTCCTTAGGTGATTCCTAAGGAACAGGAGAGTGGACCACAACACGGTGGTAGTGCAGAACATTTAATTTTTTTGTATAAATTATCTCGTTTTTTTTCTTGATGGCCACTTTTTTTTATTTAAGTCCGAGTTTAAGTCAAATTTGTTTTGGTAATTATCGATAGAAAAGTAAAAACTTATAACACACGATTGCACAAGGGAAGGAAAGAAAACTAAATTAAGTTGTAAGCATGTGACCCCAAAAGGAAAATTGCATGAAACTTCGTTTAGGTGTTATCTCATTTCTGAGATTGATAGAGAAACTATTTTCAAATATTATTGGAAATTATCGTCATGGAATGAAAATAAAATGTATGTTCAAGGGCTTGTTGAAACAAGACGAGTGAAACGCAGAAGAAAATCTGTACGGGAAAGAGAAAGTGAGGGAGCATTGAAGAAAACTGTGGGTCATGATTATTTCCTAAAAATATCAAGTGGAGAGCGTCTGAAAGTTTGCAGAGTACTGTTTTTAAATACTCTCAGTCTAGGGAAGGATACATTGAAACGATGGACTAAGCGGCGGCCAAAATAAAAACACCATTTTGTTGGCCATGTGCTTCAAATGGCTAAGTAGTCTCGATAGAAAAACTACCTCTATAAGGACAATCGAGCTGGTATTTCCGGTAGTTGGGCAGCCCAAAAAAATTTCTACCGGAGTAAAACCAAAAGATCTTAAAATGAGAGACGTATATAATTTGGAAAAGACTGGAGAGACTTAGAAAGTTTAGCTTATTATAAACATGTGTTGGCAAAATTTCAGGAAAACAATATTTCCTGTGATTCCCAAGAAGAGAATGACGACGATGGCCATAGTTTGTGTGAACGAACTGAAGATATACCCGAATTTAGAGTTTAATAGTTTTTTTGTGTCGTTTTCGAAATATTTTTGAATAAAGTTTCGTTTTTTTACAATGAGTCATTGATTTACTTTCAAATTACGCCTAATCCATTTTGTTTAGTTTCTAATTACACTTAATCCGCAGTTTGGTAGCAAACGCCACCAAGCGCCATTTCAAAACTCCTGGTTATTGAATTTTTGAGAAGTGAGTAAACCGTACAACAATAAACAATTTACTTTCAATAAAGGAATACCAAAATCATTACGAAAATTAGTTAAAGGAAAAAAAGAGGATTGTGGATTCGACCCTACTACAATAGGCGTGAAAATTCAGATAACATGTCGAGAAATATGATTTGACAATAACTTATTCAAAAAATTTTCAAGAATGTCAAAGAGTGACTTCGAATTATTTTTAAATACAATCGGACCAAAAATATTGATGAGTTTTTTCTACTTCTCATCGCTTGAAATCTCAAACTTTTCAGAAACAACAGCCCATCCGTCTTTTTTCACATTTCGATCTCCAACTCCGGGCTTACATGTATTTCGTCAATTAAGTCTGTAATCCTCTCATTGGACCAAGTATACCCTTAAACGTCAAACGTATCCTGTGAAATACATTGGATCATATACAGTCTACGTTAGCTTATGATACAAACTAACACATTTCTAGCATTATGTACGCCGAGATAAATAAGCGACTCAACGTATTTGATTCGCAAAGCCGCCTAGCTATCTTGATAAGTTTTCATTCAATATCCATAGTGCCGATTGGTAGTTTACCCAAATTCAGACATGGAGGTAAGTAAAATGCAAATTCATAATATTTCAGTATTAAATTTGTAGTTTTATGTGAAATAAATGAATAATGTTTATTAGTACGCATTTTTGTGTATGGTACGCTTAAAATTCATATGATCATTTCCCGACAAGTGTCAACATGTCTGTATCTCATAAGACACATTGCCATATAGTCATCATTTTTTATATTTTCTGAAACAAATTTTCACCATCCCGTTTTCAGTTTCAAGAAATAAGTGCTAGCAGTTTCTATGGAAAGCCTAGCAAATACGATCCAGTCCTCCCTCCAGAAGAACCAAATATTTCAAGTGGAGGCTTATCTTAGCGTTAAAGTGGCAAGATAAGAGAGAGGTCCGTATGTTGAGCACTTGCCATATAGTACGGTGTTAACCTAAAAAAAGGCCTAATCTTGACATCCAAAGTAAAAGTTTTATTCCAACTCCAAATTGTTCTATATAACCCTCTTATTGTTTGGTAAAAAGTTACACCATTTTGAGCGTCGGGTTTGGGGGGGAGGGGGAGAAAAAGTAGGAAATTTAGTAGTTTTTTTACTTGTTTGGAAATTGGTTGAAAACTAAGCTGTTTAGCACAAAGAGTGTTATATACAAAAATATTCTACATGAAATTTTAAACTAAAAATGTCCTATGCATATTCCCTGTAAAATTTACGGTTCATGAGTTGCAGACGGTGTAAAAATAAAAATGATATAATTTTTAAGGTTTTTTTTTTCCAAATAAAGCTATATAGAAATAAGTAAATGATTTAATTAAAGAGTAATAATATACCACAGTATTATAGTCAAAAAGAGGCTAAGAGGCACCATAGAAGGTTGAAAAAGTAAAAATAATTGTTAGGAGAAACGTGGTAGTACAAGCAGGCGTGGCCGCCATCATAGTGACCTTGGACCGCGGGCCGCAACCAATGGCGGTTCTGTCTTCTGCACCTGTTGTCTGCCCCCTCCATTCCACCCTCCTCACGCACTGTCACAGATCGATCGAGATTCTTCGTCAGTCGTCTTAGGAGACAAGTTGAGTACGTTTGTGCGTGGTACTTCTAGTGCAGTTTTGCTATAAATTTTTTATAGTTGGTGTTTATAGTAACGTGCGAATTATGTGAAAATCACTGTTAGTTATGGCGGAGTGTGTGTTAAAACCTTGTAAGGACAAGGGTGGTGAACTAATTACTCTGAATAGAAAGGCGGTGGACAAAATAATTCAGTGCAGTGAAATACGTAAAGATGGCGTCAAAGCCAGTCCTTCAGAATGATTCGCTTCAAGTATCATAGTAAGTGTCGACAAACCTATATATTACGTCCAAAAACCACCTGAAATGGAAAAAGAACCTCCAGCAAAGATTACCACGTGAATCATTGATTTTAAAGCCTTATGTTTTCTTTGTGGTCGCAAGTGTGTAGGATGTATCTAAATGCAGGATCCTGCTCAAGAAAAGTGGAGTTTAGTGCAGAAACTTGAACTGATTGAAAGCATCAGAACGGAAGCAAATAACAGGCATGACAAGTGGGGAGATGAGGTAAGTGTGAGGCTCTCTCAGGTCATAGATCTCGTAAGTTTCTGATGGGAGGTACCCACTGGCATTGTTATCGAGACATTTCAAAAGCCAGGAAATCGTCACTGCCCAGAAAAAGGCAGTAGCAACCAGTAAAGGTGGGTTCTAGTGCTGATGCCAAAAGAGAAGACGCTTTTGAAAAGCTATGTGAATTATTTGGAGGAAAACAATGAATGTCAATACGACTTTGAAGAAGAACTACAAAAATATATTCCTTCGTCTGAGCCCTGAAGTTGAGCCATATACTGGCACACATTTCAAAAGAAAACTTATCCAGCGTTATGGTAATAGTTTAATTTTTGCAGTTTTACCAGGAAAAAGAAGTGTGATTTGTTTTTCTGGAGCATCAACTAATATTTTATCAGACAACCGGTATAAAAATCGGAACTGTGATAATGAAGCTGAAGAGGAACTGACATTGATCAAAACTGCAGCAGCAATTATTCGACGTGAGATAAAGTCCAAAAGTTACGACTATTCCCAGTTTCCAACAATTGAAGATATTCGTAAAGGGGGATCTGAACTGGTACCTGAGTTGCTCAATGTCTTGATAACTGAAATCATTCAGCCTACTTGTACAAGACAAACATCCGAGAAAATCCAGAGGGCAAAACAAATTATGGAAAGGAAAAAAACAGCAATATGTCACATCGCACTTGCAACAATGTGGTTGCACAGTTCTTCAAGCATCGGGTGATGCTGACCTATTAGTAGTCTTAACAGCTATTGATGAAGCAAAGAAAGATGTTCAAACGTGTGTTATTGGTGATGACACGGACTTATTAGTACTGTTGACTGTCCACGCACCTTCAGGGAATAAACTGAAAATGGTCGTACCTAAAAAAAGAAATCACCAGGAAAAAGTGTAAATTATTTCTGACATTCAGCAGGGCATTGGGGATATGAAAGATGTACTTCTGGTTACATACGCCTTCACAGGATGTGACACTGTGTCTGCTGTCTATAAGAAGGGAAAAATTGCACCTTATAGGAAAGTTCAAGCCAACACCGTTCTTCGTGAAAAACTTCTGGTCTTCAACAACCCCAAAGCCGACCCCAGTGCAGTGGCTGATGCAGGAAATTACTTCCTACTTGCAATGTTTGGAGCCAATAACACTGAAGATCTAGATTGTCTCCGCTACCAGTCCTACTTGAAAACGATTGCCAAAGCAGCCTATACATGCATTACTTGAAGTTGGATGCACTACCCCCCACTTCAGGAGCGTCCAGACAGCATTCATGTTAGGACCTACCACCAGGTACAACAGTGGCTGAAATGAAGATAAGGATCCACTCGAGTGGGGGTTGGAAGAAAGATTGGCGACCACCTGACACCAATTACAACAGCACGTCCTGCAGCCCCCAGGAATTACTGTCCCTTATAATGTGTACTTGCAAAGATGAATGCGTTCGTAATTGTGAATGCAGAAGGAGTGGTCTAAACTGCACTAGCATATGCAGCAATTGCTCAGGCCAAGCATGTGATAACATGGACAATAATAACATCTTAGACGACGAGCTAGAGGAGGAGGATAATGTGCTGGAGGATGAGTGAAGTTAATAAAGACATTGAACATTCCAAAATTTGAAAGATATTTATGCTTAAGAAGTTGAATTTATGTTGCCAATGTTCGTAGAAAGTTCAGGGTGGGTTTCTCCGTACCACAAGTTTATATGGCCTAGGCCTGTGGAAGCCTCTTTCCCTTAAAAAAAGAGTGCCCCTTGATAAGGTGGTGAGGTTGTCGTTCCTTCAAGGGCTTATCAACTAACATACCACCGGCCACTGAAATAGCAACATTCTTTTACGAAGCTTATTTTTTTTTTAAAAATTATCAAAATTACGAAAAAAGTTAACATTTACACCGTCTGTAACTCTTGAACCGTACAATTTTAGAGTGATTATGAAAAGGACCATTCTTATTTAAAATTTAACGTTTAGAACATTTTGTATATATATAACAATGTTTAGGATAAACCGCTTAGTTTTTGAAATATTTACGAAAAAATAAAAAAACTAGTGATTTTTCAAATTCCCCCCCCCCTCACCACCAAACCCGACGCTCAAAATGGTGTAACTTTTTACCATAGAATAAGGGGACTATGTAGAGCAATTTGGTGTTGGAGGAAAACTTTTACTTTGGATGTTGAGGTTTAGCTCTAATTACACCGTACTAATAATGCAGATATGATAAGAACAGAGAAGAAAATGAGAGGTACCTACCAAACGTTATATATATATATATATATATATATATATATATATATATATATATATATATATATATATATATATATATATATATATATATTCTTTCTCACATTTTCATTTTAATGAAAAGTTTTCAACAGTTCTCTCTCATATTTTCTTTTATATTTTATTATTTTACACCATCTCATGTTCTTATTTTATTTTGTGACACGTTTGGTTGTAACCATATCGTTTTGATGTTCGGCGAAAAGTTTGTACTGTTTCCATCTGTTGAATTCAACCTCATTTTCAGATCCTGATGAAGAGCCAATAAAGACTCGAAAGCTTGAACAGAAACAAGAGTTTTCTTTTTAGTCAGCCCTAAGACTGCATACCTGATTAAGCATTTTCTCTCCAACTTAGACAGTCGTCTAACCTTAACAATTAATTATATATATATATATATATATATATATATATATATATATATATATATATATATATATATATATATATATATATAAACCGAAATGTATTATGAACTATAACGAACATATGGGCGCAGTAGATCTTACTGATGCGAAGTTCTATAGAATCAGTTAGAAAGACTACAAAATGGTACAAAAAAGTGTTCTTCCATTTGCTTGATATTAAACTTTTGAATGCTCTAGCTACAGGGTGCGGCACGGTCACTTGCTGATTTTTATTTGGCGCCAACCGGCTTCGCGTGGTCGGAGGTAGGGGGGCGCGATCTTATCCGAAATGTCACGTCTCAAAGTTTCGATTGTGCCTGGGTTAGTTACCATCATGCGTTGGTCGAAAGAGGAACGAGCGTTTGCCGTGGAGGCGTACTTTTCAAACAGCCGCTCAATTATTGCAACTCATCGTGCTTTCAGGACTCAGAGAGTGAACTCTGAACCTACTCATATATCGTCGCATATATCACCAACATTTTTGTTGAAGATTTTCCTACTACCTCTTCTAGTCATTGACAATGAACTTCTTTAAGCTCTTCAGCTTATTAAATATGGTAATTTTATATAATAAAAATATTGATATTTATTTCACCCTCTCATATAGCCGGACTAGACCGCTAGGGATCGAATCCCACGACAGGATTTTTTCATTAGCGAACTGAACTCTGAACCTACTCATATATCGTCGCATATATCACCAACATTTTTATCGATGATTTTCCTACTACCTCTTCTGGTCAAATGAACTTCTTTCAGCTCTTCAGCTTATCAATTAGGAAATTTTCATATAATAAAGAATATTGATATTTATTTCACCCTCTCATATAGGGTAAATCAGGCAAACATGCCCCATTCGATAACGTGTCCCACTCGCGAAACTAACAGATGCATTTTGAACTTGGCGCGAACTTGATCCGAACAGCTTAGTGAAACAAGTATGGCTGAGATGTAAACAACACAGTTTCAGTTTTCATTTGTTTTAACTGAGAAATATTGATCAAAAGGTATGTACGACAGTGTGAATTTGTCTTGTATCTGTTTTTACGCCAATTTAAAGTTTTTGCTTCATTTTTTGTTCCTCTTTCAAAGTTTGATTCTAATTCTAACCTCTTTGGAATATTGTATGCATATAATTACGTTCTGTTTTTGGTACATTTTTATATCGTGATCAAGTGGGGCGCATTATTCTGAACATTGGTTAATGTGCCCTGATTTATTTCGGGTAATGTACCTGTGAATTATTTTTAAATCATTATTCTTATGAATTTTCAATTCAGTTATTATTCTCCAGGAAATGGGAAAGGTTAAAGTTATAGATCCCAGAAAATGGACAGAACCAAATATGATGAAAGCGATAGAAGATGGGACAAGCAAGAGAATGGGAGTTAATGAGGCGTGTCGGACATATAACATACCATCACGAACCTTACGTAGACACATCAGCAAGGGCTGGAGAAGCAAGCAGAACATTGGTAGACCTTCTGAATTAGGAAATGAAAATGAGTTGAGACTTGTGGCTCACATTAAAAAGCTCGAATCTATCGGATTTCCTATGGACCAATCGAGACTGCAGTCTATTGCTTACGACTTTGCTGAAAAACTGGGATTACCTCACCGATTCAATACTCAGAAAAGACAAGCAGGCTGGGATTGGTTTCAAGGGTTCATGAAGAGGCACCCAGACCTTAGTAAAAGAAAAGCAGAAGGATAGTCGCTGGCGAGAGCTAATGGTATGAATCGACAGGATGTCGATAAATATTTCGAAATATTGCTGAAAGTACTGAATGATAATGATTTGATTGGTAAACCGGAAAGAATCTTCAACATGGACGAGAGCGGAATTCAAGTTAACAATAAAACTGGACGCGTAATAGCTAGAAAAGGTGCAAAATGTGTTAATACTGTAACCAGCACCGAAAAAGGTGAAAATATTTCTTTGATTGCGTGTTGCAATGCCGAGGGCACTTTTCTTCCCCTTGTTTTGATACTTAAAGGAAAATACAAAAAACCTGAATTTTCTGAAGGTCTACCGACTGGCTCTGATGTATTTATGAATCAAAAATCATCTTATATAATCGCAGAACTATTCTTGAATTGGATGAGGGATCATTTTATTACACCAAAACCTGACGGGAAAGTTCTTCTGATTCTAGATGATCATTCCTCTCATTCCAATTCATATGAAATGCTGGAATTGGATAACAAAAATAACGTTATAATCCTTTGTCTACCCAGCCACACTACCCAGGCTCTCCAACCATTGGACAGAAGCTTTTTTAAGCCATTCAAAAGTTACCTGTCTAAAGAAGTCACCACTTGGTTTATTAACAACAAAGGAAAGTCTTTAAGTCGGTACCATATTTCAAAAATGATTGGTGATGCCCGGTACGAGTCCGCACTACCAGCAATTGGCGTTTCAGGATTTAAAGCAACAGGGATATATCCCTTTGATCCTAATGCTATTCCTGAATATTTTTTCAGCATTTCTGATGCATCAGTTAGGTGCAATGATGATAATCCGCAGGCAATTCAGGAAATAAATAATATTTCTTTGTGAGTACCTCCACGGCTTCAATGAATCAAAATGTGGAGATGGTATCACATGCTACGGTTGTTTCACAAGAAGAAACACCAACAAAGACCTTACAAATAGTTAGTCCATTGCCTGTCTTATATCATAAATTAAGTAAAAGGAAACAAAACGTTAAGGTTTTGACATCACAAAGTCATTTAACCACGCGCAAACTGTTTGAAGAGAAAAAGAAGTCTCTAGAGAAAAAAATTGGTTACTGTACCATCAAAACGAGCGAATAATATTCCAAGAGCACTTTCTTCTTCATCTGAAAGTGAATAAGAGTTGCAGCTCAGCGAATCTAGTGAAGAATGTTCCGATGAAGATGATGCCACTTGTGTAGAATGTCACGAGTCTTACTACCAAACAAAGAAGAGAAGTGACTGGATTCAGTGTTTGCAGTGTTCTGGATGGTTACATGAAAGTTGCACAATTTTCTCTGAGAATTTTTTCAGAGCAATCACAATTTTTTCACCGCAACAAGTGCGGTGGTAAAAATAATGGCAAAGGAAAAGGCAAAGAGTCAACACAATGAGAGGCTTCACTGAGGCACATAAGACTGATGTATCCGTGAAATGTGCCCCACCCTATATTTTAAGAAACTGTTCTCAGCTGTTCTGCTAACCTTTTAGAAAATTTTTTTCGTTTTTGTTATGCAAATTTAGTCAGAGGTTAAGAATAATGACTTTAATAAATACAGGGTGCGGCACGGTCACTTGCTGATTTTTATTTGGCGCCAACCGGCTTCGCGTGGTCGGAGGTAGGGGGGCGCGATCTTATCCGAAATGTCACGTCTCAAAGTTTCGATTGTGCCTGGGTTAGTTACCATCATGCGTTGGTCGAAAGAGGAACGAGCGTTTGCCGTGGAGGCGTACTTTTCAAACAGCCGCTCAATTATTGCAACTCAGCGTGCTTTCCGGACTCGGTTCAATATTCGCCCTGGGGCACCTGTTCCAGGGCGGCAATCGATTGTTTCGTGGGTGGACACATTTAGGGTGAGTGGAAATGTTGTTCAAAAACACAAGGGACCTGCCAGGACTGTTAGAACACTCGAAAACATTCAAGCGGTGAGGCAGTCGTTTGTGCGTTCGCCCAGGCGCTCTGCCCGCAAACATGCAGTGGCTCTGGGGATGTCAGACCGCACTGTGAGACGAATCCTTCACAATGAACTCAGCTTTCATCCATATGAGTTAGCAGTAGTGCAAAAGCTCAATGAACGCGATTTTAATGCTCGTCGAACAGCTTGTGAATCGCTCCTTGAAGGTCTGCCTGATGACGCGCTGGTGTTCTTTAGCGACGAGGCCCATTTCCACCTCTCCGGTTGCGTTAATAAGCAAAACATGCGCTACTGGAGTGCAAACAACCCACAAGAACTTCATGAGAAACCTCTCCATAGTGAACGTGTCACAGTTTGGTGTGCTCTTTCAAGGGTGGGGATAATTGGTCCCTACTTCTTTGAGGAAGGCGACGTCACTGTAACAGTAAATTCTGAGCGCTATACGCAAATGCTCAAAAATTTTTTGCTTCCACAACTGCAAGAAATGGACCTGGGGGACGTATGGTTCCAGCAGGATGGCGCAACAGCCCACACGGCACGATATTCCATGGAACTGTTAAGAGAGAACTTTCACGAGCGCCTTATCTCGTTGAGAGGCGATTTACCCTGGCCAGCGCGCTCACCAGATTTGGCGCCCTGATTTTTTTTATCTTAAACATCTGGTATACACTGATCGCCCAAGGACCCTGCGTCACCTAAAAAACAATATTACTGAAGCCATTCGAAACATACCCATCGACATGCTCGAGCGATTGGATCGCAGCTTCAGAAACCAGTTAACTCAGTGCGCTGAAAATGGCGGCCGTCATCTTACCGATGTCATATTTAAAAAGTAACATAATGAAACTTTAAGATCTATACTTAAGAAAATAAAAAAAATTACAGCTCTACCTAAAATACTTTTTTTTTATTTCCTCTTTAAAATTAGCAAGTGACTGTGCCGCACCCTGTATAAGGTAACTGAAGGTAATATGGCCAAGCCGGCAATATGGCCAGGACCTTATATTTCCGAGAATATTTATTTTGAATGTAAGTGAAGCTTACGGTTCATAATACAGTCGCATTCGAGAGTGGGGATACAGCAAACGAGTACCGAACGTGCATCTAGCATTCAGTCTTCTAGAAATCAGCTAGGTGGTGTGCGTATTATAACTTTTGTGCGGAAGAAAAATTATAAATCCGGGAAGAAGGTAAGGTTTTTATTACGTGTTATTGTGAGGATGTAGCACAAATACATTAAATTTAAGGTGTATGGGAATCTTTTTCACAAATTTTAAATGGTCTTGTGAAAAGTGCCCTCAATGTCAAACCATATCAGTGTCGAGTATTATGGCCAGTAGTAATGTAGAGCAATGTGGCCATGGCCATGTTACTCTATTAGTGCAATATTAGAAAAAGCTGTTGTGGAATATTGTGTATGACAGTTTTTATTTATTTTTTCAGAATGCCAAGGCGCCGTTAACGTCAAATTGTACGGGGTGTTTGGAAACAAGTAAATATGACCCAAGCAATTGCTGCTGTACAAAACAGTATGTCTGTTAACTTAGCAAGCCATACATATGGGGTCCCTAGGCGAACTTTGAGGTGGTATTTAGCAAGAGGTCAGACCATGAAGTCTTCTTTGGGTCGTAAAACTGTACTGACTGAGGATCAAGAAGCTGAGTTAGGTCAACGAATTATAAGACTTGCTGAAATAGGATATCCTATTACTAGTAAAGTATTAAGACGATGTGTATATCGTTTCACATTGCTTAATAATCTTAAAACCCCATTTAACGAAACCTACAAAATGGCTGGACGGTTTTGGCTAAAGGGGTTTATGGATCGACACCCCAAAGTTAGTCAGAGAAAGGCACAACATTTAAATCCAGCCGGAGCACAAAAGATGAATAAAATAATTGTAGACGACTACTCCTCAAAACTGAAATCGATTATGGAGACATTGAATATTCAGGATAAGCCTGAAAAAATTTATAATATTGACGAGAATGGCTGTAGGTTGTCTTTACACCATCTGCAAAAAGTTTTTGCTAAGAAAGGTGCTAGACGCGTACACGTAATCGCTAATGAACATGATCAAAATAGGTCTATTGTATCATGTGGTAGTGCAATTGGAACCGCAATACCACCCATGGTACTCTTTAAAGGAAAACGACTCAAATCTGAATGGGGCGATTCACTGCCTGCAGGAAGTACCATACAAATGACAGAAAAAGGTAGTATGACTCAAGAAACATTTGTAATGTGGCTTGAGCATTTTTCAAGGTTTAAAGTACCTGGTGAATGTCTTCTTATATTTGACGGATCAAAGTGCCATTTAGACTACACGATTGCAGAGACAGCAGAAAGATTAAATATTACCTTGCTATGTCTACCTAGTAATACAACCCATGAATTACAACCACTTGACAAAGCAGTATACAGGGCCTATGAATATAACTGGGATGATGAAGCCAGTATTTCTCGAGTAATCCAGCTGAACGGTCTATATCTAAATTACGTTTTGGAAATTTTTTTTCTCAAACGTTCATGTCAATTTGCCGTGAAAAGTCCCTTTGCGTGTACGCGTTAATCTCATCAATAATACAAAAATTAGTGCGTGAAGTTAGAGCCATTTAATTGCTTCAAATAGTTTCAAAAGTTAGGTATTATTATTGACTCGGTTGTTAATAGTTTTATGGCCATATATTATTTGTTAACAGTTAAACTAAAGATATTTAAATTATGGAAAGCCGCGGGAAGAAAATATTGCGAATGCTGCAGACAATAGAAACCATAAATCCAAGTTCTGATGAGGGAGGGTGTGACAGTGAAGAGACAGAAGCCAAAAAATATATTAACTTAGAACTAGTCCAGCTGCAAACCACCGAAAGTGAAGATTCAGCTTTGCAAACTACATCCACTTCAACAAATTTCCTAGCGGATTCTGATGACTCACTTAAAGACCCGGACTTTTTGCAGTCTGATTCAGAAGAAAGCGTTGAATCAGAATCAGATGACATATCCAGAGCCATTAATAATACTTCCATCAATAAGAACATTACAACAGCTGCTTCAACCAGTGTCATAGCTTCAGCAAGTATTACCGCATCTTGTAGTGAAAATTCTCGTGAAAATTATACTGAAAAGGGAGAAATGAGAAAGAGAGAGATATAATATAACAAAACAAGAAAGAAAAAAAAGAACATGCTCAGAAGCAAAGAGACAAACACTACATTCGACCTGGGTGCGTTTTGTGCCATAGGAAATGTAAAACATTTTTTAATGAGAATCAGCGAGCATCAATAAACAAGCAGTATTGGTCGATGAATTGGCAAGAAAGAAGGATTATTGTTTCGTCAAATGTCACCATGCACGATGTAAAAAGAAGACGCGGTAGTGTAGAAAGTTCTCGGAAAAGAACTTCCAAGTATTTTTTAAAAAGTGATGGTAAAATGCACGAAGTGTGCAAAACTTTTTTTCTGTGCACTTTAGGATATAATCCAAAGAACGACAAAATCATCACAAATGTTTTGGCGAGAGAAGACCCTGAGAATATCGTACCTTAATTTGACAGAAGAGGAAAACACTCAAAAAACCACGAATAGACAGGGAATTAATACAAAAACATGTTGAATATTTCAACCCTTCTGTGTCCCATTATCGGAGAGAACATGCTCCTCTCAAAAGATATCTTTCGAGTGATATCACCATTCGAAGTATGCACAAAGATTTTATTACAGCCCATCCAAATAAATATAAAGTGTTCATATGAACTATACAGAAAATTCGTATCTAAAGATTTAAATATTTCCTTTGCATCATTGGGCCATGAGGAGTGTGAACTGTGTGAGAGTTTTAAGCTTCACAATCCCGAACATAGCGAACAGTCATTGTCGGACGATTGCAGTGATTGTAACTTCTGGAAAGAGCACATCAAATAGTCTGAGGGACAAGAAAAATACAGGGCTGATGCAGAGTTCGATTTTCCAACAAGCACAGTTTGTGTTTCAGCTGACTTGAAAAAGGTGATTATGTTGCCCAGAATTGATATGTTCAAGAAAGTTGTGTTTTGTCAACGAATTATAGTTTTTAACGAAAGCTTTGTAGCAGTTGGAAAGAAACAGAAAATCAAACCCTTTGCCTGCCTCTGGCATGAATGCATATCAGGAAGGAAAAAGGAGGACTTGATAAGTGCATTTCACGTATTTATGTAACACCTCCGTTGATGTAGAGAATATAATCATTTGGCTTGACAACTGTGCAGGCCAAAACAAGAATTGGTCACTGTTCTCATACTTTTATGTCAGCGGACAGTTTTCACCACCAGGTGGAACAGTCTTTGCAGCGAATGAAGAAGGTGTATGACTTCGCTGATTTTGTGTCTTGCGTTCAGTCAGCTAATTCCGAAAAGGTTGAGATCAAGGAAATGAAACTGGAGTTTTTTTTTGTTTGGCCTGACAACTCGTCAATATACAAAATAAACCATAAAACATCCCGGTACTACTTGAAAGACATGGTTCAAGTTGTTGCTGAGCGAGGTAGCTTAAATTTATTTTATAAAACTAGTTTCCTGTCAAATGAACCAAGGGAATTGAATTCTTTAAAATTGAAAGTAACCAAGGGTGGTTTTAAAGAACCTGCCAGCATTTCAAAACCAAGAGGAATTGCAGAAGAAGGGTTCTTAATGAACGAGAGCTCTTTTTTGGGGTACGCCGCTCGCCTATTGAGGATAGGAGTGAATTAGTTTAAACAGCAGGTACGGGTGTGGATTATTGTAGAGGTAGTTGATGACATATGGTCCAAGATCCCAAATCCTCCGGACATTACTTATTTTCTCAGCGGTAATATGTGTGGGATGAAGTGGTGTTCGTAATCGTATAAACTTTCATTGTATGTATACCGGCTGCGTAAGTACGTTGTTTACTACGGTACAGCTAATCTCGCCGCTGTACCACAGTAAGCAATCCAACTTTATTAACGCTGAACAAGAACAAAACTTGAATTTACTATGCTTATTATCACAAAAATACTTTGAAAAATATAACACTGCGATTGCAATTTCGGTCACTAGACCATCATCGGGCAGACTGAGTTAAGAAATGAATACATAATTATTATAGATTGCAAGAGGAACATATTTCAAGAAGGGCTAGTCGAAGTGGATTTCCCAAATTGGTACAATAAAATGTTCTTAGAAAAATTGTTATTGTTTGAATACACTTTATTTTTTTCTTCAAACGGAACAAATTAAACAGATATCAGTGGATCCATTAAATGAATTTCAAAAAACTGTGAGACAAGACCTTCAGAAAATTTCCCAAATACACTATCAAAACCTAATTTTGCAATAATACATATGAACCCTGGAACTCCAAAACTTTACGGATTAATAAAAAACCACAAAGAAAATAGCCCAATACGACCTGTAGTTTCTCACATAAATAGCCCAACGTATAAATTAGCGGCAGCTCTGAAGTTCTCATTCAGAAAATTAACTAATTTCACTCCAAAATATACAGTAAAGAACTGTGTTGATTTTCTAGAGATACTGAAAAACGTTGTAACTCCTGCTAACTCTTTTCTTGTTAGCTTCGATGTTGATAATATGTTCTCCAATATACCAGCAGATGAGTGTTTACCACGTGTCTTAGATATTTTGCAACAATCCACTATGGATATTATTAAAATAAATGATATTATTTTCTTATTAGATATATGTCTTTGTCAAAATTACTTCCAGTTTGATAACAAAATTTTTGAACAATTTAGTGGGCTGGCTATGCGTTCCCCCTTAAGTCCGCTTATTGCAGACAATTTCATGTCACATATAGAGAACATAATATTCAATTCTACAAAAGCATCACATATAAATTTTTGGCATAGATACGTTGATGATGTAATCGCTTGTTTTAAGGGCACCGCGAGACAATTAGATCAGTTTTTGAATTATATTAATAGCATTCACCCAAATATAAAGTTCAAAATGGAAAAAGAATTGGATCGACCGATAAACTTCTTGGATTTAACTATATTGCATAATAATAATACTTTGGGTTTCGATATATATATAGAAAACCAACATTCACGGATATATGTATTCCGTCGGATTCAAATCATACTCTTTCCCATAAACATTCAGCTTTTAACCCATTCAATGCTAACGACCCGGATCCGTGTCACCTCTTACTTGTAGCCACGTGCGCATGACACGGATCCGTGTCGCGCGTATTTGTAAAGTCAAGTTGGCAGTGTACCGCGAGCATCGGTTGAAAGCAGTCGTGCGCTTATTAGCATATAGCCAAAGCATAGGAAATTCGTATTTTTCGCGCCGTTTCCGTATCGGTCTTTCGTAACAGCTGATATTAGTGCAAAATGGCGGATAGTGTGGCAGGGCCCTGGGAAGCCTAAAAAAAGCAAATTGACTTTTTAAAACCCTAGTAAATTGACATAGTCGTTCCCACCACCCAACAAAAATTTCTGACGTTTCTAATAAGAACGAAACAAAGACAAAGAGGTGTAGGGTATGCTCGCAAAATAAGATTAGAAAAAGCACTATATATCACTGCGAGAAATGCCCTGATGCGCCTGGATTGTGTCCAGGAAAATGTTTTGTGATATATCATGCCAAATAATGCTTTTTTATATTAGAAAAAATATTTCTCATGTTTATGTTGCCTTTTTCATGTATGTATTCTATGTTTTACATTCAGTATTATTTTATTTGTTTCAATATATTTGTGTTCTGCAATCATTTGTTGAATTTTTTTTTCACGAAAAGGAATGTAGCTTGCATTTTTCCACCTGCAAGAAGAGAAAAACACATTATAAACTTGTCGACACGGATCCGTGTCGGTCAGCACAACACAAGAAAATTTTTACTATGTGCGCATGACACGGATCCGTGTCATGCATACAATGCTTACGAACACTCGGTATATTTCGGTAAAAATAGTGAATTTATATTTGCAACAAGATAATAAAAGAAAAACATCAAAAAAAAAATATTAGCACCCAGGTTGAGTAAGCTTAAAAAAATCCGCAGTCAAAGTGTTAATTCAATGATCCACAGAGCGTTTTCAATTCCATTATCCGTAACAAATTTAGAAAAAGAAATTTCGACTATAAAAATAATTGCTTCAAACAATGGTTTTCATACAAGTTTGATAGATAAAATGATAAAACAGGAAACGTAGTCAACTAGCGTGCAACAGCATATATCCTCAATTAAAAGTAGAAAAATCGGAAAAATTCACATCTTTAACATATTTTGGTCCTCTAACAGAAAAAGTTGCTAATGTCATACCTAAATGTAATATTAAAATTGCTTGCAAACCTAAGACAAAACTCTCAGGATTTTTATTCAATGCCAAAGATATCACTTCAAAATTTGAAAGTTCAGGAGTTTATAAGTTGATTTGTCCTGTATGTAAAGGAGTATATATAGGTCAGACTGGTCGATCGATCAAGACAAGATTTGAAGAACACCAACAATCTCTTTTGAACAATAAAACGGATTCAACGTTATCAAATCATTGCCGTGAAAACCATCACCCATTTCCACAAATAGATAATTTTCAAATCATGCACAAATTACCAAAAGGAACCAAACTTACTTCCTTAGAATCATTAGAAATTTTTAAACTCAATCATAATGCAAAAGATATCTTGCTGAACGACCAGATTGACTTGATATCTTCTCCTATATTTAGTGTATTCAAACAATAACGACCTTTCTAAGAACATTGTATTGTACCAATTTGGGAAATTCACTCGATTAGCCCTTCTTGAAATATGTCCCTCTATGTCTATTTAGGTACCTGCAATAATTCCTTCCCACCCATAAGAGCAAATCTACTTAATTCTGTATTCAGTTCTTAACTCAATCTGCCCGATGATGGTCTAGTGACCGAAATTGCAATCGCAGTGTTAAAATTTTTTGTGATAATAAACGTAGTAAATTCAAATTTAGTTTTGTTCACCATATTATATATATATATATATATATATATATATATATATATATATATATATATATATATATATATATATATATATATATATAATATGAAAAATCTAATTTTTTCCTCGGTATTTATATTTTCAAAGTTCAAATGTATTATGATTAAACAAAATAAACCGATTGCATTTTTTTTTCTGCAACATCTGAACCGATTGCTACTCAGCCCATTATTATTCGTGAGTTTTAATAATTCTTAGTTTCTCTAAAAACGATATATTACAAAATGAAATTAGATATATATATATAGATATATATATATATATATATATATATATATATATATATATATATATATATATATAGGGTGATCCTTCAAAAATTGTACATTCAGGCGTACCAAAAATTAAAAACTGTTTAAAATCAAATAAATTGATAAAGTGTATGCTATATGATCTACTAAATCATTCCAGTTTAATCCTGCCAATAAATTTTTATGACATCTAAAATACTACGATAATTAATTAACTTTTCAATTACATAAATGTCACATCCGTGGACAAAATGTCACTTCAGTGGACGTACCTGATCGCACGTAGACTGTATCCAATACTAATATTGACGAAATTAGTGAATTCAGAAAAAATACACTATACAAACAAATTAAACGAAAAACATAAAGTGCGCCCTGATTAGTAATAAATTCAAATTACTTTTCTGCTCAATGAAACTGATGTATCTATCTCTGTTCCTAAATATCATGTCACATCCGTGGACATTACGGAAATAGGTGAAAAATTAAATATACCCTGATTTATTTCACGCATGTTGGTACAACTGCTGTAGTAACGTTGACTTTTCAGTTTGTGATATTCGTTGCGTCGTGTGTTTCAACTGAAATTTATTATTAAGAGATTTGTCTAATCTCAGTGTAGTGGTCAAGATCGCAGAGTCACTTCTGTGGATAACAATTTAGAGGTAATTAATAAATAATTCATTAGAAACAAGTGAAATAGAATATTCTCATTGTGACTAAAAAACAGTTTGACACTTACCGTGACCTAACCTCAAATATTTAAATGATGAAAGCAGAATAACATCTGTCACTTCCGTGGACGTCACTTCTGTGGACGTCACATCTGTGGAACAATTATATATATATATATATATATATATATATATATATATATATATATATATATATATATATATATATACATATATATATATGTATATATATATATATATATAGATATGTATATATATATATATATATATATATATATATATGAGCCATCGCTAAACGCAAACAATTATTTGGAATTTTTAACCAACCAGCTGCCCATTCTATTGGAAGATGTGCCACTGGAGCTGAGGCGTACTCTGTGGTTTCAACACGATGGATGTCCAACACATTACGATCGCCCAGTAACCGCATATTTAAATCGAACTTATCCCCACCGGTGGATCGGAAGAGGAGGTGAAATTTTGTGGCCCCCTCGTTCACCAGACCTAAATCCACTGGACTTTTATTATTGGGGTTACTTGAAGGACAAAGTCTATTCAAAAACCATAAGCAATGAAGCTGAGTTGAGGGAGGGCATCCGAGTTGCTGCAGCGGAAATAACAGAGACTAGTTTGAGGGCATTGAAAAGGTCTTTTTTCGGTCGATGCAGGGCCTGTATACGCGAAAGAGGTCGTCATTTTGAAAATTTACTATAATGATTGTAAATAGTGAAAATATCAATAATTTTTAATAAGTAATTAAATTAAAAACGTCAAATTAAGCTTTATCAGAAACGTCCCCTTTTTGAGAAAAATTGCGATAATTTTCAGTTTTCCAATTAAAAATCTATAGCATCATACCATTTTGAAATCTCCATCAAATAGGCAATTTAATAATGTAATGTGCAGTAGTGGCCCAAAACATTTTGTTTTCACAACGATGGGTTAAACTTCATGAAAAAAAAGTATAATCGTAAAACTTCTATTGAAAACATTTCTTATGGCCCCCCTTCTCTATAATGTTTCGAGCATTTTCTTACTGTTGAAGTTAGAATAATCATTCAGCTATATTTTACTGAAGGAATGACTTAGAAAAGTGTATAATTGTACCAACAGCATAAAAAAACTACTGGGAGGGACATAAACTCTATATTTTTATATAAAAAAAAATATCTCGAAAACGGAAGGACTTTCATAAGAGAATTTTTTTCATAGAAGGTAGGGTAACATTCGACCTACATGCTCCTTCAGTTTGACGTGGTCTTTACGGGACACCCTATATATATATATATATATATATATATATATACTTCTTCAATGTCATCCACTCAAGTTATCTGCATTAGACCAACTCCAAAGACTGTATTTTGAATAATGTTTTTTTAAAGAAATCAAACATTCAATGTTAGCAGACCTGGCTACTAATACTAGTAACTGATATGATAACACTTACTTAACAACTGAAGACGGTCTCAACCGCAAAAATATAAACGAAAGATTGAATTCTCAATTTTTATAAAGTGCGTAGATGTCAAAGTATATTTGCTCTTTCAGAAATCAGGTAAAAGTAAGGAATTATGTGACAATCGTTAAGCTACCAATAAAATAGTCCCGCCAACATGGATTGCCTGTTATTGATAATAAAAGATAGCAAATCACCAATACAGCATAGGCAACACAATTTAAGTATGAGTATATTTGTGTTTTGCATTATTTAAGGTTACTCGCACTCTGTGCTAAAAGTTTGCCTCGCTAGTTGATTTCATTGTTTATCCATTCAGATTGAGTTAGGAATTAAATTGGCAGTATGCTGAACATATCTCATGATTTCACTTATATAATTTTTTACTATAAAATAAAATTAATTTTTTTTTTTTATATATATATATATATATATATATATATATATATATATATATATATATATATATATATATATATATATATATATATATTATATATATATATATTGTTTTATATGTAAGTACCCTTTTTCTTTTAAAAAATTTGAAATTCTAAATTAAAATTTTCATTAAAAACGGCTACTTCCATATAAACGAACTATACCGATAATTTTTGCTTTACTTGTTTAATATTTCCCAAAACTAATTTGATTTTTTAATGTTAATTTACTCTTTCTGAGATCTCTCGGATGGAATTAATCGCCTCCGTGGCAAAGTTTGACCAAATCTCCCATACCGGAGAGTTCAAACAATAAACCACAAATAAGTGATTTTCTTCCATAACAGAGGATTTTATTATAAAAATTTCATTAAAAACGGCTACTTCCATATAAACGAACTATACCGATAATTTTTGCTTTACTTGTTTAATATTTTCCTAAAACTAATTTTCTTTTTTAATATTAATTTACTCTTTCTAAGATCTCTCGGATGGAATTAATCGCCTCCGTGGCAAGGTTTGACCAAATCTCCCATACCGGAGAGTTCAAACAATAAACCACAAATAAGTGATTTTCTTCCATAACAGAGGATTTTATTTATTAAACTATTTTCATCTCCAAATTTTCAATCCAATACTTAGCTACGCCGTTCTGATGAGGACCAAAGAGTCCGAAACACGTGTCAACGGCTGCTTCCATATAAACGTTCTATACCGATGATTACAAACTGAGTTTGGATATTCGCAATTATGTCGAAGAAGAAACCGACAACGTGTTCTATTTGTAAGTCGAACATTAATAAAACACAGATTAGAATAGGATGTAATGGCATTTGTAAGAGATGGTTTCATAAGGATTGCTCAGGCCTGTCAGATGATGCTTTTTTGGAGATTTCGAAGAGAAACTCAAAGAGTTTCTGCCAAATACGCAAAACAAATATAAAGTCGCCTGGAGATAATTTGATAAGTACAGACTCTGAAGATGAAGTCAGTGTAAGCCAATATTCGGGGCGTGGTAAGGTGTCTCGAAATAGCCATTATGGTTCACTGACTGCTCCAACAAATTCAGACATTATAAAATTGATGGAGGAAAAGTTTAATATCCTCGAGGAGTCAGTAAATTTTAACAGTAATATAATGGATGAAATGAAAGTGAAATTTGATAAACTATTGCTTGAAAATCATAAATTGAAGAAGGAAAATGAAGATATAAAGACCCGAGTAAAAGGACTAGAACTAGAGATCCAAAAGTTGAAGGAGATATCCTCTCAAGATGAGATATGCAAAAGGCAGAGAAACCTTATTATGGTTGGAATGGTCACTGAAGAAGATATTACGCAGGCCAATGTTTTGAAGGTACTTTCGAGGTGCGATCCGGATATTGTGGAGCAGGATTTCGAGATGCAGGTTCTTCCGAGTAAGAATTTAAAAAAGCCTACTTTGATCAAGTTTGGCAAACCTGAGAAGTGTAAGAATGTTGTGGCACACTACAAACTTAAAAATAAAAAACTAAATACGCAAGAGTGCGGAATAAACCAGCTTCAGGATATCATTTACTTGAATGAGGACCTTCTGAAAGATGTGCGGTTTTTGCTTGGAAGAGCACAAGAATTAAGGAGAAAAAATCTTTGCAAGTATGTCTGGTGCAAGGAGGAGAAAGTATTTGTACGTCAAAAAGAAGGCGATCGTGCCATCAGGATCAGAAGTGAAGATCAGGTCAGTGAATTACTGGAAAATTAATCATTTTTATTTATTTTGTAAATAAAGTAGAAGTGAATTCTGTATTAAACTATAATTATATACCATTTGAGTGTTCTGAGACAGAACCTGAGGATTTGGGTACATATTTTGGGGTGGGTTCTTCTGCAATGTTGACGGTTCTACATATGAATATAAGGAGCTTAGCGGAGCACTTTGACGAGTTGAGGTCAATTCGAATTAGGGATAGTTTATACAAGGTAGCTCAAAGAAACCCTAATAATGAAGAATATAAAAATAATTTTATTGAATATCGAAATAGGTTGAACAGTTTATTAAAACAATGTAAAATAGACTATTTTAAAAATAAATTGGCCCAGAATAATAGTTCTAAAAATATGTGGAATATAGTAGATGAGATAACTAACGTTAAGAAGACAAATATTATTAAAGAAGTGAAAAACAAAAATGAGGTACTCATAAGTACAGCTGCAGATATGGCTGAGGTTTTCAATGAATATTTCATAAATGTTGGCCCATCATTGCTTGAACGCTTTGCCAGGGATAAACCTAGCATTGATCTTCATTACAAATCAGCTTTACAAAATTATAATAGTATATTCTTTGCTCCAGTGGATATCTCTGAAATAAAAGATATAATTAAGATATTGAAAAATAATAAAGCACCGGGGTATGACGGATTGACGGCGGAGAGCCTGAAACAAATTTCGGAGACAATAGCTGATAAAATAAGCTTTTTAATAAACAATATCTTGGAATCGTCGAAGTGTCCAGATGCTTTCAAGCTTGCTGTTGTCAAGCCGTTATACAAAACCGGAGATAAAACTTCAGTCACGAACTATAGGCCGATATCTCTCATATCGAGCCTCCCAAAAAATATTTGAAAAGGTAGTAAAAGTAAGACTTAGTGGATTCTTTCGACTGAATGATACTATTTCTGAAAACCAATTCGGTTTCCGTGAAAATGTATCAACACAAGATGCCTTGAGTTCTCTCACATCAAATATATGCCTTGCAGTAGATAGGGGTAAAAAAGTTATTGTGATTTTCTTAGACCTTGCAAAGGCGTTTGACACGGTTAATTATAGGGAATTGTTCGATATATTGGAGAAGGTGGGAATCAGAGGTAGTGCTCTGGAACTCTTACAAGACTATTTGAGAGATAGAAGACAGTTGGTGCAGGTACAGAATTCCATTAGTTCTAAAGGCAATGTCGTGTGTGGGGTGCCCCAGGGCACTGTTCTGGGACCGATTTTGTTTACGATTTATGTAAACAGCCTGCTGAATCTGACTCTACATGGAATAATTATAAGCGTTGCTGATGATATGGCAGGGGATATCAGTGGAGACAGTTGGGAGGATTTGAAGGAGCAGGCTGAAATGGATATGAAAATTATTGATTACTGGATGTACCAGAAGCGATTAACTTTGAATTATGATAAATCAAAATTTCTCGCATTTACCTGCTACTCTCGCAATTTGCCTCCTTTTGTCTCATTGGATGTGGATTCAGATAGAAAAATTCGAATAACAGATACGATAAAATATCTCGGAGTAACGATCGATTCACATTTGAAGTGGAATCACCACCTGAGAAACGTTGCAGCTACCCTACGTAGCATGTTATATCGTTTCAAGCAGCCTGAGGGATGTGTTTCTGACCCCAGTTACCTTTTGAGAATATACTATGGGTTAAATAAATTCGAGACTCACCTACGGAATCCTGGCTTGGGGATCGGCTTGTGACGAATACATATACAAAATAGAGGTACTGCAAAAGAAATTCCTGAAAATTATTTATAGGAAACCAAATACCTACCCTTCAGAAGTTCTTTATGCTGAAACTGGAGTAATTGAACCTAAGAAAGACTTTTGCACTGGTACTATTAACAAGAGTTCACAGAATCAAAACATTGTTTGTCAATTATATAGATCACGGTTATGGTACACGTCAGAGAGGCATTCAATATGAAACCCATTTTTCATTGAAAAATCATTCGGCCAAAAAAGCCACAGAATACCTTGGGCCTCGGATTTATAACATTTTACCATTAGAAATCAGGAGTATTCAGTAGAATATTGTATGTTTTTTACTAGAGCTACCCAAGAAATTTTTGATTGGAATTTGATAGGCTGGGAGGTTACATGACGTAACTTCTCGATATGCAAGGTTTGAAGTTTCGTTTTTCTCTTGTGTATATCGGAGATTTGAAGGTACCAATAATTGTCATTATTGACTTGTTTAAGGTTTTTATAATGAGCTATTACCACAGACACTACCGCTGGCTTTGTGGTTTCAATGCGTTTATTTTTCATATATAGAAGCTGTCAATTATTGTGATTTTATTTTTATTATTGTGATGCTTGGAAATTTGATTAGTATTGTTATTTTTTTTGTGAAATGCTATTTTTAGGTGCATCTTATATAGTTTTGTTAAGTCCCATAAAATAATTTGAATTTACTGTTAAATACTTGTTGTAAAACTTTCTGTTGGTAGTATTGACAATAAACTTATTATTATTATTATTATATATATATATATATATATATATATATATATATATATAATATATATTATATATTATTATATAAATATATATATTATTATGAATTCCTTATTTAGCCCACGTTGTGTGTGACAATAAGAATTGCTATTATTTATTCAATATTAATTTGTATTTAGACTCTAATAAAATTTTCTCAGGGAAGGTTCTCCTTTTTAATCTTTTAATTTACTTTATCTTTTGACTTTATTTTGAAACTTCAATAAATCAAAATTTTTTTAATATGTGTTAATAAACAATTTTATTAACACATACTCTTTAATATTCAACATTAATTCTAAAAGGACAACTATAACTAGTAACTAACTTTATGGTAGCTTTTTACGTTTAATATTTCCCCCAAAATGTTTAATATTTGCAAATATTTATAAATGTCAAAATTGGCCAATTATCTATTTACTCACTTTTTCAAATTGTCACTTTCACACTATGATAATCAGCTGTTCTATGTTGTTGTTGAACCAATAATTTTCTTCTTTATCGGCTCGGCTTTAGGAAGGTTAAGTTAATCCAAAGATGGCTTCTTCTTCTATTGTTGTTTATATTACATCAATATTATTTATATATATATATATATACTGATTTTATATATATATATATATATATATATATATATATATATATATATATATATATATATATATATATATATATATTATATATATCAGGAGGTACGTGTTCGAGCGACGAATTTCTGCATTTTCAGTCTAAGCGGTGAATTGTTGTTTCCCAATATCGTTGGTGGTAGGTGGGATGGCGCTCTGGATTGTTATCCGACCAGTGTTACTGACCACTATTTGTATTGGGGAACAATTAGAGATTTGTTAATTCACTCCGAGTCAAATAAGCTGCACTGATGAGATCTAATAAGATCGAAACAGCTTTATGCAGATTTTGAGTCGGGGTGACTTGACAATTTCTATAATTCACCGTTCGATTGTGAATGCAGATTTTGCGTTGCTGAATACGTATAACCAGCTTCCTTGGAAAGTTGTTTGATAATTTTTTAAATTATTAAAGAATGTTCACTTTATGTAATGTATGAAATTGACCATGGTCGACTAGTAAGTTTTTCATGATTTGATTGATATATATATATATATATATATATATATATATATATATATATATATATATATATATATATATAAATATATATATTGCTATGGTTTTATTTATTTGCAATATTAGAATTGAAATAAATGGTACAATATTAAATGATATTGATCAAGGAAAGGAAAACTTCAATGAATTTAAAATATATAGTAGTAAATGATAGATGATTATAAGATATATGTATATCTAATCAATGATAAAACTTGAACATATGAGAAGGAAAAAATATGCAAATGGTTAATTAAAATAATGGTATTATTTAAATTTCAATTAATGTGAATTTAGATAAGTAAAAATGAATCACAATGATGATAAATGTAAATGTATGACTTATAAATGATCAAGAATAATTTTAAAATCAATAATATATGAAAAACTCTTGTAGAATGTCAGAAACTTAAAATGTCATTAATCGTTGGAAGTAAATATCAAGCAAATCAATAGAAATTCATGAAATATTAGAAATATAGGAGAATACAAGTAATAAAATCTTTGTAAAGAATAAATGGAAGAAATTAATCCAAGATAACATGCTTAATTTATGTAGAATACATATGATTATGGAAATTTTATGTATCGTAGTAGAATCAACAAAATTTGTATATCAAATAATAAGTAAATTTCAAGTCATTGAAGGTAGTTAATCATATGTGAAGTTATAAAGGAAAGTGAATTCCATTTCCGGAGTTAGTTGATTTTTAGCAGCCAAGCAATAAGCATTGTCTTCGTGCACATCGAGTATTCTTTTGTTATTGTATCTCCATATTATCTTCGTGAAATATAAAGTGAACTGAAATTATAATTATAAAGTAATAGATAAAAGTACAAGTAAAATATTTAAAGTACCTGAAGTGAGTTCCAATTATTGATGTAATATAAACAACAATAGAAGAAGAAGCCATCTTTGGATTAACTTAACCTTCCTAAAGCCGAGCCGATAAAGAAGAAAATTATTGTATCAACAACAACATAGAACAGCTGATTATCATAGTGTGAAAGTGACAATTTGAAAAAGTGAGTAAATAGATAATTGGCCAATTTTGACATTTATAAATATTTGCAAATATTAAACATTTTGGGGGAAATATTAAACGTAAAAAGGTACCATAAAGTTAGTTACTAGTTATAGTTGTCCTTTTAGAATTAATGTTGAATATTAAAAAGTATGTGTTAATAAAATTGTTAAATTAAAAAAATTTTGATTTATTGAAGTTTCAAAATAAAGTCAAAAGATAAAGTAAATTAAAAGATTAAAAAGGAGAACCTTCCCTGAGAAAATTTTATTAGAGCCTAAATACAAATTAATATTAAATAAATAATAGCAAATATAGGAAAATTCATCATAATTGACTACACAATTAAAAGTTAAAATTGGGGTTTCTTATTAATTGTCACACACAACGTGGGCTAAATAAGGAATTCATAATAATATATATATATATATATATATATATATATATATATATATATATATATATATATATATATATATATATATAATTGAAAAAGTTAGACGACTGTCTAAGTTAAGGAGAGAAAATGCTTAATCAGGTATGCAGTCTTAGGGCTGACTAAAAAGAAAACTCTTGTTTCTGTTCAAGCTTTCGAGTTTTTGTCGGCTCTTCATCAGGAACTCTACAAAAATCATCACAAAGATATAAACAACATTATAAAATGCCTCTAAACAGATATTACTCACGAAAGTGAGGTTGAATTCAACAGGTGGAAACAGTACAAACTTTTCGCCGAACATCAAAACGATATGGATACAACCAAACGTGTCACACTAATTTTCTCACAATTTCATATAACTCTGATAACAATTTTTTCGTTAACGATTCTTTTCAGTTTAGTTCTTTTATTAATGAACTCCAACTCCCTCAAGATTATAAAATTATCAGTTTAGATGTTGTTTCCCTTTTTAATAATATCTCTGTTATGTTAGCGAAAACTAGTATTAAGCATTGGAATGAGATTTCGTTACATTGCAACATTCCACAGGATTGTTTTCTTAAATTAATAGATTTTTTGTATGATACCACAGTTTTCAGTTTTAACAATAATTTTTATGAACAAATTTTGGGCATGCCTATGGGTAGTCCAGTTTCTCCAATTATTGCACAATATGTCATGGATCATTCCATTGAGAGTTGTTTGGACCAGTTACCATTTAACACGTTAGCTACCGGAGGCCACTATAGTGGCCCCTCACCGTGAACCGCGGCCACCATACTGGCCGTAAATACAAACTTAAATTTATGCAATGTAAATTTAGCCGGCTCACGAATGGTGACATGTATGCTGTTTTCGGTCTATCACGAAGGTAGCGACGCGCGCACAGCCAGTTTAGTGGCCTCTGGTTTACTTTATGTTACTTTGTTTACAGTCGCACAAGTGTATTTTTTATGGCAGTTTGCCTAGTTTTAAATGCAAATTAACTAGTTTTATTGAATTTATAGTGTGTTAGGGTTGTTTTTACCTGTCAGTGTTCCTACAGAAAATAGATTCCGCCAAGATGGCGAGTTATACATTCATTTAATTAACTGTTGAATATTTTTGAGTGATGCTTTTTCAGCGGGTCGAAAAAAAAGGAACACACACTTACAACGTCCTTTAACTCAAGCTGAGTTAGAGGAGTTAGCAATGGCGTCAGATGATTCCGATAGTAATGATTCATTCGAGACCAGACCACCGAGGAAGCAGCATCGCCCTGGGAAAGCGGTGAATTCGACGGCAAGCGACTGAAACTGAAGACGACGAGGAGTGAAGAAGGACCTAGATGGGCTGAGAGATTGTCCATCAGACACGTTCTTCATCGGTTCGCTAGTAAGGAGCAGCGCCCAACAGAGGACGGCACGATGGGATGGTAGCGGATCGTCAGGTTCGAAGACGAATGATGCTCGTTGCAGACGACGAGAGTGAAAATGGATATTGGATCTCGATGTCGGAGTAATGGCCATTGCAGACGACGAGTGTGAAAATGGATGTTGGATCTCGAGGTCGGAGTGATGAGCATTGTTCAAGTTCGAACCAACCTGGGATAAGGCGAACATACTTCCAGTCGACAGAGAATGCCATGGGCAGTCGTCAGGTATGTTTACTTGATTTCAAAATTAATGCGACGCGACGCAGAGAGATATACACTTGGGTCTTGAAATCTAGACACAAGGAAGGGAACAGGTTCTAGTGCTGACCGCAGCACGAGAGTCCTAATCTAAGTGTGAGACTGGAGGGTTAGTAGGCTAGTGCCCGGAAACCGAAAGAACAGAGGTGTTTTTAGTGGGTAGGCAATGTTGATATATATTTATATATATCAACTATTGAATCCCACACAGGCCGGGTTCGCAACCGGTATCGCTTTTGAAGTTTTCACCTCGATTTAAATAAAAAAAAAAAAAAAGTGAAGTGAAGATTGAAGATGAGTATTCGAGCGGTGATTTCATTACTGATAAAAATTATGACCCAGGAAAAAATGATTTTGTTGATTCTTCATCAAGTAACAGTGCTAGTGCACTGCAATATTTTCAATGATTTTTTGATGGTGGTATAATTGAGATAATTCTTCAAGAAACAAATAGACGAGCTAGAGAAGTATTAAATTTGATAATCAGTCGGTATCTACAAGGAACGAAAAAAAAAAGAAATGGCATGAGGAATGCCTGTTTCATCAGTAGAGAAAAGCTTCAATCGAAAATGACTCGTGCAGTTTCGTGAAGAAGTTTTGTTCGACATTTTGAAACCAGAACCGTTAACACCACTAGTCGCAGATTTTCATTCGCAATTCTTTCCGGCTGAGAATACCGCAGAAAAGAAAACCATGAAGAGATGCAGGTGGTGCTCTGAACAAAAAATACGAAAACGCTCTAGTACCATTGTCCGCAATGTGAAGGTCAGCCTGGAATATTTGTGGTGCCATCTTTTGGAGAGTGGCATATCAATTTGAATGTTCAACTTAAAAAAAGTTGTTAACTTTAGTATTTTTGCATATTACTATTTTTGATGTAACACGATTATTATTTGAAATATGAGATATTTTATTTGAATTCATTTGAGGCCACTTTAATGGTCGTTGGTCTAGTAGAATGTATGTGACTACCCTCAGACCATCGGCCACTTAAATGGCCCTAAAAAAAATGTCGGAATCTCATCTAGGATGCCAAGCTTATTCGTTAGCTAAAAGAACCATTTAAACATTCTAAACGGATCAAAAGTCATGGTACTTGGTTTATTACAAGCGACCAGCTATAGCACGTCCGTAGCGAACGTATTAATATTCCTTTTTTAAAAAAATATGTAGATGATATTATTTTGAGTGTTCCTCAAGATAGATTGCAAAAGGTTTTGTTGGTTTTCAACTCGTACCATGATGCATTGAAGTTTACTATTGAGGAGGAAGATGAAGGATGCAGTGTCCCCTTCTTAGATACTAAAGTTATCAGAAGGAGTGACAATACTATCATTACAAGTTGGTATACTAAACCTGGTGCTTCTGGTAGATTTCTACATTATGATTCTTACCACCAACATAAACAAAAAATCAACCTCGTGATTGGCATGAAAAACATCTTTTAGTTAATAGCGGTTATCCAAGTAAGTTGGTCTATGGACTGATTTTCAGGAGAGCTACCATTGACGTTTTACCTTCGGATAATGTTCCACCTAATCTAGTTTCACAAAATTCTAAATTCTATTTTACTTTCCTTATGTTCATTCGATAGTTCACAATTTCAGAAAAGTTTTTTCAAAATTTCCCTCTGTCAATATTGCTTATAAAAATCAACTCACTATTGATAGTACTTTTTCAAAGTTAAAAGATAAGGACCCAATTTTGGAATAATCTAATGTGGTTTATTGCACACCTTGTTCACAGTGCAACTTGAAATATATTGGTCAGACGAAACGGAAGCTTAAAGACAGAATTTACTCACATAGGGGAGATATTAGAAATTCAAAAATTACATGCACCTTAGCACAACACGTTTTAGATGAAGATCACATTTCTGATTATAATGGTGTTACTATTTTGGAACATGAATCAAATTTGAAAAAGAGATGTTTCCTGGAAATGTCTTTTATTGTTAAGGAACCTAATGCTATGAATTCCAGAGCTGATATCGCTAATCTTAGTGTATTTTATGCATATTTGTTAAACTTCCCTTCTCGAACTGAAAACTCTGTTCTCCAATCTATTTTATAGTGATTTTTCATGTGTTGGCACACCTTGCTGATCATCGAGTTATTTAAAGTTGGCACTATAATCTGTCAATTGTTTTACGTTTTTCCATAGACGACTAACGGCGTCCCACGCTTCTTTGTCACTTGTCATGTGGGAGTTCTTTCTCGCATTTTCCTTTTAATGAAAAAAGTTTTTTAACAGTTCTCTTTCACATTTTCTTTTATATTTTATTTTTTTACACCATCTCATGTTCTTATTTTATTTTGTGACAAGTTTGGTTGTAACCATATCGTTTTGATGTTCGGCGAAAAGTTTGTACTGTTTCCACCTGTTGAATTCAACCTCACTTTCGTAAGTAATATCTATCTAGAGGCATTTTATAATGTTGTTTATATGTTTGTGATGATTAATGTAGAGTTCCTGATGAAGAGCCTATAGAGACTTGAAAGCTTGAACAGAAACAAGAGTTTTCTTTTTAGTCAGCCCTAAGACTGCATATATATATATATATATATATATATATATATATATATATATATATATATATATATATATATATATATATATATATATATATATATATATATAATATATATATATATATATATATATATATATATATATATAATATATATATATATATATATATATATATATATATATATATATATATATATTTATATATATATATATATATATATATATATATATATATATATATATATATATATATATATATATATATTATTTTATTGTTAGAAAATTATTAAAGTCTTGGCGCCAAATTTAAATCAAAGTTTCAAGATCTGGCCATCAAATTCTATCGAGTCGCCATCTCTGGTGTGAATGTCCAAAGCTTTGGTATCTCATTCGTTCTCGAGACCTCCTCTGGAGGTAAACAACGCGCCCTCTCGAACCGTCGAGTCCCATTATCTCGAACAATCGATTCTTCTCGAAGCATGCGAACTAGAACGTTCGGGAAATTCAAGGTTCAGGTATAAATACTGACGCCGAGTGTCACCGCAGTTCAGTTGAAAATTGAAATTGAAGTAGTTTTTACTATGTTATAATTTAACATCATTAACAAAAAAACAAAAGCAAAACGTGACTATACTACGTTAATACTCAGTATAATATAGGAATTTCGGTCACTACACCATCATCGCCAGATTGAGTTTAGAAGTCTTAAAGAAGTTTAAGCCCGATTGCCAAGCATTGTAATATGGTTGTGCAAAATATTCAAATTTGTCAAATGTGTAGAACTGAAAATACAGTTATGAAGAAGAAGAATATAAGATAAGATAAGATGAGATAAGATACGATAAATTTATATCAGACAGAATATATCAACTGCCATTTGTCATTCTCCTGTTGTCGCCCGGGGTGGTCATCTGCTCCTCCATTTTGAGTAATGTCGCCGCCTTGTAAAACCTGCAAGAATATTGATCACATCCAACAATTTCACAGTAAGGTACAGAAGGTGAAGGAAGTTGAGCAATACATACTAGTTAATATTATAGACAAAAAAAAAGCAAAACTTTTTATGGGGATGTTCAAAGAGCTGTTGCCGCAACGTATGTGGGTTTGACTACAGCCCAACTACAGAAAAAAGCAGGACAATACTATCAACTTTTCGTACAGCACAAAACAGTATTACCTAGGTTGATGAGCATCTATTTTCCAAGTAAGTCTAGGGCTTTATTAATATTAATAGTACTATTGTTTAACCTTTCAGTAGTCGCGCGTATCTGACAGATACATGCCGACAACTCTTTATCGCGTTGTTTGTGAGTCTGCCGAGTAGAGGGGTTGCGCCGCCGTCTACCATCCCGTCTCACAAGCTGGAAAATGTTAGTACTGGTAAGAAGTCGTTGCAGTGAACTGCTCAGTGGTATTTGTATCTGAGAGATACGCCGCGATCATCAATGTAAGTTTCAATAATTTGATTATATACTTATTTTATTAACGTGAAATTAATACTTTTTGTTTCACCAAAAATCCCTCTGTATATTTTTCTCGTGAATTTTGAAAAAATGCATAAAAAGTCACTTGTTTGATCGAAAATATTATTGTAACTAATCATTGTTTTTTATTCTTACAGTAAATTATGGCATCCAAAAGAGTGTATAATTTTGGTAATGAGGCAGATGTATTAGAGCTGCAAAGGCTCCTACTTGAAGACGATGATGATCCAGTTGGAGAGGTTTTAGACGAAGCAAATGATACTCTTCTGAACACATAGAAGAAAGAGAGGGGAGTTCGGATAGTGAACAAAACGATTCGGACGGAAGTATAGCGTCAGATAACGAAAATGAAAATTGTTATATAGCTGTCAGAAAGAAAAATGGAAAAATTATCGACAATTACGTTTGGAAAAAAACACCCTACAACAGAACCAGAAGGTTAGAGAAGCAAACTATTCTTGTGCGCCTAGCAGGAGTCATTGGTAATGCTCGTCAAGCAAGGGGACCCCTCGAAATATGGCAATGTCTATTCGATGACACCATTCTGAACTTGATAGTGACCTATACCAATCAGCATATAATGAGTATACAATCAAATTTCAGCAGAGATAGAGACGCCCGTACTACTGATCTCACTGAAATCAAAGCATTCATAGGGCTGCTTTACTTAGCTGGACTGAATAAAGGCGGTCGATTGAATTTAGAGGAGCTGTGGGATACAAAAGGAAATGGTGTCGAAATTTTTAGATTGACCATGAGCTTGATGCGCTTCAGGTTTCTATTTCGTTCAATCAGGTTCGATAATCGAGAGACAAGAGATGAGAGAAAAAAGAATGATCGTTTAGCTCCTATAAGGGAAATATTCGAAATGTTTGTAACCAACTGTACAAAGTGTTATTCACTAGGAGCCAATGTGACAATCGATGAAAAGCTTGAAGCTTTTCGAGGCAGATGCAACTTCATTCAATATATACCATCGAAACCGGCCAAATATGGTATTAAGTACTAGTTAATATTATAGACAAAAAAAAAAAGGAAATGGGGATGTTCAAAGAGCTGTTGCGGCAACGTATGTGGATTTGAGTACGATCCTACTACAGAAAAAAGCAGGACAATACTAGCAGCTTTTCGTACAGCACAAAACAATATTACCTAGGTTGATGTGCATCTATTTTCCAAGCGACCTGTCGACACCAGTACCAGTAGCGGACCAAGCAGGACCGTCCACTTCAGCTATTCCAATTTTGTCGGAAGCAGGACCTTCCTCATCCGGCCCAAAGGTTAGAAAACCAAGAAGGCCTACGAAGCCTTTTGGGTGGCGTCGGAGGAGGAAGAAAGCTCCGAAAGAAGAAGAAGACTGAAGTGGGTACTGAGATGACACGGCGATATGGACCACGGCGAGGACGTCGACACTATGCAACCGCATAGCGCAGGGCCACATAGACCGGATCAGTACGTGGGCGAGCAAATGGAGAATAACACCTAACCCAAGTAAAACACAAACAATACTTTTCCATCACCCAAATTACACTCAAACACGTAAATTCAACAGAAACGACGTCCGACTAAGGTTATGGGGTGAAAATCTCGAACTGCAGGAGGACATTATTTACTTGGGAGTCACATTCAATCAACACAACAATTGGAAATCCGATCTTCAAAACACACTCAAAAGAGTCCAAAACAGATCTAACATTCTATATGCTCTAAGAGGCAGAATTCGAGGATGTAATCCTCAAACTCTGTTAAACACGTATAAAACGTTCATAAGACCAGTAATAGCATATAGATCGTTACTCTATTCGACTTTACCTCACAGATACGTCCGACAGTTGGAGAGCTGCGAAAGAGCAATCTGCCGTAGTATTTTCCGTCTAGACAGACGTTATCCGTCACACTTAGTACACGAACACGTAAAAATTCCCCCCATTTTCGATCACCTCCAAAATCTCCAAGCTCGATACGCCCAACGTACATTGCACGGTCCCAACATCGAAGCCCAATCGACGCTCATGACGCCGTGGCACCGTCGACGAAGGGTCCTCTGCAGAAAGCCTAAGAAAAGGTTTCCTTTCCCTCCGTCCAGAATCCTCCAAGTGCTTCAGGACCCTCCTGATGAAGTCCTCGACCACCTAGAGGACATACCACTCCTAATCCGCTTACCCGAAAAGTGCGCGTAGTGCCGAAAGTGCGGAAACGTCGATAGTGCGAGTAGTGCCGAAAGTGCGACTAGTGTCGACAGTGCGCGAAAAATCAATCTCCGAAAAACCGAGTGCGGTTCGGTTAGTGCGCGAAACGTCAGCAAATGTCTATTGTCAACCATTTTTTATAAATTTATATATAATAAAGTTAAGAATATCAGTACATTGCGTGGGTAAAGGTTTTTGTGGTTTCCCTTACCATCTAATGTCAGTTGAAATATATTGACCTTGGACCGAATGGCACGTAATTAGCAAAAAAAAAGTCGGCCGCAGCCGCATTCCCCCCAAAGATAGGAAAATTAGGTTTTTTATTAATATTGTAAATGTTAGAGAATTAATTAAGTAAAGCCAGGGTTGAAGAAGGTTGCAAAACCTTATAACTTCCCACAATAAAATATTTAGCTAGATAACAAAAATGTAGCCCATTCCCTCAGAATCTTGAATAAACGTATTTTGATTGATTGATTGTCACCGCAGTTCAGTTCCTTTGTGTAAACGAGTGAATTAATACTATCTCCCGGAAAGTGATAGTCTCAGTAAAATCTCAAGTCTTAGTACTACTCTCTGCGTCAGTCTCTACGTAAATATACCTGTGCATTTACCAAGTATATAACCTGCAAGTATCAATCAGTGCAAAATCATAACTTCATACACATGTAAGTATTTTTTGCTTGCATTTTATTTTATTTTCTTCATGAGTGTAAATTTCGCAGATCTAAATTCATTTTTTAATAATAAATAAAAATAAATAAATCAAAATAAAATAAACGCATTTATGAATAAATGATTTAACTTTATAAACGTGCATTTTTTCTTTTTAACTTATTAATATTTTAACAATTTTCTTTTCAATCATAAAAATTGATTATTGCCAACTAGATTATTATTTTGATTTTTTAATCTGATAATTGTTAATTAATCCATTCATTAATTTCGATCTAATTTATTAATTTACTTCAATTATAAATATTTTCAATTTCAGAATAATGCCGCGGAAAAAATCTAACCCCGACAATGCGTGTAGCAGAAAGGCACGACTCCAGCGTGCTCTGCGAGCTCGAGAATCAGAGGAAGAAACTGCAGCAGGAAATGCAGCTCAACGAATTAGAACAGCAGAAATTCGTAGACAAGAATCTCAAGGACAGCGTGATAAACGCCTGCGACAAAATGTATTAAGAACAAGAACTGCGCGACAACAGAATATAGCCAGATTTAGAGAACTCGAAAGAACGAGGCAACAAACCAGTCGCGCATTAACACGTGCATTATTCTTTCGCCTTGCGTTCGAGTATGAACCAGACATTAATTACCCTGCACATTCGAAGATTACAATTGGTGCGATGGATAAAATATGCCAATATTGCCACGCGTTGAAATTCCGAAATGATACAACCGGTATGTGTTGTGCATCAGAAAAAATTGTACTGCCACCTCTTACTACTCCACCGGAACCTTTGAAATCACTTCTTGCTGGCGAATCAGACGATTCAAAATTATTTTTACGTAAGAGACGTAAATTTAATTCTTGCTTTCAAATGACATCTTTTGGTGCAACTGAAATTTGAATCTGATGGACGTAATTTTGAAACGACATTCAAAATCCAAGGCCGAGTGTATCATAAGATTGGGTCACTAATGTCGATGCCTGATGAGGATTCAAAGTTTCTTCAAATTTATTTTATGGGCAGTTGTGAGGAACGTCTGATAACTAGGTGCCTGCATAATTTTATAGAAAAAGCAGAAGAAAGAGCAATTGTGGAATCATTGGTAAGTGGCAAATGTCAAATTGTCATCAAAGCCGACAATGTACCATATGGGGAACATGCTGGCAGGTTCAACGCGCCAACTGTAGATGAAGTTGCTATTATTATGGTCAGTGATCCATCTAACAAAAGAGACATTAGAATCACACGTCGAGTTGTTGTGGACACGAATCCCGATAGGATGGGGGAACTGTACACGATTATGGAACGAGATGCAAAAAGAGAGGAGACCATGAGGGCGGCCGTGGATCCGAAGGAGATGAGCGATGAAGAAATTCCCGATTTCGAGCAGCAGGAGACATCCCTCGATCCAGGGGAAGTTATGGCCTCCCTTAACGCCATACAAGGGAAATTGGATCGGCTAGTTGAAATGGCCACTCGACAAGATGCTCCTTCCTCACTGTTGGGAATCTCTTATAGGGAAACCAGGTTCCCCTATAACAGTTCACCTAAAGCCTACCGCTACTCATTCCTAGGATGAGGAAGCCGTATATGTCGGCTCCTTCCATACTCGGAATCGCGATACCCAGTTGAAAATTCACCTGGGTTTTGTGATCAGTGATAACCCTGAAGGGCTATTTGTCCTTCTAGAATTCGCTGATATGGAGCCCGCTGAGTTGCGTACCTTAAATCCCAACAAATGTTGGCTAAAAGAGAAGCACCTTCGCGGGGTGGGCTTGTCCTGTTTGATGTCGGATCGGAAGATTCTTCCGACCGAAAATTCAAACCTCCCAACTAGTTCTCTAGGCGATACCGAAGGTACCTGCGCCTAAGAAAAAGGAGGTCGGACAAGAAAAGAAGGCTTCCACTGCTACTAAGGCAGCAAAGCTCTCCACCACGTCTTGTGACGACAAGACTTGTGCCTCAAAGAGTAGAGGTGGCAAGTCTGCCGTCGGGGCTCTTCCTCGAATCGAGGAAGAGGCACTCCGGCAGGCCGTGGAAGGGGTGGGTTTGCCAATAGAGCAGCCGGCATCACTTCGTCGAAGGATACCTCGGCGAAGGCCGCTAAAAAATGATCATTGAGATCATTTAGGTAGCTACTCTAAATGAAACGACAATTTGCCGTTTCATGCTACCCTTCATGTTAATCTTTTGGCCGTGGATCCTCTATACCCAGACCTGGCAGCCACAGCCCCTACATGACACTCTGAGGTGGCGCGGGTGACAGCCACTCCGGGGGCACCAAAGGAATGTCCACAGTTATGATCTGAAGCCTGCACGCCGAAGGAAAGTGAGATAG
This sequence comes from Cynegetis impunctata, assembly GCA_030704885.1. Classification (NCBI taxonomy): domain Eukaryota; kingdom Metazoa; phylum Arthropoda; class Insecta; order Coleoptera; family Coccinellidae; genus Cynegetis; species Cynegetis impunctata. Next base: position 9,439 of record JARQZK010004352.1, on the reverse strand, counting down.
AACTGTTAATGTAATTTCAGATGTGCATCGTTCATATGACGCACTTCAGTATCCTTTGATATTCTGGCAAGGGCAAGATAAATACCACATCAACATCAAACAGCTTGATCCAGCCACTGGCAATGAAACAAATAAAAACGTTAGTTCAATGAACTTGTATGCGCACCGATTGATGATTAGATTTAATCAAGACAATTATATCTTCCGATATCGTCAGCTGTACCCCATCAATACGTTGTCGATATGTACGCTCAGATCGAAAGTGAACGTTTACGATTCATTAGATTCAATCAGGCTAAATTACGATCAGAGGAATACATCCATTTACGAGATGCTATTATCGGAAACGTCGAAGAGAACTTAAGCAACAATGATATTGGAACTGTATTTATTTTGCCCTCAAGCTACATAGGCAGTCCACTGAATATGCAAGAATACATACAAGATGCGATGACTTACGTACGCCATTATGGTCGACCTGATTTGTTTATTACATTTACGTGTAACCCAAATTGGGAAGAAATACAAACTTTGTTTTTATCAGGCCAACAATCAGTACATCGCCATGATATCGTTGCACATGTATTTAGACAAAAATTGAAATCTATGATTGATTTAATCGTTAAATATTCAATTTTTGGTAATACATGTTGCTGGCTGTATTCTATCGAGTGGCAAAAGCGAGGTTTACCTCATGCTCACATTTTGATTTGGCTTAAAAGTAAAATTCGTCCAGAAGAAATAGATCAAATAATTTCTGCTGAAATTCCGGACTCATCAACTGACCCAGAGTTGTTTGAGGTTGTTACCAGTCAGATGATCCATGGACCATGTAGTACTTTTAACATGACCTCGCCATGCATGGAGAATGGAAAATGTAAGAAACGTTTCCCAAAACCATTTACGAATAATACTACAGTCGAACTTCGATAATTCCAAGTTTTGATAACTCGAATCAAATTGCTTGCAGATAGATTCAGGAGTAAGATTAATATACAATTCTCTCTTAGTAACTCGAACTTCGGTAACTCGAATGTCTTGATAACTCGAACAGAATATTTCGCGCCATCTTCGATAAGTCGAATTCTTTGGGGATTCCCCAGAGTGCGCGCTTTCTGTCGTTCGATCTTTAGCATTGAGATCATATTATATCTATTGCAGTTTGGTTTCTGTGTTACTAGTGTGAATGTATGTGTGACTGTGCAAAAAACTGTATGTATTTGTTTTAACCCTTGCCATAATTTTATTGCTCTTAATATGTCCTCGAAACGTACAACAATTATCACCCAGTGATTTGATGACTTTTAAATCAATCGATACAGTTTTTGACGAAAACGAAGCCGTAAACTTTCCCATTGAATTTTTAAATTCTCTCGATTTACCAGGAATGCCACCACACATTCTACAATTGAAAATTGGTTCACCAATTATTTTTCTCCGCAATTTAAACCCACCTAAATTATGCAACGGTACACGTTTAGTCATCAAGAGGATCACCGGAAATATTCTTGAAGCAAGAATTGTGACTGGAAAGTTTAAAGGAGAAATCGTGCTGTTGCCGCGAATTCCATTAATAGCGTCAGAATCTCCAATACCATTCAAAGGGCTTCAATTTCCGATTCGTTTAGCTTTTGCGATGACCATAAATAAATCGCAAGGTCAAACAATATTGACTTGCGGTTTAGACTTAGAACGTACGTGTTTCTCTCATGGACAACTAATATTGCCTTGCGGTTTAGACTTAGAAAGTACGTGTTTCTCTTAGGACAAATGTATGTGGCCTGTTCACGTGTGGGAAAACCATCAAATAAGTTTTTATTAGCAGAAGACAGGTTAACCAAGAATATTGTGCACAAATTAGTGTTGAGATAATTGTCAATTTTATTAAATTTTAAAAAAATTTCAAATGAAAACAATTGGTCAAAATCAATGTTATCTACCTCATTTATAAATTTGAGTTCTTAAATATTATCAATTAATTTTTTGTATATATTTAGTAAAGAAGTCATTGCTTATAAAGAATAGTTAAAGATAAGATAATTAAAATCTACATTTAATAAATTATAGTTTGAAAAAACAAAAAAAACACGCTTTTGAAACTAATTGAACTAAAAATTTAAAAATAAAACTCGAGTACTCAATTGAAAAATTCATATTGTTGTACAAAAAGCGTGGGGGGCTTGATTTTCATTGCTGTAAATATTTTAACGATAGTTTAGAACAGACTACATTGAAGATCTTCAATTCGTTTGACGTCAATTTACAATTTACCATCGAATCTGAAACAGAGAGAAGCGTACCTTTCTTAGACACAAGAGTGATTAGACTCGATGATGGCAATATAATCCTGGATTGGTATCAGAAACTCACTGCCTCTGGAAGATTCCTCAATTACCATTCAAATCACCCAAAAAATCAAAAATTTAATACGGTAATAGCAATGAAGAATAGAATATCACACATAAGTGATGAAAGGTTTCTTAAAAACAATTTGAAAAAACTCTTCTATATTTTCATTAACAATGGATATCCTAGTCATATCCTAAAGAATCTAATTTTTATGATGGTCCCACTGAAATTTGGAATTTTGGAATTGATGATGGACAAATTTTAAAGTACAAAAAGATTCCCCACATAGACAACCTAACACATCGAATTACCGCTCATTTCAAAGACATACCTGGAATCAGAATGGCTAAATATAACACCACAACCATTGAACAAATATTCTCAAAATTGAAAGACCCGACACCAAAGTTAATGAAAAACAATGTTATATACAAATTAGCAGGCTTGTGATGTGAAGGCACATATATAGGCCAAACTAACCAATGGCTCAAACAAAGAATCACACAACATAAAAGTGACTGCCGCCTAATGAAGAACTCCTGTGCAGTTGTTCAACATCTAAAAAATACGGGGCACACGTTTGATTTTTCCAATGTCAAAATTCTTGAACAGCATTGCAATTATAGGACCAGGCTTTTCATCGAAATGTGTCACATTAAAAAAGACAATAATTGTGTCAACTACAAATCTGACACTGGTCAATTAAGTAATATTTATTGCAACATCTTGAATATTGGGAACAACAAACCAGACTGTCGCCGAGTAATGTTGCCCGCATCGTTCAATTGTATCCCACTTGCAGACTGATGATATATTGTGTGTGCATTTTAATGTTTTGTTACTTTTAGATCTGTAAGTTTTAAAAAGATTTTATTGTTTTATAATCTGAATATTGAGCTTGTAAGGAAATAAAGTATTACACAGACCGCAATCCCGATATTTTTATATTCAACTTTATATATATATATATATATATATATATATATATATATATATATATATATATATATATATATATATATATATATATATATATTGACTATATAATATATAATAATGAATAATAATAATAATAATGTTATATATTTATTTTCATTTTGGCTGTTAATTATTTACTTCAATTTTCAGCCATTGATACACCTGACCAATCTGATCACATTATCCGGGGACACAGAAATCAGGCCGATGTCAGTTATTCTTCTATTTCTCGCGATCACCAATGCACAGCTAATGCAGTTGTTGCATTGGTATACTCACGGATAGTTTTACCTAACCTTTGGAATAGCGATACCATCGATAAGATTTTGGATTTCGTTGATTGTCTTTATAGAAAACCAATTGTAACTACAGCAGCCGTCAATTTAGTAAATGATATGGACCTATTAGTTGTAGAAATTTATTCCAAATATTTCATAGACGGTGGTTTTGCCACATTAACCTATTAGCGACCAGCGTCCTCTTTTGAGGACACTTGTAAAAATTTTTACAGGAAACTACTGATGTCCCTCATAGTTCTAGTTTTAGACACCAGGAGATAGGAACGTGTTGTTTTTTTCGTCGGGTGCACTATGTTATTATGCTTCATAGTGTTGAAGTTCTGCGTGTCTAAACTTGTGTACTTGGTGACATCATTGCTCCCGGATAAATGAATATTTATATTATCGTTTATTGATAAGGTAAGTGAAAACTGTTATCATTTCCATAAAGCCCATAAATATAAATTATAATTTCAATACATTACAAAAAAAATAATAAATTTGCTTAGAATAAATAAATTATATTTGGCTGTCCTCAATCAAGGACACTGGGCATTGGCAAAATTTTGTATGACTATACAGTTATATTTTATTTTATTGCAGTTTGCAAACTATGAGCCGAAAAGCTTTTCTAACTCTTGAAGAAGCCCTCGAGTATGCATTTTCTGAAGAAATAGAGCCAGCTATTTTGGCTCTACCTCCTGAAGTGGATGAACTCACGGACGAGAAAAATCTAAATGAAGATGAATTGGGTGTTCCTGAAGTTTTAGACATTGCTGGGACTACCGAATTAGATGTGCCTTCGGATGAAGATGACAATGTACCTTTGGCTAGATTCTTACCATCTACATCGAGACAGGACGAACCATCTTCAAAACACAGAATTGTTGAGAAACCCAATTGGCAGAAAATTCCAACAGCTTATAAAACTTTGCCCGCGGGAAATAGTGCTGATCAAAAATTTGAAAATGTACGTCAAGATGTGGAAACCAGTTCCATGTTGGAAACATTTTAAAAACTATTTACTGAAGAAATTTTTGAACTTATTGTAACTGAAACCAAGCGTTATGCAATTGATACAGAAAATAAACAAAATTTTGGAATCTCTGTGAGAGATATAAAGATATTTTTGGGTTTTTTGATATTTTCCGGTTATCATACTTTACCTAGTGAACAGGATTATTGGAGTGAGAGTGAGGACCTAGGAGTGCAGTTGGTGAAAGATGCAATCAGTCGCAATGCTTATCTTGAAATAAAACGTAATATACACTTTCAAAACAATTCTAAAGCAAATGACAACAAACACGACAAGGCTTTCAAAGTTAGACCACTGATAGATATGGTAAATAAAAATTTTCAAAAATGGGGTGTTTTTGAACACAATTTATCCATCGATGAAATGATGGTAAGATATTATGAACGTCATGGCCTAAAACAATTTATCCGTGGGAAACCAATAAGGTTTGGATATAAGCTTTGGTCTTTGTGTGGCGATAGCCGATATTGTTTCAACTTTTCCCTGTATTGTGGAAAAGAAATGGACCATGTAAAAGAACCTTTAGGAACTAGAGTAGTACATAAAATGCTAGACATTATTGACGACCCCTGTAGTTATCATATTTACTTTGATAATTATTTTGCAAGCTACAATCTTTTTAGTTCTTTAAAACAGCAAGGTTTTAGAGCAAGGGGTACTATTCGAGATAATCGAACACAAGTGTCCTATAAAATCTACAAAAGAAATTGAAAAGAGCTCTAGAGGAAATTTTGATTCTCAATTTGATAATACTGAGGAAATATTGATTGTAAGGTGGAATGACAATAAAGCTGTTACAATGGGAACAAATTTTGATAAAATTGAGCCGCTGGCATCAGTATCTCGGTGGAGTAAAGAAAGAAAGGAGCAAGTACTAGTTCCGCAACCCGCTCTTATAGCAAATTACAACAAGTATATGGGAGGAGTTGACCATCATGATTGGTTACTTGAGAAACATGGTATTGCTATTAGAGGAAAAAAATGGTATTGGTGTTTGTTTACCCGAATTGTGGACATGAGCATTGTTAACAGCCACATTATCTATAATAAAATGCACCCCAGTGATAAAGTTTCCATAAAGGAATTTAGAAGAAATATAGCACTGCCGTATCTCAAATTAGGACATGGGAAACGTATTTTAAAAGGAAGGCCCATTAGTTTTCCATCTACATCCAAAGCCAGTATTCCGGATGATGTAAGATTTGATGACAAAGGTCACATATTGGAGAAACGTGAAAACCAACGCAGATGTCAGTACGTTAGCTGCAAAGGAAAACCGCGAACTTTTTGTAAAAAGTGCAATGTAACGTTATGTATACCATGCTTTTCTAAATACCACAATAAGTATTCCAAATAAATTGTTCAGATGAATTGAGATCGCATTTACATATTTGTTTTTGTAAAATAAAATCAAAATTATTATTTAGTGTTTTTATATATAGCATCGCCCAGCGTCCTCAAATGAGGACAGCTTATATTTTCAAAACTAGCTAGAGAAAAAATATCTTAGATACACTATTATTAATTCGAAAGTGTTTCAAACGACATATGAGATTTTTACAGAAAAAATCGCGAAATAAATAAATTGGGCGTTAATGGGTTAAGCTTCCGTTTCGTCTGACCAATATATTTCAAGTTGCACTGTGAAAAAGGTATGCAATAAACCACATTTGATTGTTCCAAATTTGGGTTCTTATCTTTTAACTGTGAGAAAGTACTATCAATAGTGAGTTGATTTTTATAAGCAATATTGATGGAGGGAAATTTTGAAAATTTTTTTCTGAAACTGTGAACTATCGAATGAACATAAGGTAAAGAAAAATAGAATTTGGAATTTTGTGAAACTAGATTAGGTGGAACATTATCCGAATGTAAAACGTCAATGGTAGCTCTCCTGAAAATCAGTCCATAGACCAACTTACTCGGATAACAACTCTGTTTTTCATGCCAATCACGAGGTTGATTTTTTGTTTATGTTGGTGGTAAGAATCATAATGTAAAAATCTACCAGAAGCCCCAGGTTTAGTATACCAACTTGTAATGATAGTATTGTCACTCCTTCTGATAACTTTGGTATCCAAGAAGGGGACACTGCATCCTTCATCTTCCTCCCCAATAGTAAACTTCAATGCATCATGATACGAGTTAAAAACCAACAAAACCTCCTGCAATCTATCTTGAGGAACACTCAAAATAATAACATCCACATATGTTTTTAAAAAAGGAATATTAAATGGTAACTGCTCCAAACAACTCTCAATGAGATCATGACATATTGTGCAATAATTGGAGAAACTGGACTACCCATAGGCATGCCCAAAATTTGTTTATAAAAATTATCGTTAAAACTGAAAACTGTGGTATCATACAAAAAATCTACTAATTTAAGAAAACAATCCTGTGGAATGTTGCAATGTAACGAAATCTCATTCCAATGCTTAACAATACTAGTTTTCGCTAACATAACAGAGATATTGTTAAAAAGGGAAACAACATCTAAACTGATAATTTTATAATCTTGCGGGAGTTCATTAATAAAAGAACTAAACTGAAAAGAATCTTTAACGAATAAGCAGTACAGGAATAATTTTTTATTAGATCATGGTAAAACTTTATAAAATTATTAATTTGAAGTTCTCAATATTAAGTATTCTGTTATTCATTCAAATCAAATAACTGCACTGACCTCGGCACGAGCTCTCGTACCTCGTGCCAAAAAACATGCACTCAGTCAATCAGTTCAATTTCTACTGCACTAGTTTCCCAATGGATCAAGAACCCTCACATTTAAGCAACAAGCTTACCAATGGATCATAAAAATTGCATTCAGTGCGCACTAGTTCTACCAATGGAGAACGCTATAAAATTCAGTAACACAAATTCATTCAAACTATAAAAAATAAGATGTAGTGATTAGATCGATGTTTAGAGTTTTTTTTTTTAACTCGAGGAACCTACAGTTTAACGCCGGTTCCGAAATCCGAACCAATGTTTAGAGTTATTTCAAGAGAGTTGAGAGTATGGAAGGAACAAAACAAAAAGAGGTTAGTTTAGTTTTGAAATAACCTGCCAAGCAGCTGCTTCAACAAATGAACGATGTCATGTATTGATTCAATTTTAAAAGTTTAGGAAGTTCTTCAGATAGAGGATTTGAAGCTGTTAATTCGGTAGTCACTCAATTATTGAACAGTGAATGAATAGTGCCACCCCATTTTGAGACTTATGAATAGCACCAAAGAAATAACACTTCCACAATTGACTGAATAAAAGCCATAAAAATGAAAACAGTATTCATAGAATACACAATAATCGATACAATCATCCACTACTTTGAAAGTCCAGTGCCTTTACTTAACCACTTATTCTTCAATTGCCATACTTTAAAGGATGAAACTGCTTCTTGAATTTTCATAACACGCAAAATAAAAGAATTTTTAACAAACCCAGAAAAACTATTACTTAAAATACCTTATCTACACTCTATAAGTACATTCGTATTTGATGGCATTACGCATACGATTCATGAAAATTTCCATTTTATGAAGTATTAGTCGCAACTTTTAGGAAAAAAAACGGAAACTTTTCGAATTAGGGGAGAGTGGGGCAATGTGGAACGAGGGGCAAAGTGGAATTTGACATACTGCATCGTCGCATTAATACGCCATTGCTTAGAATCTGTGGTCTATTAGTAGTTCATTTCAGTACGTCAAGTCCAGCGTCCTAACAACTTTTTCTTTAATCACCATATTTGAAAGACTGGATCTGCTTCTTGAATTTTCACAATCAAATGTTAAATATTGAATTATATTGAATATACACCATACAGAGTATGATTTTGTAATGTACATTATATTCTATGTACCTGCAGTAGTTTTCCCCTGTATAATAAAACTTGATATTTGCAGAAGGAGACAGAAGCCGAGGCCGCGGGATCAACCTATATCCGCGAGGAGGATGAGGGACCTCTGCAAAGATGTATTGACGTATAGCTGCTGGAGTTACAGCCGTTTGGAGTTGAGGTTCATTGACTTGAGCATCAACTACAAGCATATGTTTATCCAGCGGCTATACACATCGAACATGCGTAAAAAAGTATTCAAGCATAAACTTTATCTACGCGAAAAACAAATGCTAGAACGTCTGGCTAGGCCTAGGAGCCAAAACCAGAAGGTTTATCTGACTCTGGTCAAGAATCTTGGTAGCTTCGCCGAACCGAATAGTCCTGCTAGTCGGTATATCATAAAAGCCATCGACCTGATTAACCTTGATAACTATGATGAATTTAGGCTATGTTGTCAAAATTTTTAAACCGAAGTGATAAAACCTTCAAATTTTAATTCGACTGGCAGGACATTTATGTCGCTTCTGGGATAGTTCGGCTAAGCAGCCGAATCTTCCACCTAAAATCATCATTTGTAAATGATCTGAACCCCAGTTAAATTAATTTTCAAGTTAATTTGGTAGTTTCTGTGAATATATCAACATTGTGATTGTCTTTATAGAAAATCAATTGTAACTAGAGCAGCCGTCAATTTAGTAAATGATATGGACCTATTAGTTGTAGAAATTTATTCCAAATTTTTCATAGACGGTGTTGCTGCCACATTAATTTTGGACAAACCATTTAGCGTAACCGGAAGGGTGGGAATAGAAAGTGTGGGTCCGTTTTTCACTTTAGCCCAAGGATTGTCGCACCTTTTCGATACAAACGATTTATTAGTATTCACCACGGGGAGGCTATCTGTGGCTGATACAATGAATATTTTTATTCTTGTCTCTATATTAAAAATTTTTAAAA